>JAMPIV010017292.1:0-382453 GCA_024509875.1 Oreohelix idahoensis
CCTCAGTGTTCTATGAACACTTTTCAACATGCCTAGAGCGTTTATAAAGTAGAAAAGAAAAGAAAAAAATCATATAAAAGGAGATGTGGTTACTCCACGTTATTGCATTGAAGCAAACTATGTAAAAGTACAGGGGCGTATCTGCCATAGGGACCGTGGTGTGGTCACAGAAGGGTGTGAGTCATAATTTAGGGGCTGATGCACATGAATGCACAAGAGGCTGACCCCATACTGTCATGTATATATAGTGATAGGAAGTTTTGATCAGTTTGAAAAGGCCAGGGTGTCTTTTTATTGCAGAGTTTTTATTTCCTGTTACCATCCGGTGACAGGAAACCTGATGAGTGGGTGTAAAGTCTCCATTATAAAGTTTAAGCTGTCAGCTGATAGACTGAAGGAGCTTACGTGTGGGTGCTGATCTACATTGTCTCTACATTGATATACTGACTTATATTCGATCGACCAAGAATCCCAGGTGACAAGTTATCAGCTGGGACCTCTGACATTTCATCATAAGAAACTAGTTCCTATAAAAATAACATTGAATTATATGGGGCATGATGAAAACAACAGCTCCTCATAACAAATGACAATCACTAGCAACTATTAAAGTATTAGTCTGTGAATGCACCTACAGGAACTCTATATTAACAATATATTCATAGGACCAAGAGTCCATATTTTAGTTAAAGCATTATATGTAAATATATTTCCTCATTTTCAAAGACCTGTCCAAAAGAAGTTGGCGGGACAGGCAGATTAAATTGTATAAAGAAAAAAACATTCAATTTTAAAAGAAAACTTTAACCACCGTCTTATTCATTTTATTATAGTGAGTTAAAGTGTATTGTGTTAATGTACCATCATCTTCATTTCACCCCTAGACACTAGAGACATCATACACCAGCCACTAGAATCAAAATACGGACTGTGTGAGATCTAGGGAGGTAGCGTTAGGTTCCCTGATACAATATATCATCATCATCATTTTTTTATAGTCAGGGACCTACATGTGCTTGACCTAACACAGTTAACACAGACACAACTATCTTTCTTGTTAGGTATAACATCTTAACCTCCCCAGCAAAAATTACATTTGCTACAGCAGGGTATACAAAAAATGTATTACCAGGTAGGCAAGTTAACAAATGGTTTTCAAAAATTAAATCTCCTGTATTCATGCACGCGCGTGAGGATCCACACTCATATACTCACACACACTTACCGATTGCAGCATCAGACAATCCATAGAATTATATAAACAGCAATTACACTCTTGACATATGAAAGTGTCTGGTACGTCGATGTCCCGCCCTAGATGTAGCGAGGTTTGCTGATAGCAAATATTCTCACTTATCGCCGGACTTGACGCCTAAGAGTTCTTGTGTTTTATTATATAAAAAGGAGTCTATGGGATGGCACTGACACAATTCAACCCAGGGGTGAAGATGGAGTGGTCTCTTTAATTTTGCTGCTGGAGGTAAAATTCCTTCAAGGCGTGATGATAGCAACTGACCGGTAGGTTTTTTAAAAACTAGGCTCAGTCACAGTTCAGGTAAATAGGTACTCTCTCACAGTAGGGCAGTAAATAAAATATCGCTACTGGCACTGTTCATCGTCCAGTTTATCTTACAGATTGTAATTTAATTTGATGGTTTCTTTTTAAATATTCTTGGGTAGGCTTTCTTTCATGTAATTATGATAGCTAGGCCGCATCGCACCGCCACAAGATTAAATTTCTTCTTTTTCTTCGTTCGCCCTGAAAAGGACGGTGGTTGCGTTGTGTCTGTTTCCAACGTAGCTGTGATATCTGCACCTTTCGGTCGACACATCCGACTTCTGCACGGCATTTTTTAGGACCGGGTTTGCCTTCCCATTGCGATCCGTACTCGCTCAGCCAGCCTGCATTGCTGCAGACTGTTTCCAGGACCACCACGTGGAGGTGGAGCACGGTCTTGACCAGCTCTGGTTCACTGGTCCTGACGCAGGCAGTCAAGTTATGAGTCGCTGACGGCGGTCTCTATTGCTGCGTCTTGAGGTCCCAGATTAAATTTAAAATGTTTCATCAATATGTCTGGAAGTTTTTTAAGATGATTTCTTTATTGCTGGGATCGCAGGTTACGATCACTCTGTATGAAAGAAAAAAAACATGTAATATACCGAAAAATCAAATAACCTTCTAAAGCGCGATGAATTTCCCGTTAAGACTATAATATACTCTGGTGTATTTAATTATATATTTAAGAAGACACTTCGCGAGTTTAAATGGTTAAAACACACATCTATATATATGACTTAACTCAATTAGTTATAAATTCCTTCGCGACTTTTAAAAGTTAATTTAATCATTTAAACATCTATTATCTTTTGAAATAATATAATAGATATATCATTACATTTACAACTGGAACTATTGAGATGGTTTAATTTAATAGACTTAAATTAACACAAAAACCAGTGAAATAGAATGAATGAACTAGACCACTGATCACTTTACACAATTATATTTTACCGTTTTGCACAGAATAGAATTCACTGCAAATATATATGAATATTTAGGGGAAAATCTAACACGATTTCATATATAGCTAGTGCTTCTGTCAGGGTCTGGCCAACGAGTGATAAAATGCATTTCTTCATGGTCTGTATATATCTAAAATGGAATTTAAGATGAGTGGGACATGTTAAAATTTGACACCTTTTTAGATCTCATGAGACTTTCGGGGATCTGACCGCCAGACTAAAGAGAGATGCCGCCCCTGGTTTTCCGTATCTCTGCTCGTTGCGTGCGCGTTGGCTTTCCCGTTCGCTCCCACTGCGATCGGTTCTGTGGTTAACACCGAGATGCGAAATACCGGCAGGAAACTTGCGTCGCTCGTTTCAGGGACCACTATTGCGTTTTTGATAGCGTGCCGCTAGTCTTTCCTGAGATCTCCCCCGTGTCGTTGATCGTGGTCGCTACTATCGTTTGATGCTGGCAACGCCCCCTACTGGCCAAGTTAATGAAAATAACTGCATATGATTGCTCAAGAGATATTCGTGGGCGTGATTTAACCTCTCCTTAAATCAATGCGATGACCAGAATGAACGGTAGATAAACTGTCCACATATTAATCAGCAAACGTGTTGACCATCTGCGTGGAAAGGTTGCATAGCTAATGAGTCCGGGTGAAAAAAAATCCCATTTGACGAAAAGTTACCACAATATTCGGGGGCACTGATGCTATCCGAGGGGGTCGTTACGAAGGGTCGTACCATATCATCCAACACTTCAGGGGTACCGATGTTATGAGAGGGTTCTTACCATCATCTAACAAATTCAGGGACGGCTGAGTTGTCTGTCACAGTGATGTTCAACACTTCCACAAGCAGGGCTGACTGTAAACCTCATGCCACGTCTACAGAAAAAGCAACAAGGTGCACCAACTAAAACTCGACGGACAACTACTTTGGAGAAGAAAATCCAGCTTACTTTGTAGTGGAGCTTGACAGACAGCTACTCTCAAAACCGTCATATGCAAATGAAGACAAGGGCATTGGGCGCCTGAATATTGTGAAACATTTTGCAATCACCAGTTGGAAAGCAGGTCGAAAACCTAGCTCTTATGTTTATATGTTGGGGCATGAGAACCACAACAACAGCTGCCTGTGGTATCGACGCAAAAATGATATGATAATAAGGACCGGAACTTATGGACTACGACGTAAACGTGCTGGAAACAATGCTATAAAGGAAGAATAAGAAAAGAACATAACACCAGATAGTTGGTTGATAGCTAGAACCAGATTAAAACAAATATCACAACTACCAGTAGCAATACCTATAGCAGAATAACATCAACTCCATAAAAATGAGAAATAATTGACATTTTATACCCAGTCGTTCAACCCGGAAACGAATTAAAACTACTCCACACTCGCGGATAGCACAACAACAACAACTAACAGCACTTAAGATAGCTACTTTAGAGACTACAAAAATTACTCTAACATTGCAATACATACATACACAGATGGCTCTGCCATCAAGGCCACAATCACGGATTGCCTACCCTGCTTTGCAGTAATGGTCAAATAGCGGCCAAAACTCAATAGTATCTAAACGGGTCGTCAAAGGTGTCTACCTTCGCACAAGATTACTCTTGGCAGACATGTAAATAGAAGAGTAATGACGCTTCTACATTAAGGGAGCATTCACAAGATAATTCAGAAGTCAAGATCAATGCTGCTTAGCGCTGAACATTTGTTAACTTTTATCTGTCTGTCGCCTTTTGTGAAGGATTTAAGTAATGGTTTTTAGCCCGTTCAAGCCCTCAGCTGAGTTAATTCAGCAAATTTCCTCTAATAATGGTATAGCTATGTTTAGAGGTAAATATGTGCCTATAGAATAATCTGGTTCATACGTTTGCTTTCATACATGTAATAACTGAATAAACAAATTTAATAATCAATAGGTAACAAATTTAATAATCAATTAGTATTATCAGTTTAAAATAAATGAAACGCTGGTGAATTTTATATTGGAATCAAATGTTCTCTTCACTGAGATTTAGAGTGAGGATATAGTTCCGAAAATTATGTCCGGTTGCTGGTGCCTTTTTTATAAGCACTTAACTTTTAGGTGAGTCCTGCAGCTGTGGTTTTCGTCACTTCTTGGTGATGAGGGCACTTCTTCACACAACTTGTCCGATTTAGGCGGTTGGTGTAGATCCCCTGCTTTTTACCCACACTAGCTTCGTTCCACGAATAGTATTGTACCACGAACTTTTGTAAAAATTGAAAAACAAATGCCTCTGCTAAGTACATTTGTGGGCTGCCAATAAACAGGCGCATTCTCGCTGTCCACCCACCAATGTTAATCTCTCAGAATAATTAAATTCCAGATTACACAGTGTAGCTCAGGGATGATGATTAAAAATCACCAATATTCTTCCGGGTATTAAACTGGGACAATGTGTCTGGACGGCGCGAATAATGAGTTGCCTGAGTTACAATTAACAAAGTGCAATTATCTCACAAAATATTATACACTTTAGGCACATGTGATGTAACCATCAGTCATCACTGCTCCATTTGGAGTCTGGGGTCACCTCTGCTGTCGGTTTTCCGCTCGACTAGCCAGAAGCAATCACCAGCGCTTGCTGTAGTGGTTTATGAATATACTATTTTCGTATGTTTAGGTTGCCAGCCTCATATATAACCACATAGCAAGAAAACATGTTAATTCACATTTGTAAAAGAAATGTTCACAGCTTACCCCAAATCGGGTTAAACACAATCTCCTCGCACAGTTTTAGAAGGGACACGTCAATTTAGGTTATATGCTCCCGAATCACTTGGTCTGGAAATTTTGAATCCCTTTTATAGTGGGTGAATCTGCGAAACACTTGGCCTGGGAAATTATGAATTCCAATTATGACGGGTGAATCTACGGAACACTTGGCCGGGAAAGTTTCTCTTATGACGGGTGATCCAATTCCTTAGGTATCAAGTCCTAATATTTAAAGTCCTGGCCCCTTAAGTTTTTTAGAGTTTGTATTTATAAAGGCCGGCTTACTTTTAAGGTTTTAAGTTTCCCAAATACTTCGATCTGTCACTTATAAGTATGGAATTCTAGGTCCGATCCTTCTCTTTCTGGCTTCTGTGAGTTGTTCGCTTGACGATGCGATGCAGTCACTCAGTTCTGTGTCTCTGGTTTTGCTAGATTATATCTCTCATTCTCAGTTCAAATCCCAGATTGTGCTTCCCGGCAAACTTCCCAATGAGATTCATTGTGTATTCCGACTCTCACTTTAATTCAACCGTAAGCTCCTTTGTACTATGTGGGTTGGGGTCTTTTAATTCATAATCTCCCCCACATGTTTTGAACTATTAAATTTAAAATTCCAAACACGTGACCTCTATCTAATATGATTTAATATTTCCGGTGACATCTTGTGCACTCTCACAAACAAATGTGTGAACTGATTACCTGTCTAAATGACTTTCGTCAAGATTGTTTACCTAGACAAATTATCTGTAATAATCTCAAAGGAATGGCCCTGCGAAAGCTATTATCTCATATCACCTGTGTTTTCACACACCTCAGTCGGCTCGCTCAGACAGAAAATATTGGCTTCCTATTCATCCTCGTACGAGATCATATTGTGTTAAACGAGGATAGTCTCCTATCAAAGGTGGCCGGCGACTCAAACAGATAAACGTATTGCCGCTGACCGGTGATAACAACTGGGTATTGTTACGACAATACCACAGTTCACCTATCTGAAACGTAAATAAGTCTGAGGAGAGATCACAGTAAAAGAAAAAGATAAAGATAGTCCCATAGCAGATACTTCCGTAGGAGAGTTGAGTGTTAGAGACTTCACTCTACTGATCCAACATAGAGAGTAAAAAGAATGAAAAGGCATGATTTATGCCAAATAAAAACTATTGATGAGAAAAATGAAGAAAAAGAAAGATACTGCCGTAGGGCTGAAGGTGTGAGAGAGCCACCAAAAGAACACGTACAGACGTTTTGTCACAGCCACCATAAACGTTTGGCTGGAAGCTTACGTGAAGTACCCAAATGGCAAGACACTAGAAATATGTGAACCATGTGGAGAATTCGGTACTAATCACTAAGCAGAAATTACCGTACTGTAAAAAACACCACTTTCCAGTAATACTCAACAAATTTAAATAAGAAATTTATAGGATCTCAGATATCATAACCTTCAGTCAGAGGCGTTCTTCAAGTATTTGGCACCCAATGCGAACCATACCCTTGGCACCCCACCTGCGCCCCCCTCCCCAATTAAAAAAGCACTTGCAAGTACATTTTCAACATAAGTACTATAATAATAATATGCGATGGCACCCCCTTCCTGGCTGTTACCCGGGGCGGTTCCCCCCCCCCCCCCCCCCCCCCCCCCCCCCCCCCCCCCAGTACGCCACTGTTTTTAATGATTCAAATCAACACTTCAGGCTTTAGAAGAATACTTTAGAAGAATATCTCCAAACTGAAAAAAAAGAAAAAATACTTCTGGCTGAATTAATTGACAGCCTGCTAATAATATATAACATGTTGTCTCATGATGGCAGTGAATTTTTAAATATTTACCCTATCCACCCACTTATAACTGGTCATCCCTAAAGCAGGACCTAGTAAAGTGAAGTCTCTAACACTTTACTCCCCTGCATCAGTACATGCTAAGGGATTACTTTTACAATTACCTTTTACCATCTGAAGTGTGCCGTGAAGTAAAAAAGGTTGCAGACCACTGGTTTAGATGACAACACCCACATTTAGCACTTATCGAATTAGAAGCCATCATGTTATGCAAGAGACACCGTGTGAAGCGTGAAGTGCTTTAAATACAGGTATTTCATGTTAGCGACCTGCAGTAAGTCTTTCTACAGTGTGTGCTGTTCTGAAAATGTCATGACGCACCATGTTTCCGCAGTGTTATGTACGGACTGATTCTTTCTGTGTGAGGTTAATGTTAGAAGATCACCAGTTAATAGCCAAACGCTAAAACAGATCTATTATAGCGTCTAAAAAATACGATCTATGTGATTTAAAATATTTTGCAATGGGTTTACTGAGAAGGATTTCTTTATTCCTTTTGTTTATACTTGTGCTTGTGTCATACCTTCAACGGAGTAGCACGTTTTCAACTCGACATTGGTTAAACAACGAACCTGTGCAGTTAAAGTATGAGTCGCACCCTCATGCTTTACCTCATTCAAGGCTCGCTATTACTGGAACAAGTTACATAAAGACAAGGGAAATTATGAACGGAGCAGACTCATCTCTACTGCTACATGGTTATCGTCAAAGATCACGGGGCAGACGTAACGCCAATGAAATATCTCAATTTACAACTGGCCCATCACTTGAAGAGGCTCTAACCTCATGTCCTTGTTCTATACAGTACTGCGCTACGGAAACTATCGTGAATTGTCAAGGGCTATCTCTGAAAGATGTTAACTCAACATGGTTTACAAAGAACACCACCGTCATCTTACTGGACAACAATAATATGGAAGTAATAGATAATTCAAGCTTCTCTGATCTCATTGATCTTCGTATTCTCAATTTGTCAAATAACAACATTAAACATATTCAACCAAATGCTTTCCGAGGACTAGAAAATCTGGAAACTCTTAATCTTGAGTATAATCAATTAACCGAAGCTTCATATCCACCAGGAATATTTGATCATCTTGTTCGCCTGGAGTATCTTCAACTCTGGAAGAATAAAGAGCGAAGTAACCTTCCTGGAAATTTGTTTAGGCAACTTAAAAATTTAACCTTTTTAGCCACTGATGTTACAGGCAACACTTTAACTTTAGAAAACGAGTTAAGAAACTTGACCAGGTTGGTGTTAACTGGAGACGTTAAACACATTGATTATACAAGCTTCCAGAATGTACCAAAAATATCTCTGTTAATCATTGAAGATTTTCCTTCGCTGTCCAACTTCACAGACACGGCTCTCCAGCCACTGTATAAACTGGATTTCTTGAAACTAAATAACGCTTACATTGGCGTGACAAAATCGCTCCAGAGTCTGAAGCCTCTAACAGGCAAAAACATGACAACAATAACTTTCAGTAAAGTATATTTTAGTTCAAATGAAGCTTTTTCCAGTTTATATAATAATGAAGGAATATTGGATTCAGGAAAAACAAAATATTTAATGCAAATCTGTGTGAGAGATTTCTCTTTGGTCAATAGTGATGTATTCGTCATACAAGCAAATGCATTTATCGGTCACGTGTGGAATAGCTGTATAAGAAATGTGGATCTCTCATCCAACCCGCTTACTGGCACTAAATTAGCCGTATTCGCTTTGATACATTTTAAACACATTGAAATATTAAATATAGAAGACGCACTGAGAAGCTGTTACAGTAAGGACTCGTTTCTTAAAGAAGGAGATGCTCGTAAATCTTATACTTCTGCAGTTATGAAACAAATGCAAGCTTGTGATTATAATTCGTGGTCTTTAACGAACCGCGGGAGCAATATTGGCAACAAAGCCATAAAGGGAAATGCTGTTAAGGGAATGTTCCGGCATGAACATCAAAACTCAGAGAATAGTTTACTAAAAAGTAGCAGAATAAAAGAAACACCCTTTGACTTCAAAAGACAATTTCAGTGTTCTTCCAATATACCGTCAAGAGAAGTATGCTTTCCCGGTTATCTCAGAATTTATTTACCAAAATCATTGAAGTATATACACGCTAAGAGACTTATTGGATCTGGATCACTCAACGTTAACACTATCTTCGTTGGTGAGAATAATCTAGTTTATGTAGACTTGCGTGATAGCGGTATTAGGGATTTTACTGGCAACATCATTGGTTTTGATGCATTACAAACAATACTGTTGTCTGGAAACGATATGTCTCTGTTGTCTGCAACGTTTTTTGATGGTATGTGTCATCTTGAGGAACTAGATTTATCAAACTGTCGTCTGAACGCCGATTTCATGTCAAGTAAAAGTTGTAGAGTTTTTCAGGAACTACTTGATGTAAAACGAATAGATCTTTCCTCAAACTTACTGTACTCGTTGGGACCTGGAACATTCGTATCTAACAGTAGATTGGAAGAGATGGACTTGTCAAAGAATAGATTCAGAAATATTCCATTTGACTTAAGAAATACACCGAAACTAAAGCTTTTGGACCTCCGTGAAAATTCCATTACGTCACTAGAGTCACGTGAAATAGATGAATTGGAAAAACTTTCCCAGCAACCTGGAGGATTTAATCTGTTTATAGCAGGAAATATTCTTTCATGTGGATGTGACAGTTTACGATTTTTAAATTGGCTAGAAACTACAAACGTTCATCTTGATGATGGGAGAAATTTCACATGCATCAACACCGAAGGTCATCTTTCCTACTTGAGTGCGTGTATTGACCTGGAAGCTTTGTGGCGTAAATGTTGGGGTGAATTTTTCTTAGCTCTGTCTGTGATTATTTTATTTAGCATGGTTATTGGATTTTTATCAGTTTTCTTTGTTTGGAAAAACAAAACGTTTCTCGTTTCAAAGTTATTGCAAGTGCTTACAGGATACAAACTTAAAGAACATACAGATTATCAAACAGGTGTTTATGTGGGCTATGCACATAAGGACCATACGTTTCCATGTTTTAGGTTACGTGAATTTATAGAAGACGAACTAAAGTTCAGCACCTATGTTTATCATCGTGATAATGATCCATCTTTTGATATGGCCAGCAGTATTGTGGATGCCATCAACATCAGCTGGAGAATCATTCTTGTATACAGTAAAAATTTTCTGTTAAATGACAAGTGGTCCATATTTACAACTAGAGCTGCCATATATGCCATGACACCAGAAAACCCTGCCCGTGTTGTGGTGTTAGTTCAAGAAAACTTACAGCACCGACTTCCGGCAGAGGTTCTGAGCGCAGTTCCCGAGGAAAATATACTTGTTGTGTCCACGTGGGAAATGAGTTACGAATTACGTGCCAAGCTTAGGGTCTGTTTAAAGAAGTTCTAACTTGCTGAAAATTATATCGGTTGATACATTTACAAATTATTATATAAAACAAATACTTTGGTTTTATTTTTTTATTTATTTTTATTCTTTCACGAAATTAGTAGCGCTCGACAAAGAAAAAGTGCGTAAAAATTGGTGTGTATGAGCCCACACCCGGTGTACAAATCATGAAAACTTGAAAGTTTTTGTTAAAACCACTTATTATCAGGGAACAGTCTTTGAAAACAATCCACACACTTTCACACGAAATGTTGCCATCAAAGAACTTTAAAATTGAATCTAAAATAACATAATTCTCGCCGTGTGTACGTTGGTCACAGATTATGAATGCAATTGTGTTGAAAAATTGTTTTGTTTCTATTATATATACTCTCCCGAAAATAGTTACAATCAACAAAGAAAAGCGTTCAAATGACGGTGTTCATGTACAGTTTGATTACACTGTATAATGGAAAGAAACCAAAAACACTCTAAGAATGTACTTCTATCTGCTCATCCGGGAACGGAAACAGCACACTATAATTAAAAAACCTGTCAAGTTTGACGGGTTATTGCTAGTTGAGACATAAATTTGCAATATGCTACTTTTTTTCAGTACTAAACTATTTCATCTGCAGCTAACCGCCATTATCTTTTCTCAGTCACTTCAAATATACTTGAACGACATCTTTTGAAATGTAAAGACTCATTTAATTTGCAACAGGCTTTAAAACAAAAGAAAGAAAACTTACTTTCAAACATTTGTCTTGTTTCAGATTAACTGCTGTATTATACGAGGTATATATATATATATATATATATATATATATATATATATATATATATATATATATATATATATATATATATATATATATATATATATATATATATATATATATATATATATCATCATTACCCTCCGCTCCCAAGGAGCATAGGCTGTCACGTGCCATCTTCTCAAGTTCTTTCCACGTTCTCCTCATCATTTTCACCTCAGTTTTCAGCTCTCTTCTCCATGTGCTTCTTGGTCGACCTCTGTCTCTCTTGTCATGAACTTGTCGTAAATTTATTTTGAGAGAAAGAGTCTTAGAAATAGTAGTCCGGTTTAGAGTGTAGAATGAGGGTGAAAAAAACTCAGGGATAGAAATGTAGAGATTAAATATGATGCTCCACAGAGTGCTGGAGGAGAGTAAAGACAGACTTATTTACGACAAATCGTTTCTCTCAATCTACTCTTCAGGCTCATACTGGTCAAACAATTATTTGACAGTTTCCAGACACGCACCTGCTCTCACACCGATTTGGTGCTTCAGACACACAGACGATGTGGATACAACTATCTTAAACAAATAGGGGAAATTTTATGGGCTTTGGGTAGTCCAACACCGTAACAATTAAGTTTATGTTGTTTATTAAAGTTAAAAAAACAATCACTACAATAATCATTGGTTTACAGCAATAATTATCAAAATTACAGAAAAAATGCAAATAACAAGGTAGGGAGGGGGGTGAAGAAGATTGGTATCGACTAAGCCCGTCCCGCTTATTAGATCGAGGAAGTGGAGGGGAACTGCGGTAAGACGTGGAATACGATGGATGGGTTTGAAAAAAAATCGAAAAAAGGTGATTCGTCTTACGAGGACAAAAGACAAAGAAAATAGTCTACGTTACGGCCACAAGGCCTTCGTCAGGAAAGGAAAGAAAGTGAAGGCTAGATAGGACACATAAAAACTAAATAAAATAAAAACTGGGTACTTCCCTGAAGGCAAGAACCGAAATTCTATCAAAATCGCTGTCTGTTTGTAAGCGCGTGGCTGAACAGAAAAATGACTTCCGCCGCCGGATGTACACAATGCATACTAAGAAACTAAAAAACGAAACCGGAAAATAAACTACCCAACGTGATAAAAGTGGGGACTGGAAATAGAAGGGGACAGAATGAGTGGGAGATAAATAAATATGAAATAAAAAAATGTATATGGCATACAAATAGAAGAATAGGATAAGAGTGGAAAGAGTAAAATAGAGCAAGAGAGGAGAGGGTGACCTCAGACAAAGGTGTGAAAAGTGTTGAGACCGGCTGGTTTTAGACACCCCATGCGGTGGATAAGACGGTTCTCAAGCTGTTCTCGGCTGGCAGTGTCAGAGGAGCAGGATCGGATCGCTGTGACCTGGATGTCGATGGGACCATGGTGGTCAGGACCATTGAAGTGTATAGCAACTGGTGTGGACTTTTGCTGAGCGATGTCATTTAAGTGCTGGCTGAATCTGTCCCCAAGTCGTTTGCCTGTTTGGCCAATATAAGTTTTGCAGCAACGTTTACATATGATCGTATAAATGACATTGCGCGATTCACACGTGAAGCTACTAGTGATGGTGTACGTAGCCTTAGGAAAGGACACCTTCTGGGTTGATATGACATACTTGCACGTGTTGCATCGTGTCCGACCACAGGGTAGTGTGCCAAAGTGAGTGGCATTCTCCTTTGGGAGACGGCTGTGAACAAGAAGATCCTTCAAGTTCTTGTCACGTCTATATGCCACCAAAGGTGCTTCACTGAATACTTTTTGGGTCAGAGGCTCAGCTTGGAGGATAGGGAGGTGGCGGAAAAGGATCTGTTTGACAGTAGTACTGTGAGGGTGATGGGTCAAGATTAATTTGACTCTATCCGAAGTGGATTTATGGTGAGGTTTGAGGGCCTCCAGACGAGAGATGGGGAGCACACGTTGGAGAGCAGAGGTGAGAACATGTTCTGGATAAAGTCTGTTACGGAAGAAATCCAACATCTCATTTGCTCGTAAGTGGAAGTCATCGTCGTCTTGGCATAAACGGCGGAGGCGGAGAAGTTGTGAAAAAGGAAGGGAGTCACGACAGGCCCGAGGATGAGAAGAGGTATACAGGAGGTAGCTGTGGGCATCTGTCGGCTTGTAGTATACTGAGGTATTAAGGCCGGAGGGCGTGATAGAAATAGTAATGTCAAGGAAGTTGACAGATACTGTGGAGACGAGGGAGGTGAACTTGATGGTGGGGTGAAAGTGGTTCACAAAGTCGATGAAGCGGTGTAAATCAGTCTCAGACATATCTGTGAGACCTATGCCATCATCGATATATCTGCGGTAAAACCCAGGGAAAGGACCGGAGTATTGTTGCCATATCTGATGCTCCAAGTGGCCCATGAATAGACAGGCATAGCTGGGACCCATCTTCGTTCCCATGGCAACACCACTAATTTGGTCAAAAAACTGACCATTGAATTCAAAGGAATTCAGTTGAAGGACCAGTTCAGCAAGACGGAGAAGAGTGACAGTGGATATAGAAGGGCAAGTGCGTTGGTCCAGAAAAAACTGAAGAGCTCGGAGACCATCAGAGTGGGGAATAGAGGTATACAGAGAGCAGACGTCCAGCAAGAAAAGACGGTAGGAGCGGTCTGCTGGGAGTCGGATAGAGGAGAAAGTTGTAAGAGCGTGATTGGTGTCTTTGATGAAGGAGGGAAGATTCTCAACGATAGGCTGGAAAATGCTATCGAGGAAGTCAGAAATGTGTTCAGTAGGACAAGAACAGGCTGAGACAATAGGTCTTCCAGGGTTTTCGATCTTGTGAATTTTGGGGAGCATGTAGAATACAGGCTTGCCCAAAGAGCTGTCATGAATCCTAAGATGAGATGCTTCGGGAGGAAGATCATTACTAGTGATAAGCTGTTTAATCGTGTTGTGTACAATGCGATTGTTAGAGACAGTCGCATCGCTGGTCCTGGACCTGTAAAAAGTGCCATTGGTCAACTGGTTTTTACCTTCACTTAGGTACAAGTCCTTCTGCCAGACGACAATGGCTCCTCCCTTGTCAGCCGGTTTGATGACAATGTCGTCTCTACGGCGAAGAAGGGAGAGAGCACCAGACTCCGCCGAAGTGAGATTGGAATAATGCAATCTACGAGGGCGGAGCTGCTGAATGTCATGGATGGTGTTCTTGATATACAGGTCCAGGGCATGAGAGGCTCCAGGTTTAGGTGTAAAGGGAGGTTTAGTAGAGTCAGAAAAGCGTGCGAAGATGTCGGATTCAGCCTGAGACTGCGGAGTGCTGTCTTTCTCTCTAAAATGGAGCTTCAGCCTCATGCGACGGTGAAACCGATGAACATCCTGGAGGAGATTGTATTGGTCTAGGGTCGGACGAAGAGGAACAAATTTTAGGCCCTTACTGAGAACAGAGCGCTCTCCCTCAGAGAGGGGTAGATCTGGGGGGATGCAGACTACCTGAGTGCATGATGGAGTGGAGGATGGAGGGGTAGCTATGGGGGTAGGGATGAGACGGGATAGTTTATGGTGTTTAGACGTGGAAAGGAACTCATGCAGCTGCCGGTTCAGTGTGTGGATAGTGGTGCGTACCATAGAATAGAAAGGGAAGTTGTTGGAGGTGAGACAACGCTTATTAGACAAAGATAAACCCAGTCCAAAGATAGATAGTTATCAGGAACATAGGTAAGTTAACCTAACAGTAAAGTTAATTACTCTGAAAAGAGGTGTTACAAAATTAGGTATAGGTGGTAGAAAAAAATCCTGTTCTTCCCGATTGTTCTTCCTTTTACTAAGCAAAAGGAAAGGAGGGGGGTTTTAAAACAGAGTTTATCAAAAACTATCCCACTTAAAGGAACAATGTAGGGTATACAGAAAAGATATATATTACCAGGTAAGCAAGTTAACAGAATGGTTACACAAAAGATTTAATTTCCTGTCATTCATACACGCGCTAGTAAAGGCCTTCACTCATCTTGCTCTCACTTACCGATTGTGAAAAAATCTGGCACTCCATAGAATAACACAACAGCAGTTACACCTCAAACTAAATGTATGAGTGTTGGTTCAAGTTCTAGCCCCAGATTAGCGGGTAGGCGGTCAGCACATAAAAAAAATCCCGTAATCGCTGAAAAATGAATCTGTATTTGTGTCTCTTTTCTTAATAACAGTTTCTATGGGAGGGCACGGTCTCTGATACCGGGGTGAGGATGGTGTGGTCTATTTGACTTTGCCGCTGATAATAAAATTCTTACGCGTGCTGGTACACTTTATCCGTGAGGTATGGTTTAAGTCCAGGGAGAAAACTAGTCACATCACTGTCCAGGAAATATGTATTCTCTCTCTGTATCAGTAAAATAACAAAAGCTCGGGTCAGTGTTCTTCTTCCCGTTACGACTTAATTGGCTTGATGGTGTGATAAATTTGTCTTTGGGTGTGCTTTCTTTGCTAAAAGTTAGATAGCGGAATTCCAAACATAGAATCGCCTCAAAGATTGAAAATTTACACAGTCTCAACAAGTTCTGCGTCAGGGGAACTCTACACACTGTTTATGCTTTGCTTTGCTTAGATTGATTTCTTTATTGCTTTCTTAATGCTGGGATCGCACAGGTTACGATCACTCTGTATGAAAGAAAAAAAGACATGTAATATACCGAAAAACAAATAACCTTCTAAAGCGCGATGAATTTCCCGTTAAGACTATGTATATACGCTCGCGTATTTAATTATGTATTTAATAAAACACTGCGCGAGTTCTAATGGTTAAAACACACACTTATAAATATATGACTTAACTAAATTTATTAATTATAAATTCCTTCGCGACTTTAAAAGTTAATTTAAGCATTTAACATCTATTATCTTTTGGAAATAATATAGCAGGTATATCATTACATTTACAACTGGAACTATTGAGACGGTTTAATTTAATAGATTTAAATTAACACAAAATCCAGTGAAATAGAATGAATGAACTAGACCACTGATCACTTTACACAATATATATATTACCGCTTTGCACAGAATAGAATTCACTGCCAATATGTATAAAAATCCATGGGATAATCTAGCAAGATTTCAAATATAGCTAGTGCTTCTGTTAAGTTCTGGCCAGCGAGTGATAAAGTGTATTTCTACGTGGTCTGTATATATCTAGAATGAAATGAACGATGAGTGGGACATGAGAAACTTGACAGCTTTTTAGATCTCAGATGACTTTTGGGGATCTGACGGCCAGACTAAAGAGAGAAGCCGCCCCTGGCCTCTCGTATCTTCGCTCGCTGCTTGCGTCGGCTTTCCCCGTTCGCTCCCACTGCGATCGGTTCCGTGTTTAACACCGAGATGCGAAATCGTTTCAGGGACCACTACTGTCTTTGATCGTGGCGCTAGCTTTCCTGAGATCCCCCCAGTCCGTTTCTTTGATCGTGGTCGCTGCTATCTGTTTGATTCTGGCGCCGCCACCTCTGGGCCAAGTTAATGAAAATACTGCATATGATTGCTCAAGAGATGACCATGGGCGTGATTTAATCTCTCCTTAAATCAATGCGATGACCAGAATGAACGGTAGATAAACTGTCCACATATCAATCAGCCAGCGTGTTGCCAATCTGCGTGGAAAGGTTGCATAGCTAATGAGTCCAGGTGAAAAGAAAAATCTCTTTTGACGAAAAGTTACAATATTCGGGGGCACTGATGTTATCCAAGGGGTCGTTACGAAGAGTCGTATTATCTCATCCAACACTTCAGGTGTACCGATGTTATGAGAGGGTTCTCACCATCATCCTAACAAATTCAGGACGGATGAGTTCGTCTGTCACAATGAACAAGAACTGTCTTATAATGCTATCAACAGGTTTCCTCAGCGTGTGTCCTAGTCATCGCCATCGTCTTCTTGTCATCTCTTGTTCAACTGGCACTTGTTTAGTTCTTGTCCTCAGTTCCACGTTGGTAACCTTGTCATACCATTTTAATCCTTCTATTCTACGCAAGCACCCATTTATAAATGTATGTAGCTTTTCGGATGTTGTTGTTGTATTTCTCCATGTTTCAGAGCCATACAGTAGGACTGACTTGATATTTGAGTTGAAGATTCTTATTTTTGTGTTGGACCCGATTTCTTTTGATCTCCATATACTGTATTTCCCAATGCAATGAAAGCTCCTCTTGCTTTTTGTATTTTTATTTTGATATCACTGTCTGTCCCTCCAACTTTGTCTATATTGCTGCCAAGATATGTGTACGATTCTACATCTTGTAGCGGTGTTTCTTCAAGTTCAACCTTGTTATCATTTCCTGCATTTATTCTCATTATTTTTGTCTTTTCCCTGTTCATTTTCAGACCCAATTTCTGTGACCCCTTTGAGTGTTTTCGTTTTGTCCTGCATCTGATTACGGTTATGGGAGAGAAGACCCAACAATCATATATGTATATATATCTATATGGTATTCAAAAGAAGGCTAGAATCCCTGATAGAATATCGCGAGAGGCCTCTAAGGTGAAGTTCGGCATGGAACTGGCTACGCAGCTGCACAAAACTAATTGCTACATAATCCTCTGCTGCTGCAAGAATAGATAAATCCACTGGTGTGAGCTTCCTGCACGAAGGCTTCTGCAGTGGTGGCACCTTGCTTCCCAAAAGGGAAGGACGAGGATATCAGCATCGAGCAAACCTGATACATGTTATGCACTTCACTATTATCTAACAACTTTTTCTTCAAGGACTATGTGTAACCAGGGATCACGGCACCAAATAAGTTATATGTAACCTGGGAGGTGATGACACTTGATGAGGATTCCTTCAAGTTGGTGCTGGCTTATCACCAGCTGTAACCGGTGAGGTGATTACACTTGATGAGGATTCCTTCAAGTTGGTGCTGGCTTATCGTCAGCTGTAACCTGGGAGGTGATGACACTTGATGAGGATTCCTTCAAGTTGGTGCTGGCTTATCGTCAGCTGTAACCGGGAAGGTGATTACACTTTATGAGGATTCCTTCAAGTTGGTGCTGGCTTATCGTCAGCTGTAACCGGGGAGGTGATGACACTTGATGAGGATTCCTTCAAGTTGGAGCTGGCTTATCGCCAGAGATGGTAAACTACTTGAGGATAGGACTACCCAGATTCTTATTTACCGGACTTAGGTTGGATGGTGTGATCTTCATTAGTGGTGATACTGATTAATCTTATTATGTTCGATTGATCGATTAATATCCTTTTGTTCGATCAATCGCAATGGTGGTCCAATAACACTGACTCTTTTGCATGTATACCTGAAAGTGCTTGACAAGCCTTAGTCTTTCACTTAAACGTTTAATAAATTGAAACAGTTCTCCAACAATCAATACAGAAACAATTCTCAACTCTTTTAACTTCCATCTTGAAAGCCTAAGAAATCTAATAGTTGTTCAAATGTACTGTCTTCTTCATGTTCATGCCTTAGGATTATTCCTCTGAGAAATTCAGTCTCTGTTAATTCCGTTTCAGGTTCATAATCAAACTCTTCTGAGTGAAAATGTAAGGCTGGAAGCTCACTCTAACACTCTTAGAAAATTTTGTTGTTGTTGTTTTGAAAAGGTGACGGGTGGAGAGCGGGAACTTAACAGCTGACCATTATTGCCTCTTCTCGTTCCATCTTGATCTACCCTGTTCAACCTGAAAATTGGTTATAATTGGGGTATTTAGTGTCATTTAATTTACTAATTTTGTATTAAATTTAACTAACTTGACTTTTGCAGTTGTTGGTTTAAATTTATATTATTTGTCATTTATTTTTAGTTTTGTTTTGTATATAGATAACTATTGTCCTTTGCACTTGGTTTTAATTTGTATTAGGTCTAGTATTTGTTCTTTTTGAGTTGGTGTTGCTTTTTTTTTTTTTTTTTTTTTTTTTTTAAACTTTGTTGTCTTTCCCTGTTCTATGTGTAGTTAATAAGTTTGCTAATTTTTTGTTGTTGTTGATTTGTTAGGTTTTGTTGCTTAATTTCTGTTTGGTTGAATGTCTTTTCTGAAGTATTATTTTTGTTATTGTTGTTAATATTGTCATTGTTACTAACCTTATATCTTTTCCTTTGTTTTATGCATATATCGTTTAAGTGTTGATTGGGCTTCTCCTGGGGCATCTATATTTAAAACCTTATCCCCTGTCATGTCTATATTGTGATTTCTATAGTAAGTTTTTAATTCAAGCTTTTGTTGTTCGTACTTTTTACAATGGATCAGGTAGTGGTCTATGTCATTTTCTTCTTGGCATTATTGTTCCCCTATCATAAATTACGCTGCACGAGACGGAGACGCCACCGTTTTTTGTTCGATGGTACCTTTATTTCTTCTCTGACTTGGCATGTCCTTGTTGGTTCTTTTAGAAGTTTGAATGCGTGTCTGCCTTTACTACTGTCCTTCCATGTTGTTTTCTATTCAGCGTTTATAGTTAGCTTCACTTGGCTCTTAATCTCCGATATTCCAAGTCCTGCACTTATATGGTTTTTACTTATTCTTCCATATTTGCGATTTCGTTACCATCTATACCTATGTGTGCTGGAACCCACACTAGCCTCACCCTGCATCCCCTGTTTCATAGTGATGTATTAATTGCTAGAATTTCTTCCTTTATGTCTGGCCGGGTACACTTACCTGGGTATTGTAGTGCTTGTAGTGATGACAGTGAGTCTGTAAAAATCGTTACTGCTTCTGGCGGATTATCTTCGATTATTTCTAAACTTTTTAGAATTGCTACCATCTCCGCGGTAAAAATCGAAGCCCCTCCAGTTGCACTGTAACTCTTCTTAATTCCCCACTGTGGTATCACTACTCCTGCACCTAGTTGTCCACTATCACCCTTGGGTCCATCAGTGTAAACAGCCAGACTTTGTTTTGTTAGTTGATTTATGAACTGTCTACTTATCATTTTGGCTTCCCTATCTTCTATGTTCTGTTTAATCTTTTCAGTAAGTGTGTAGTCTATAATTGGTGCTTTTAGTTACCAGGGTAGTATTGTGCTTCTATATTTAATACTATTATTGATTGTGTTTGATAGTTCTTTGAACTGTGTTAGATCTTCTATAGTTCTCCACCCTGTTGGATATCTTTCTTTATTTAAGGGGACGTCCCATACACTTGGTTGGTTTTTGACAAATGCTTTATGTGCTGGGTGGGTCACTTCTTGGGCTACTTTACTCCAATAATTTAATCTTAGTTCTTTCCGCCTTAGACCAAGGGGCAGTATGCCAAGAGCTACTTCTAGTGCTTCTACTGGTGTTGATATAAATGCCCCTGTAATGGTTCTCATGGCTGCATTTTGAATTCTGTATAGTTTTGCTTTGTTAGAAGCTGCAGCTGAGTCATAGACTATGCTGGCATAATCTAGTTTCCCCCTGATGAAAGACTTGTAGAACATGAGCGTTTTTTTATTGCTTCCCCCCCCCCCCCCCAAATCCATTACATTTTACTATCCTTAGTATATTTAGGGGTCCCCTACAGCTTTCTACTAAATTGTCTATATGTTTATTCCAATTTAGCTGTTTATCTAAAGTTATGCCCAGAAATCTAGTTGTTGAGGAGGTACATATTTTCTGTCCTGTAATGGTTATATTGATTTTGTTATTTTAAAAAAATTTCATTTGTTGAATATCATACCTGCTGTTTTGTTTACATTAATTTGGAAGCCCCAACTTTGCATCTACCTGATCTCTTAGAAAATGACGCCGTCGTCTCCTTATAAACCCAAATAGTTGAGCTGTGCACGCCAGTAGTCTCTTTCCCATTGGTTAGTCTTTTCCAATGCGGAAGCTTACGATTTATTTTATTGGTCTGACGCCCCACAACCTATTTAAATTAGTAACGGCGTCTTGTGACCAAATTTGCATAAGCTTTATGTTAAGTAGATAAATTGGATGAGCTTTATGTTAAGTAGTTAACCTGCTCGGACTTGTTTAAACTGTGGCGTGGTTTTTTTTTCTATAGTCCGTTTCTACTGTAAAACGTTAACTTGTTTAAGCCACGGCTTGTATTTCTTATAGCCGGTTTCCTATAAAGTTCTTAACGTCAGTTATATCTTACGTTATTATACTATCTTTTATTATCTTATAACCATTAATTCAAATCTAGGGATGTTATTATTTACTATCGTATTTTTCCTATGACCATCCAGTCACACATGCCACCTGACGGAGTTGACTGTGTGAATGTCTCTGCACAACGTCCTCTCTCCAATGCTCGGCCTATATCAACTCTGTTTCTGACTTCTTTCACTCTACGATGTTTAGCTGTCCAGTACTTTCTCTCTTTGTCGTGTCATCTACCTCTTTCGTAATTTCAATCTTTAACTCATTCATCACCCTTCAGAACTCCAAGGAGCATTTACCTTCAACAACTTATGCCAAATCTTCATGTCCTGTGCCATCAGCTCAAAGTCTTTCCACGAGTTCTTCATGCACTTCATGTGTGTCTCCAGTTCTCTTCTCTCTGGGTTCCTTGTTCTGACTCTACCTCTCTTATCCTTGGGATTCCAGAACAAGGTAATGCTATCATGAGGTTTCTTCAACGTCTGGCATGTCCATCTCCAGTGTGTACTTCACATTTCTTATTCCCCCTTGCATTTGTCTCGCTTTTGTCGTCAATACTACATTAATGATCTTGTCATACCACTTCAATCTTTAATGCTGTCTTATAATAATCCAACTTGCCTCCTCTCGTAACTTGCCAAAAGACAAGTGATTACTGATTTCTGACTTCAGTTAAAAACTTCCTTTGCGCATAAGTGTTCTTCAGAACACCTGTATTGCTCGTTATACGGGTCGACGGTATTTCTAACATTCTTGTGCAAAACCACAACGGCGTGACCTCTATGAAACGAATTATATCCATTTTCCCTGTGAAGTAAAATTTAGTAATGTTGTTGTTAAAAGTTTTGTTTAAGATGAGAAGTAGGCAGTGCACGCAAGCCAATAAAAACACAAATATATGTCAGTAATTATATCGCGAGCTTCCAATTGGCTAGACGATTAGAGCGTTTGCCTATGGCGGCAAAGTTACCGGGCTCCGGGATCAAAATCTTTAAGCGTCACGCTCCAGTCCACCCAGCTGTATAGGGGTACCTGAATCTGCTCTTCAGTTAGGGATGGCAAATGGGACTGATTGCCCCATGTAGTGATTTCTAAATACAATATCTAAATTAATATATAACAGTATAGGGCATAAAGGCAAAGATAAGAAAGTACAAAAGAATTTTCTGCTAGAACGGTTGGTGTCGCCTACGCCTTCAGATTATTATTTGCTAACGAATAGCCGAACAAAACGGTACCCAATTTTTCAAATTCGTCCTTGACATAAACACTCACTTTTCCTAGTTCTAAGAAAATATTTGCCTAAAATGCATTGTGGAACGAGGAGGGGCAAGGATAGATGAAATGCTAATTCGTTTCGCATTGATTTTAAACTAAAAGCCAACTGTAGCACAGTGGCAAGCCTTGCCTTAGGGGTTTCCCCAATATGATGAAAAAGTTAGAATTGTGGACACTACGGTCATGTAAACATGTTAAGCTCTTATTATGAATGACCTAAGCTCTCGTATTCAGTTTGATATTACATGGAAAAAGAGTGAACGAGAGGTAGTTTAAAAATAAACAACTAACATAGAAAAAAAGATATAATTTTGAACCAAACCACATAGCCCCTTAAAAATCGTAGATTCGTGTACCTGAAGACTTGCTGACCAAGAATATGTTATTAGTTATCTAAATAGTCCCTTAACTAATCAATGATACAACCATACATAGAGATCAGAGATTCTGTCAGGTCAAGTCATATCTGCTTAGATTGGATCGCATATTTTTTGGGAAAAAGGTAGGTAACAGATAGGCTAGGATGGTACAGTGAATCTGATTGGGTGGCATTTGAAGTGAGACGAAATATTATTGGCTGACCTTTGAATAAACATAAATAGCCTAGTAACGTAGAAAAGTTTGAATGATATTTTTTGAAAGACTGTTTACCCTTGTAATATTAAAAGTGATTGGCCAACTGAATCGATATTGTCAGAATAAGCGTTAGAGGGGACGCCATTACTAGAAAATTTTCACCAGTGATAGATGAGATCAGGCTGTGCTTTCAGATATAATTTCTGAGCAGCCTGGACAACAAAACAGATCGAAACTGTGTCAGTCATCGTCTCTGTGTATTTCATTGAACAAATTGTGAGGTCCTGGGTACTGACGTTAATGGGGTACCAAACGCTTGAAAACTGATTGATTCAGGACTCTGTCGGTTTACTGCGAGCCCATGCTAGTGGCCATTGCCTATCAAGCAGGGAACAGATTGTCAAGCGAGCAGAGGAAAGGTTCAACCTATATTCTACTGCCAAGATAAGTTCTCGTTCGGCACCTGAGAGCTCAACTACAGAACTTTAAAAGAAATATAAAAAGTGACAGTGAATAAAACTGGGACAAAGATTTAATAGTTCCACAAGTGACAAAATAGAAACAAACATTACTAAGAGGGTATGATTTCAAACAACAACCTAGTGGTACTACCAGTATTACCTTAAAGTAGGAGAACACTGCAGACGTATATTAGAAAAATATTTTATGTATGGACAGAGGATCTATTGTGCTATTTGACTGATGTAAATGATTATTTTGATTTCACTTTTAAATTGTCAATCCTGATTCCAAATAAATTGGAATCAGGATAATAAAATTGTAAAAATCATATTTACACAAATTTCAAACACGGTCTTAAATAAGATAGCCTTTTAGAGTGTCGTTTGTATGTTATTTTGGTAGTACTGTGTGCTGTTGTGAATAATAAACTATTTGTTTGTATGTTTGTTGATTTTGTACATTACACTCTACATTCATAACCCTAGACACAACACGAAGTCATTTAATAATAATAATATAAATACATTTGGAATGAGAAAAAAAAGGTGGTAGCTGAAAGGTACCCTGAAAAGTTCACAATATTATTGGGTAAATTCAGGGACCTTCATAGCTAATCTCATTTATTAACATATTAATACCTAACAACAAATTCATAACATCAAATCCACCACATATATTGGGGTCTCGCTCCTTGGGATTGAATTTCTTATAACACCAGCTATATTGGGTAGTTTGCTTCTGGGATTTTAAATTCTTAAAATATTATCAATTATATTAGGAATCTCAGATTGTATAAAACTAAAAGCATTCCTTTTGGAGAAATTAAATAGTAGTTGAGCTATCAGTGCCTGTGGTTGTTCTTGGTTATCATTAGAAATTATTAGCCATAATTAGAGATTTGTATAGTTAGAAATTTTAAAGGTTGCATAGTACAAATGGCTGATCTGGCAAAGTTTCGATCTGCTGCTGTGCTGACTGCTAAGGAAATGAACATGGAGGGTCAGGCTTTGATCCAATATGTAACTTCAGAATGTGACAAGTATATTGAAAGGGAAGATAGGAAGTTAGCAGAAGAAAGAAAATTACAGTTACAAATTGAGGCTGACAAAGAAATTAAGAGAATGCAGATTGAGGCTGACAAGGAGGCTAGGGCATTGGAGGCAGAAGAAAAGAGGTTGGCTGCAGAAAGAGAAGAAAAGAGGTTGGCTGCAGAAGAGAAGAAAAGAGACAGGCTGCTGAAAGAGAAGAAAAGAGACAGGCTGCGGAAAGGGAAGCAGAGGAAAAGAGACAGGCTGCTGAAAGAGACGAAAAGAGACAGGCTGCTGAGAGGGAAGCAGAAGATAGAAGATTACAGAGGGAGCATGAGATACGACTAAGGGAGTTAGAATTTCAAGGCCATGCTCCTGAAAATTGTGCCAGCCCCTTTGCCTCAGATGCCACTGCTAGTCAGGGAGCCTCAACCTCAGCTATGGGTTTTCATGTAGATCATTTTGTTGAGAAAGAAGATAACATCGAAGGGTACTTAAGTAGATTTGAGCTTTTAGCTACTACATATGGGTTAGAGAGAGAGAGGTGGAGCCTCAAGTTATCACAAGGGCTTAGAGGAACGGCTTATGAAGTTTTTGCCAAGATGAGCAGAGATGACCAAGACAATTATGACATGCTAAAGCAGGCTCTTTTATTAAGATACGAAAAGAACGGAGAATTTTATAGAAAAAAATTTAGGAATGCCAAACTACTGTCGGGTGAGACTTATCACCAGTTTTCTGCACGGTTAGAGACCTACTTGGAGAAATGGACTGCTCTGGGGAAAATCCAAGATCTTAAGGAGATGATCCTTATTGAGCAGCTAAGAGAGTCCATGGCTCCAGACCTGAGAAAGTTTCTCATGGAACAAGGTACAGAGAGGCTGGGTGAGTTACTCAATGTCGCTGAAAGGTATCATGCAGCCCAGGCAGAGGTAGTTGGTAATAAAAAGAAACAGGTAGACAATTTTAAGGCACCTCAAAACTTTAATAAGTTTGACCATAGAGACCAGAACAAAGGTAAGCAATATTTTGATAGGCCACGCAATGACTATAAATATAAAACCTCACAATTCAATGAAAGGAAAAAATGATGAAAGAAAACCTTTTAACCAAGGAAAGAAGTATTGTAAAAATTGTCTGATGGACAACCATAATACTGAAAATTGTAGAAGGAAAACTCCTACTTTCGCTGCAATGAAAATGGGGAGAAAGGGAGTAAAGGTCAACCCTACTGAACAACAGGAACCTTACCACCCCCCAGTGTGTGAAGATGTAACATGCAATGGTGTCACCATAAGGTGTTTTTATGATACTGGATTAGATTATGATTCAGTTGTGAGTTCTCACCTGGTGCAGGCAGATCAATACACCACAAAAACATTGGAGATTCAAACTGCAACCAAGGACGTAGCGACCGTGACACTTCCCGTTGCCAGGATAAATGTGAAAACGCGATATGCGGAAGGAATCATAAAAGCAGCAGTGATAAATGAACCAATCTACCCTCTGATACTGGGGTGTAGATATGTCTTCCTGGGGAATCCCAAGAGACCTGTGACCATGGAAACAGTGCAGACCAGATCACAGTCTAAAAAGGATGAGGATAATCCGATAAATACCCATCCAGATGAGAGGAGGAAGGCACAGGCGGAGGATAAGACCCTCAAGCCTTGTTTTAAGAAATTGCCCAAATGTCATACACCTCCAGGCAAGGGAGATTTCTATATGAAGAACAAATTGATATATAGGAAGGCTGGAAATGGATCCAATGGTCACCGACAGCTGGTCCTTCCAATTTCATATAGGTCTAAAGTGTTGGAACTAGGGCATGCGATTCCCTTCAGTGGTCATATGGGGATCAGCGCAACAGGACAGCGTATAGCTTGTCATTATTTCTGGCCAGGAATAACTGAAGACATAAAGAGATATGTAAAATCCTGTCCAGAGTGCCAACGGGTAGCTCCAAAGCATTGGACTGCTCCAGCAACTCTTGGAGAAGTGCCCATAGTGGGAACACCTTTTGAAAGAGTTGCAGTGGACATTGTGGGACCTCTCACTCGGACCAAGAGGAGGAACAGTTACATTCTGACTCTGGTGGACACTTGTTCGATGTGGGGAGAGGCGGTAGCCCTGTCATCAATTGATTCGAAGCATGTGGCAGAGGCATTACTCACAATTTTCACCAGGTTAGGTTTTCCCAACCAAATCTTGATTGATAATGGCTCTCAGTTCAAGGGGAAACTAACAGAAGAAGTTATCAGGATCTTTCAAGCCAAACACTTTCATTGTAGCCCGTATCATCCTCAAGGAAATGGCCAAGTGGAAAGATTTAACGGGACACTCATGTCGATCCTGAGAAAGTTGGCATATGAAAAACCAGATACATGGGACCAGAACCTTCCGCCGCCTTGTTTGCCTATCGGGAGGTACCCCATAGTTCAACCGGTATGGCCCCGGCAACATTGTTATTTGGAAGGCTAATAAAAGGTCCCTTGGAAGCCTTGTTAAGGACATGGACCGATGAAAAGGCAGAAGAAAATATTACTTCATCATATCAGTATGTGAACGAGCTGACCACTCGTCTTAAAACTGGCTGGAAACTTGCCAATGAAAATTTGAGACAAGCCAGGAAAAAGCATGCTGCCTATTACAATAAGAAAGCGAAGGATCGAGAATTAGCTGTGGGAGAGAAGGTGCTCCTTCTACTGCCCGGCAGCCAGAATAAATTGCAAATTGGATGGCAAGGTCCATATACAGTTCTAGAGAAGGTGTCTAGAACAAATTATAAGATAGATAAGAAAAGGAAAGAGAAAATCTATCATGTGAATCTCCTGAAGAAATATCTGGACAGCGAAAACCAGGAAGAGACACACCTACTGACCTTGTCTGTTGCAATGGAGATGAAAAAGAAACCATTCACTTCTCATTAATATCCTTTACATCCCTGTGAAACCGGTGCACAGGTAAAAATCAGCACACACTTAACGGAAAATCAGAGGGAGAGGGTTCAACAGGTTCTGAATAATCATACAGATGTGTTAACGGACCGTCCGGGGCATACAAATTTATTGGAGTATGATATGAAACTCATAGACCCAACACCAATCTGTATGAAAGCATATTCGATTCCGTTCGCTAAGGAGAAAGCTTTAAGGGAGGAGATAGATTATCTGTTGAGAGAAGGGATTATCTCGCACAGTGAATCTCCCTACAGCTCCAGTGTAGTTCTGTTAAGAAAACCCTCTGGAGAACACCGGCTGTGTATAGATTACAGGAAACTGAATGCTGTCACAGAAGGTCAAGTGGATCCATTACCTGATACAAATCAGCTGTTTGTCAGGCTGAATAGAGCTAAATATTTCTCTAAAGTGGATCTGAGCAAAGGCTACTATCAGATTCCAGTAAAGCCGGAAGTCAAACCTTATTTAGCCTGTAGCACCTCGGAAGGACATTATGAATTTAATATGTTGCCATTCGGGCTGAAAAATGCACCGAGTGTGTTTTCGAGGATGATGAGAAAGTTACTGGATCCCCTGAAGAATCCATGCATCACTAACTTCATGGATGATATTCTCATAGCAACAGAAACATTTGAGGAACACATTAACTCTCTGAATATGTTGTTTGATCGACTGAGAGAGACCAATTTGACAGCTAGACCGACGAAATACTGTGTTGGATGTAAAGAGCTAGAATTCTTGGGAGACACAGTACATCAGGGAAACATGACCCCTGACCCCAAGAACCTGGAGAAGTTAAAAAAAGCACCAAGACCACAAACAAAAAAAGATGTGAGATCTTTGTCTCATTATGTGGTTTTTACCAAAAGTATATTAAAAACTTTAACTCCATATGTGCTCCATTGACTGATTTAACGCGCAAAGGAAATCCTGATAGAATTATTTGGGCAGCGCAATGTGAATTAGCATACCAAGAATTTAAAGAAAAGCTCACAAGCAGGCCTATTTTGAAATTACCTGACTTGAGTCAAGAATTCATTGTGAGAACGGATGCTAGTAATATCGGTTTGGGTGCAGCTCTATTACAACGGTCAAATTCACTTGATGAGGAATTAACCCCAGTAGCTTATGCTAGCCGTAAGTTGAACACAGCAAAACAAAAATATTCAACAAGTGAAAAAGAATGTCTGGCAGTCATATGGGCTATAAAAAAGTTCCAGATTTATCTTTATGGAAAATCATTTAAGATTCAGAAAGACCATAAACCACTCGTGTGTCTGTCACAAGCAAGGCATGAAAATGCTAGATTATTACGCTAGTCTTTGCTCCTACAGCCATTCCAGTTTACCATAGAGTACATTCCCGGAAAAACCAATGTCGGCGCTGATTTTTTAAGCACACATCCGTATGACGAACATCAGAGTAGTCACCAGGCATAGATAGTAAATTCATCTTTGTGTATTTAGAAGTAGGAACTGACACATGATCGTCTGTTCTAAAGGGGGAGATGTGTAGTGATTTCTAAATACAATATCTAAATTAATATATAACAGTATAGGGCATAAAGGCAAAGATAAGAAAGTACAAAAGAATTTTCTGCTAGAACGGTTGGTGTCGCCTACGCCTTCAGATTATTATTTGCTAACGAATAGCCGAACAAAACGGTACCCAATTTTTCAAATTCGTCCTTGACATAAACACTCACTTTTCCTAGTTCAAAGAAAATATTTGCCTAAAATGCATTGTGGAACGAGGAGGGGCAAGGATATATGAAATACTAATTCGTTTCGCATTGATTTTAAACTAAAAGCCAACTGTAGCACAGTGGCAAGCCTTGCCTTAGGGGTTTCCCCAATACGATGAAAAAGTTAGAATTGTGGACACTACGGTCATGTAAACATGTTACGCTCTTATTATGAATGACCTAAGCTCTCGTATTCAGCTTGATATTACATGGAAAAAGAGTGAACGAGAGGTAGTTTAAAAATAAACAACTAACATAGAAAAAAAGATATAATTTTGAACCAAACCACATAGCCCCTTAAAAATCGTAGATTCGTGTACCTGAAGACTTGCTGACCAAGAATATGTTATTAGTTATCTAAATAGTCCCTTAACTAATCAAATAATGATACAACCATACATAGAGATCAGAGATACTGTCCGGTCAAGTCATATCAGCTTAGATTGGATCGCATATTTTTTGGGAAAAAAGTAGGTGACAGATAGGCTAGGATGGTACAGTGAATCTGATTGGGTGGCATTTGAAGTGAGACGAAATATTATTGGCTGACCTTTGAATAAACATAAATAGCCTAGTAACGTAGAAAAGTTTGAATGATATTTTTTGAAAGACTGTTTACCCTTGTAATATTAAAAGTGATTGGCCAACTGAATCGATATTGTCAGAATAAGCGTTAGGGGGGACGCCATTACTAGAAAATGTTCACCAGTGATAGATGAGATCAGGCTGTGCTTTCAGATATAATTTCTGAGCAGCCTGGACAACAAAACAGATCGAAACTGTGTCAGTCGTCGTCTCTGTGTATTTCATTGAACAAATTGTGAGGTCCTGGGTACTGACGTTAATGGGGTACCAAACGCTTGAAAACTGATTGATTCAGGACTCTGCCGGTTTACTGCGAGCCCATGCTAGTGGCCATTGCCTATCAAACAGGGAACAGATTGTCAAGCGAGCAGAGGAAAGGTTCAACCTATATTCTACTGCCAAGATAAGTTCTCGTTCGGCACCTGAGAGCTCAACTACAGAACTTTAAAAGAAATATAAAAAGTGACAGTGAATAAAACTGGGACAAAGATTTAATAGTTCCACAAGTGACAAAATAGAAACAAACATTACTAAGAGGGTATGATTTCAAACAACAACCTAGTGGTACTACCAGTAATACCTTAAAGTAGGAGAACACTGCAGACGTATATTAGAAAAATATTTTATGTATGGACAGAGGATCTATTGTGCTATTTGACTGATGTAAATGATTATTTTGATTTCACTTTTAAATTGTCAATCCTGATTCCAAATAAATTGGAATCAGGATAATAAAATTGTAAAAATCATATTTACACAAATTTCAAACACGGTCTTAAATAAGATAGCCTTTTAGAGTGTCGTTTGTATGTTATTGTGGTAGTACTGTGTGCTGTTGTGAATAATAAACTATTTGTTTGTATGTTTGTTGATTTTGTACATTACACTCTACATTCATAACCCTAGACACAACACGAAGTCATTTAATAATAATAATATAAATACATTTGGAATGAGAAAAAAAAAGGTGGTAGCTGAAAGGTACCCTGAAAAGTTCACAATATTATTGGGTAAATTCAGGGACCTTCATAGCTAATCTCATTTATTAATATATTAATACCTAACAACAAATTCATAACATCAAATCCACCACACCCCACCTCATACAGATAGAACTAATATGGTTAGATCAGCAACACTTCACTCCACTTTTTTAATTGAATGGAGTGAAAGTTGAAATTCGATTGGTTAAGAGATAGGAAGTCAGTCACGTGATATGACACGTGTAAAAGTAGTCAGTTTTGATGCGTTAGTCCTTCAGAGAACAAGTGTATGTGTATTTTTGAATGAATACTTTACCTAAGCATTATAATAAACTAGCTGTAAATACCTGGCGTTGCCCGGTATTTTCAGTAACGGCTAATGAAACTTCTGAAAAGTAGATACATTACAATTAAAACATTTGACGACATCGTGTCTAATTTACTTTTGTTAAGGAAAAATAATTGCACACAGAAAAATAAAGTACCGGATGCATTCAAAATTCTTAATGCTTCTTTTTCTGTTTAGGTCTCACGAATTGTATCCATTTTTGGTTAAACCGGTAATCGAAATTGCAATTGTAACAAAATGCTGCCAATTTAAGATCAGAATGTTTAATTCGAACTAAAAGTATGCCGTTGAATTACGCAGTATTATTAAGGAAGCATTATCGATGAACTTTGAATGCATCCGATGCTTCATTTTTCTAAGTGCAATTTGCGTGTTATTACTACCAAAAAAAAAAAAACAGTTTAAATTATAAATTGTACGGGACCCAAAGAGACAGCAATATTGAATGCAGTCAGCGACCCATAGCTTGACTGCTTGCATCAGGATCAGCGAACCAGAGCTGGTCAAGACCGTACTCCACCTCCACGTGGTGGTCCTGGAAACAGTCTGCAGCAGTGCAGTCTGGCTGAGCGAGTACGGATCGCAGAGGGAAGGCAAACCCGGTCCCAACAAATGCCGTGCTGAAGTCGGATGTGTCGACCGAAAGGTACAGATATCACAGCTACGGCGTAAATAGACACAACGCAACCACCGTCCTTTTCAGGGCGAACGAGGAAGAAGAAGATAAATTGTACACCTTTGTTTTGAATGAAAATCTAAAGAGATTTCAAACTAAACGTGTACAGTTAATAATTTAAATTGTCTTTTTATCCCTTTTATTTCCGCAGAATTTGTTGTTCTTCGGCGTTTAATGTCCAAGTTTCAAACGCCTATAAAAGTACATAGACGATCGAAGTCTCCATTAGTTTTATCTTGGTTTTATGAGTTAGATTTTGTCTCTCCAGACTGGCTTCGGTCTGGATAGAACTGCACACTCTGAAGACACTGTCTGTAAAATGCTACAGCTTAAAGAGCTATCACATAACTGTGATGCTTCCTTTTATTTGAGTGTGGACCTATATTTTTTAAATAAGATTTCCACGTTCGACGATCACTAGATCGTAAAGAGTAACTCTGCTAAATTTAAAGAAGAAATTTTAAGGCATGCAGATTTGTATAAAGTACAAACGAACAGACTTTGATTCTTATATATATTGATTAACCAAGATAAAAAGTGCTGTTACTTAGTCAAGATTTGGCTGTGCCAGTGTGCTATTCAAGTATTATATCTACAGACGGGATAAGACATTAGTTATCGCGTTAGTTATCTTCTTTCTTTCATTCATTATCGTCATCATTATCATTTCCGCTCTTTACGGAGAATGACGGCCACCGCTGTATCTACATCCAATGTAGGAAGCCTACACCAAGCAGTCACGTGCTCTTTGAGCAGTGGTTTAATGTAGCAGTTTATTTTACATGATGAGAGTGCCAGCCGTACGTACTTCAAATTAGTGGCCTTGTACGACATGCCTGAGGGTGTAGTGGGCCTATTCTTTCTTTGTTCCTTCAGAGACCCCCTGGAACTACACAGGCGTTGGTTGTCTTGCCATACATGAATAGGCAACCTTCCTCTCCACTTTCAGCCATAAAATTGGTCTCATTCTGTTGGTTTTGTTGACATGTTTCATATTCACGAAAGCTGTCTGCTGATTCTCTTGTAATTTTCAGTCACGTGTTCACAATGTAAAACATTTCTCCATGGATCGTATAGTTAATGTGGCATAAATGGGCGTCACATAAATGCACAAGATGATCCAAGAGAATCAATGTTTTGATTTGCTTTGCATTCTCCATACAACATGCAATACCTTCTTCGATAAAGGATTGCGTGATTCCATATTAGACGATAACGTGATTCCAGTCATGCGATCCAGCGAGGTATTTTTCAATGCATGTCTTGCTCTAACGCTTTCTAAGCAATTAAAAAAAAAACGTGCATATCTTCGGTGTCCGTAATTTCGGTTACTTCAGCTGTCTTGCAAACACAAATATATTATTATTTCTTATCAACATCGTTTTTCTCTTCTCTTTTTATGATCGTTCAGCTTTGCACAGTGCATTAGGTCGTGCATTCATGCACTGCTAACTTAACCATTTTTTCTGCTTCAGCTGTTTTCTTATAACCAACAAAGCGCTAAACATCAGGAAAGAAGACCTGGAAGAACACCTTAGAATGACATATTCAGATGGTCGCAAAGATGATCCGCTCAGCAGCATGGCAGGCCTTAAATGGCCGAGTAAGCCAGGTGCTGAATTTAACACCAAGCCCCCAACGGTGCAAGAGGTAGAAAGCATTGTCCAGAAAGCTCGGTGCAAGTCAGCTCCTGGTCCTAATGGCGTTCCGTATGTGGTGTATAAGAGATGCCCTGAGGTGCTCAAACGACTGCTCCGTTTACTGAAGAATGCGTGGAAAACCCAGCTTGTAAGCAAGGAATTGAGAAAGGCGAACGGAGTGTACATCCCGAAGGAACAATGATCAGATTGCTTCCTGTTGTATCGCTCTGTAAAGAGTTTCCTATAATTCTTCAAGAAGACAAAATAGAGCATTGAGTTGCAGTTATGTGTATATCACGTACCTTTTTCTTTTCTCGCTCTTGAGTTGTCGCGGAGGCTTAGTGGCGCGGATCTTCGTGGAATCTTTTATTTTATTTTTAAGCGGCTTGTATTACGTTGGTTGAAGCGTAGATCTCCCGGAAAGTGCGCGCCTAGGAATGGCTTCTAGAATTCTCAGGAGTGACTTCCAGAAATGACTACCAGAAACTAGGGACAGATAAAAGATGGCATCTCCTGTAAATCGTTGCCTCCTGATGTAGCAGTCAAGGGGCCTTGCCCTTTCGCTCCTTTTCATGTTCCCTCATTTATTTTCCGGCAATCCCATCATTTAATGAACCAGAGAAATGTGGTCCTTGATGCTAATGAAAGTGTTTTAAGAGAGTGGGAGAATAAGATTGAATCGGAATATAAACAAACATTCGGTCCATCTAAAATAATGTTTGACCTATAATAAATGTATACTTCCGTATATCATTATCATCAGTTCCTCTTTATGCTCCCTACGGAGCGTGGAGCCACCTTTACCGTTAGTCCCTTGTTAAGAAACCCGCACGAAGCAGTCACCAGCTCTTACAATGGTGGTTTATGTAGCAATTTATTTTATATGATAAGGTTGCCGATCTTATGCACAACTTAACATACATAAACATATTTAACAACAGGGCAGTTATGAGAGACTTTATTTTAGTTTTTGTTTGTTTGTGTCACGTATTGCCTCCCCTGCTTTGCAGTAGTGGTCCAACAATGGCAAAAACTCAAGAGTATCTAAATGGGTCGTCAACGGTTTACCTTCGCACAAGATTATTCTTGGCAGAGATGTAGATAGAAGTGTAGTGGCGCTTCTATCCGAAGGGAGTATTCACAAGATAATTCAGAAGTCAAGAACCATGCGGCATAGCGCTGAGCAATGATTAACTTATATCTGTCCGTCGCCTTTTGTGAACGATTTAAGCAATGGTTTTTAGCCCGTTCACGGCCCCAGCTGAGCTAATTCATCGAATTCCTCTTATAATGGTATAGATCTGTTTAGAGGTAAATATATGTTTATATATGTATATAAATAAAGTGTTCTGGCTCATACGTTTGCTTTCATACATATAAAAAAATGAATCGAATATGAATGTTTAGTTTTAAAACAACAGGTAACAAATTTAATAATCAATTAGTATTAACAGTTTAAAATAAATAATCTGTTGGTGACTTTTATATTGGAATCAAATTTTCTCTTCACAGAGATTTAGGGTGAGGATATAGTTCAGAAAAATTATGTCCTTTCTGCTGGTGCCTTTTTATAACCACTTAACTTTTAGGTGAGTCCTGCAGCTGTGATTTTCGTCACTGCTTGATGATGAAGGCACGTCTTCACACAACTTGTCCAATTTAGGCGGTTGGTATTGATTCCCTGCGTTTCGCTCACAACTAGCTTCGTTCCACGAACTTTTGGACAAAATAGAAAGAACAAAATGCCTCTGATAAGTACACTGAGTTGGAAGCTTAACAGGCCCATCTTCTCGTTGTCCACCCACCAATGTTTTTCTCTCAGAAGAATTAAATTCTTGAGCACATAACGTAGCTCAATGAATATGATTAAATTCACCAATATTCTTCTATGTATTAACTGGGGAATGTGTCTGGACAGCGTGAATAATGATTTGTGCCTGAATTAACATTAACAAGTTACATAAATCTCACAAAATGATATGCTACACTTGAGGCACATATGATGTAGTCATCGCTCATCACTGCTCCAGCTGGAGTCTGGGGTCACATCTGCTGTCGGGTTTTCCCGCACGACTAGCAAGAAACAATCACTAGCACTTGCTGTAGTGGTTCAGGAATATACTCTTTTCATATGTTGAGGTTGCCAGCCTCACTTATAACCACTAAGCAAGAAACATGTAAAATTTACATTAGTAAATAAATTGTTTACACTTACCCCAAAATTTTTGGGAATACATAATCTCCTTGCACAGATTCAGACTGAACGCAGCTCTGCATTAGATGCTTCGACTCACTTCATCATCATCATGTGACGTATTCTTTTCAGAACGTTGTTTCCTTTACAGCTGCTCTGAACGCATCTCGATTCTGGGCAAGTCTACCTGCATCAGCCAAACACAAGTTCAGACTCTCTGTGATGCCCTGGGTCCACCGTCGTCTAGGTCGACCCCTTCCCCTTTTTCCAGGGACCATGCCTTTCATCACTATTTTTTCCAGACTATTATATCTATTCATATGACTGAAAAATTTCAGCTTCCTTATTGCGATGGTATTTAGGAACCAATTTTCCTCTACGTTTAGTGAGTGTAGTACTTCTCTGTTGGTCTCTTTTTCTGTCCGGGTATTCTCAACATCCTTCTGTAGCTGTTTATTTCGAATGATGTAATCTTTTTTGCAACTGTTTTATTGAGTGTCCAAGTCTCGCAGCCGTATGTTGCTACTGGGAATATACATGCTCTGATCAGTTGTAACTTTGTTTCTTTGCTTGTGCCTTGCCATAGGTTGTTCATCTTGTCGTAGATTTTATCAGATAGGTAATAGATATTTATAGTCCTGTCTGAGCAGAGGTGATTGTGGTGAACTTCTAAATACAATATCTAAATTAGAATATAACAGTATAGTGCATAAAGTAAAAGATAGGATAGTACTAATAGTACTAAAAATTTCGGCGAGAATTGTAGCTGTCGCCTACGCCTTCAGTGTTTTATTTGATAACGCTTTGGCCGAACCAAAAAGGGTACCCTATTCTTCAAATTCGTCCTTGAGACAAACGTACCACTTTCCAAGTTCAAATGAAGTATTTGCCTAGAATACATTGTGGAAGGGAGATGGACGGATGGATAAACCAACGCAAAGCACGTCTCACATTGTTTCTAAAGTTAAAACTAACTCGCTGGCTTTGCCTTAGGCGGTTTTCAAATTACGATGTAAACGTTAGAAAATGTGGACACTACAGTCATAAAAACACGCTTAGCTCTTATTGCGAATGACGTAAATTCTCGTGTATTACGAGAGACTCTCGTATTTAACTTGAAAGTACATGGAAAAAGAATTGAACAGGAGGTAGTTAAAAATAAACAACTAACATAGAAAAAAGATAGAATTTTGAACCAAGCCACTTAGCCCCATAAAAATCATATATTCGTGTACCTGAAGACTTGCTAACCAAGAATATGTTGTTAATTACCTAAATAGTCCATTAGATAATTAAATATTGGTAATAATACATAGAGAATCGGAGATACTGTCAGGTCAAGTCATGTCTGCTTAGACTGGATAGCATATTTTTTTGGGGGAAAAAAAGTAGGTGAAAGAAAGGCTAAGATAGTACGATGAAGGTGATTGGATGAAATTTGAAGGAAGCCGTAATATTATTGGCTAACCTAAATATACAAATCTAGTTGGTAGTGGTAACACATAGAGGTTTGAGATCATTTTTTAAGAATTCATTCAAAAAAACGAGATGCTTGGTCTCATTGGCCAAAGCCTTTTACTTTATCGAAATAGTAGATTACTCGCTGCCATTTTTCCAAAATATTCAGAGGAGCAAGAATCGATGAGCAGACTTGTGCTTTTTATTAATAATACTACCATCTGAAAGCAGTCTGAACAGAGGCAGTGATGAAAGTGTGCCATATTCTATTGCCTAATTCATCGTTGTCGGCGTCTGTGGCCTAATGGATATGAACGCAGTTTCATAATCCAGATATACCAGGTTCGAAACCTGCTGCAGGCGGTTTGGTAGCAGATCGCTTTGTGTGGATTTTTAACAATGGTATAAGCGCCGTACCGTTCAGAAAGCAATGGCAAACTACTGAATGAAAAAAATTGCCTAGAAAAATCACAAACAGCCAATAAAAGCTGGGGTTGATTGCCACGTCCTTTAAAGGATAAGCAACTAACTTTAATTCATCGTTACTTGTTTATATTTCCTTGATATGTGGTAATATTGATTTTATTGACTTTTTAATTAAAAAGGGTAGTGTGAAAAAAGAAAAGGCCATGTAAAAGATGGTAATTAAATGGTTCCATGGCAGGCTTAGGCATGGCCTAGATGTTGATCCATCATATAAGGGACTATCTAAGAATGTTTAAAACTACAGGACTATATATATGATGGTCATACACGAACATTACACCTATCTTATTGCATGGAAAGGATTACTACAGGAATGACAGAGGCGTGGCATCCATTAGGGAAGAGAAAAGAAAACTGGTACAATTTGTTCCATCAAACTAAAGTGGAGAAGCAGGGTTGTCAGAGAGAGCTGACCATGTTCTTTTTTATTGAATGTATGTTTACATGTAAATTAGGAGGAATTAGCTTGATATTAAGACAGAACCATAACTTGCATCGACAGGGGTTCCTGCTGGCACTTGTCTGGTGCTAGTACTCGCTCATTGAAGAAGTCTACACGATTTCAAAGAGTCTCTAGCACCTGCTTGTATTAAAGAAGTTCAAGTCCAGAGGAGACTGAAGTGTTGGCCAAACCCACTGCAACTGCAGTGATTCCAGGACCCAGATAAGTGAAATATCTGGCCTGGGACAACTTATCACGACTAAAGAAAAATCTCCTGTATAGACAAAAACGTTCCTCCAAAAGACTAACATAAACAATTCTAGTAAAACAAAAGAACATTGGGATGATGTAAATCCCCAACCTGCATCTCAGTACCAGTAGTTAATTAGATTTTTTTTTTTTTTTTTTTTTTTTTTTTTGTTGCGTTCGCCCGCTAATACTCGAGGCGAAATCTCAGGTTATTATTTTTTTATGTCTAACCTGACATTGATTTTACGTGAGTATCCCTTTATTTCTTGTACAGAGACAGGTGTCCCTCGCCATTCAGGCAAATACTCTCCGATTTCGGAGGTACCCATTGCAGCTGGGTCGGCTCAGGAGCCGCCAGTCCCTGGTCGACGACACGCCTTCAAATGTCCTCGCCAGGTCTCGAGTTAATCCAGTCCAAATCCCGGTCGACGAAAAATCCTCAAATGCCGTCGCCCGGGTTTGATCCTGTATCACCCGGTCGCCAGAGCGGTGTTGTAACCACTACGCTAGCGCGGCTCCCTACCAGTAGTTAAATAGAGTAGTTATCATCAACTTGAAAATTTGTAACAATGTACTATGGACATATTGTCTGTTGTATGTAAATATCTTTATATATACTTGTAAATACAATCTATCCATCTAAATTGATTTTGTAGTCCTTTTAGGCTCAGGTCCAATAAAGTTCAACAAAAGAAATTTTAAATATAAAATTTAACACCTGGAGAGTTGAGATTTAATGTAGTAATTAGTATATGTACTTGTATATGTTTTTGTCATTGAGATTCTACAACACCTTACAATACCCTAGATCTCACTTTTTGTAGCTTTCAGTCATATGCAAAAAAAAGAATATAACATCCATTCTTCTTAACATCTAAACCCACTTAACATCTAAACCCACCACAGTGATAGTGATGACAATGTGAAAGTAAGGGGTTAGAAATAGTTTTATCACGAGGTGATCGTGTAAGAGAAAGGACAGTCTCTGGATAGAATAATTTATCTAATCCAGCCTATCTGAACGACGATATTTAAATCAGACGCAGTTTCTCTCCTTGTACGAAATACAAGTTACACCACACTCAAATGCACACAATTCTATGACAAATATGCACGAACCTGAAAACAAACTATGAATAACATATATTGGATAGGGGTTGACCGACACGATAACTTAAGGTTTAATAAAGTTTATTATCAATAGAAGATCGCAACAATAAGCATATACATTACTATTATAGTATATTTTCCTCCGGAACTGCGCTCAGAACCTCAGCCGGAAGTTGGTGCTGTAAGTTTTCTTGAACTAACAGCACAACACGCGCAGGGTTTGCTGGTGTCATGGCATATATGGCAGTTCTAGTTGTAAACATGGACCACTCGTCATTTGACAAAAAACTTTCACTAAATACAAGGATGATTCTCCAGCTGACGTTGATGGCATCCACAATACTGCTGGCCATGTTGATAGACGGATCATTATCACGGTTGTAAACGTAAGTGCTGAAACATAGTTGGTCTTCTATAAATGTACATAACACAGAACATGGAAATATGTAGTTCACCTCTGCATAGCCAATGAATACACACGTCTGATAATCTGTATGACCCTTAAGTGTGTATCCTGTAAGCATTTGCAGTACCTTTGACGTGAGGAAAATTTTGTTTTTCCAAATAAAGAAAACAGATAAGAATCCTATAGCCATGCTAAATAACAAAGTCACAGCTAGAGCTAAGAAACATTCACCCCAACATTTACGCCACAAAACCTCCAGGTCGGTCCAAGCATTCAAGTAGGAAAGATGACCTTCGGTGTTGATACACGTGAAATTTCTCCCCTCATCGAGATTAACGATTGTACTTTCCAGCCAATATAAAAATCGCAAACTGTCACACCCACAGGAAAGAATGTTTCCTGCTATGAACAGATTAAATCCTCCAGACTGTGTGGCTAGTTTGTCCAGTTCAAACGTTTCGTGTGGATCCAGTAAAGTTATAGAATTTTCCCGCAAGTCCAAGAATCTGAGTTTCGGCGTATTTCTTAAGTCAAACGGAATTTTTTGGAATCGATTCCTGGACAGATCGAGCTCTTCAAACATCCTGTTTGCAGCAAATGTTCCAGATTTGAGGGAGTTCAAAAAGTTTGAGGAGAGATCTAATCGTTTTAGGTCTAGAAGATTCTGAAAAACTCTTGCACTTTTATTGGACATGAAATCGGGGTCGAGACGACAGTTTGATAAGTCTAGCTCTTCAAGATAACACATTCCATCAAAGAACGCGTCTGACAATTGAGAAACATCGTTTCCAGACAATATTAATGTTTGTGGAGCTTCAAGACCAATGAGGTTTCCATGAAAATTTCTAACATAGCCACCCCTCACGTCTAGATAAATCAGATTATTTGCGCCAACAAATTCAACATTTATGTTTATGTCAGACGTTCGAAAAAAGTTATTAGCTTTTATAACCTTTAATGATTCTGAAAAATAAATTCTTAAGTAGCCAGATAAATTGTCATCGGTAGATGTCATGTATGAAAATCATTGCGCTTTTCTTCTACTTCCCGGTGGAAGATCACTTGAAACTTTAATGCCAGCTGAAGTTTTACACGTTCTATTTTCTGAGTTTGGATCTCGTAGTTCGTAGTTTATTGTGCGTACACATTCACCGATGGCTGTGTTGCCATAGATACTAGCTTTGTCAGTAAACGACCATGATATCACGTCAGATTTTGATTGGTGTTCCAGAAGGTGAGGAGGATCAGACTGCTGAACATATCCTTTGTCAGAAAAAGAGTTTTTATCGTAACAACTTCTCATAGCATTTTCTAAATTTAGCACTTCAATGTGCCGAAAATTTATTAAAGCCAAAATAGTAAACTTTGCACCTGTAATTGGGTTCTTGGACAGATCTAAACTCCTCAGACACCTATCCCACACATGGCTTAACACATTAACTACCGAATTGAAAAACACACTGTGGCCGAATTAAATTTTTTTCCCATTTTCATCCTGTAGGTGTTTGCACAAAGTAAGCTGTAGTTTTCGTAATTGTTTACAGATTTTTATGAATTACACGTCATTTTAAAGATAAATGAATGTACTATTACAATAAACACCGGTTGTAACTCTAATAGAGGTGTTTGCTATTTAACGGCCCTCCAATGGCCGAGGACTTGCAATATTTTCACAATTATAACTGCTTGCGCCCCATCTCTATCAAAATCACAATTTCAATCAATGTGCCCACCGTTTTCACTCTTGTCCTCGTCGCTAGTTCTATCAGTCATTTGTTGAAACACGTTTCTATCCTATTCAGCCGTTAGACGAGATGTACACGCATTTTTTGTAGTCCTATCACTAGTTGCCACGGTAAACAGTTTTACACGATTTGGTAACTAACCCAAAACGCTGAAAAATATGAACATAATATCAATTTTCCAGTGTTCTACAACAACTGTGGCCGGGTGGGGGGAATGTCTCTTATGTATTCCTGAGAGTTTTCCTTTTTATATAACAGAGAGTAGATGTTTAACTGGCCTAATCGCCAGAGATCTGGATTTCTCTCCTAAATTAGGGTTACCAGGTTCGATATTCTTCTCTTATTGATGTAGTATAGCGAACGTTGTTAAATTGGGTTTAGTGCTCAACTTAATTTTCCAACTGAATAATTCTTAACAGCCTTGGTGTTCAATGAAATGACTTTTTAATAACTTTTAACAGGAACTGGTTTTAAAACAATTTGTAAAAAGTTCGTGCAAAACATGGCATGTTGACAGTAATAAACATAGGTATACATAGGTTAATATGTTCTCATTGATGCCTATTTCTATTTGCATCTTTGAATCTTTTCAATTTGCAAAGCATAGCGTGGCTCCTCGATCCTTCTAGTTTTCTTCATTTTATTATATTTTCTAGGCTCAACGACATTATTCCATCTCTTCAATTTTGTCATATATTGAGCCACTCAGCCTTCGTAGGTATTCCTAAATGTTCTCTCAACTTAAGGACTTTCCTCTGTAAGCATTTCATTCAATTATACGCTTGGGTTTTCATTGTTGCACATCTTCGAACGTAGCTCTGCTTGGGCATTTAGTGTGACAGTACTTACTGAATTAAGGAATTCACAAACACTTCCCACTAATAATTGAATATACACAACTGCATTTTATATATGAAGTTGATCTCCTCAACTGGAATTTACACTGAGCAGGAAAAACATGTCCTATCTAGACCGCTCTCAATTCATGTCTCCTAATGGCGTCGCTTCTGATTCCTCCCGGAGAAAGAACTGAGCCTTCCCATTGGTTGGGGATCACATGACTAATGCTTCGCGTTATCGAAGCGAAGCCGGCCTAGTTAAAGATCTGTGTCAAGATTTTTTAATATCTTCTGTTTCTCATAAGAATTTATTTTATGTTAATCTGTGCCTCTTTCTGTTTTTTTTTATGTAGTGGGATATAGTCTGTATCTGAAGAAAACCACGGTATACGCGGCTACATACAGATCCCGGGGCCCTGCAAGAGTATCCCGTAGGGAGACATTTGAGTACTATCAAATCTTAAAAAATGTATCCCAAAAATTTCTTAAGTTAAAAAAAAATTTTCAGAAAATTTTAAAGTTTAAAAAATTTTCTAAGTCCAAAAATAATTCGGAAAAATTTAAACTAATTCCTAAACCTGGGTTCCTATATCTATGTGAGATCAACTTCTATATAAAAACCTAGGGATGGACATCAACTTCAAAAAATTTTTAACTATCCAGCATTTTACAACATTTTTCATCAAATTTTCAAATTGGCAACACTGACCATTCAAATCTTGAAAAGACTTATAAGGTCATCACTCAAAAAAAAATGTGACAAGTGGCAACACTGGGAAATATGACCAATAGTATATCATATTTGTATAAATCAATTGCATTATCATAATCTAAATGCATGTTGACAACATATTTAGTCATTATGGGGAGCAGGGTGTAATATCATTTCTGTTCCTGTCATTGGTTTCATATCCCAAGGCTTCAAGTACTCTAACAATGTTGAAGTTATTTCTTCCTGATGTTCCATAATCCTGGGTGTAATTTATTTATTCTTTTGATTCCAAGTATTTTACAGTTTATTCATAGAGGTTTTGAAGGTGTCCACATCCTTATTGTCATGTTGATCTTTTCTCTATAAAACAGTTTATCCTTCTTTGGTTAACCATCATGTTTTCTTTTCCAATAAATGATCTGGTTGGTCATTGTTATTTAAAAAAAAAATTCTCTAGGCATATGGGTGAAAATTTCTAAATTATAATGTAACCATTAACATGTTAACATGCAATCATATTGTTCACAATAAAAGCATTAAAACCTCATAGCTTATTCTTATTTATTTGTGTCTGAATGTTTCCTATATTTGACATTTTCCAAATGGTAAGTATATGAATGTCCAATCTGGGTACTCTTTTATAATATTATATCCATCTATTGTATATGGATCCATGACACGTCAATCCATGGGGGTTACATTGTTCTTGGTCCATATATCATAAGGGTGATCCAAGCTCAGTATTGTCACAATGTCTCAATCATTTTTCAATCCTCTGATTTGTTGTATTATTTAATTTAAAATACCATAAGCATTTTAATATAACCAGTAGCAAGCAATATTCATGTGCATTCATCTTATTATAATCAGGTTCACAATATAAGGCAAGTGGCAAAAATATCAAGAAATTATTCTCTCCCAAAATATGGAGATATCAACATTTTATTCCATTATTATTATTGTCTTTAACCTCTGCGGTTCTATGGGATATGCATAGTCCATTTGTATATCCTTTGTCCATGGGTGATCCAAATCTCATATAGTTCCATTATGTTCTGGGTGCATCAGCATTCAATCTTTTTTTCTCATTTAATCTCCATTGTGTCCTAAACACTTTTTTTGTTCCATAGGATTATCATATTTCATTTGTGTCCCTTGTCCAATAATGATCCATACATTTATGGTTCTCATATGCAGCAATCATATTCCCTGATTTGCTCTATGTTCATAGAACCCAGAAAATTTCAATTATTTTCTCTGTTAATTCATAACAACCTCAAATTATTCACTCCATTATTTTAATGTGAGCGTAAGTGCATAAACCGCACAGCAAAACATTAGTTGTGTCAACATAAAATTTCACCATAATATAAAATGGCATCTTCATCATCACTAAACAGTTGCTTCATTCTCATGTGCCATTAGTGGTTATCATCCGGTAATGGGGTATTCAATGTGGGTTCAGCATATACAAATGCTATAGAAGGGTATGTCATTTGCTAAGTCAGCATGTGCAAATGCAATTTTTTACCTGGGACAAAGGCAGCATCAACAAATAGTTGCAATTTGTTCAATTTGGGGTCAGCATATACAAATGCTCTCAAAGGATTTTTTTTTTTTTTTTGCAAAAATCAGCATGCGCAAATGTCATTGGGGTACTTGTCATAGGCAGTATCAACAAAATATTGCTGGAGTATTAGAGATCATGCTGGGAGGGGTATGACTGGCATAGGCAGTATGAACAAAAACTAGTTGCTCACTCTGATATGGTGATTTATTTTTTCTTCTTCTATGTCAGCTGCTAATCTCAGGGCAGTCAATGTTTTACAATATTGGCTTATCATCATATCATCAAAATGTGTGAGGGTGGCATATAAACATATAACACATCTTATAACAACATTCAAAATGTATTCTTTTTAACATGTAATAATAATTACAGATGTCATAGTGGTGTCAGTGTGATGGATCAAGGTGATAGATATAAAGGAGTTTAGCATAATTGAGATCAAGGAGATATTAGTATCAGGTAAGAAGAAAATTTCTCGTGCAAGGGTGCCTGCATGAATGTGCACTAAGATGCACGGAAAATGAATCACCGGGCTCTGGAACTGTAAGGACAAGAAATGTAGTGAATGGAGTGTGGAATATGATCAGTTACAAAAGTGTAGATCAATGTTACAACAGAATCAGTGGGACACATGTGCTATAGGTGAGGTTGTATAAGTGAACATTTTTAATATCAAAAACTGTCTGACTAATAAGGGTGTCTGTAAACAAGGAACATTGCATCTTTTGTGTCATCTTTATTTCACAAAACCATAAAATGTCTAACTAGAATCCTCTGTGGGCTGTTCTTGAGTGTTCGCTGGTCGTCAGAAGCTTATGTCCGGGGAACAACTTTCTGGCATTAAGTCATCTATAACTGTAATAAAGCAATCTAGGACTGTCAGTTTTGGAACATAGTCTGAAATCAGAGTACATTTAAAAACGTTAGTACATTGTTAAAAAGTAAGTGCACATTTGCGGTGACCGTACATGGGATGGCATGTACATGAAGATACGAGGGGCGTGTTTTTCTTTTCAGGGCAGCGGAACGCCTAGGTGTTCTGCTATAAGCCGCCTGTCGAATTCCTGCTTCTGAATTTCCCATCGTTCTTTCCATCTTCTCAGCTCTTCCATGTCTTCGCTGCTTGGGGGGGGGGGGGGGGAAATCATCATATTCACTAGCAGTGTAGATGGGTGATGTATCTCGGTGTAGTTTGAAAACATCCTGATGTTGTTTGGGACCGTGTTTTCTTTTCTTCTTATTTCGTCTTTTCACGTGAGTTTGTGGCGATGTTACGGGATTCGTGGTGGGGGGCGATTCATCAGGCTCGGGGAGACACAGGCGTTTGGTACTGGCACTGACTGTAGGTACAGTGTTTGGCACGTTGTTGATGTCAAGAGGTTGGTGGGTAGCTGAAGAAAACGTCAATGGTTGTACTGTAGCTGGAGGTGACATGACATTGACTGATTGTTGGGGCGCAGAGTAAATCAGTGATGATGGCAATGTAGCCTGGGAATGTGTGGCTGGAGGTGACATGACTGGCGGTTGTGGCAGTTCTACAAATGTGGCCACAGGAGGCGATTCGTGAGGCTCAGGAAAAAACGATTTAACTGTGGTGTGAACTTGTACTGGTGGGATGCTGAATATTGACTCGATACCACTATCTGAGTCTGATACACAGGACATTGTATCGTCATCATGTACGTTGGAGTCTGGTACTAATAAGGTGCTATCTGCATCACGGGTACTGTCTGTGTCTGGTAAATCAATGTCTGTTTCTCGATCATATGCTTCTACCATTTCTCTGTCATTTTGTTCGTTGGGGTCTGACGAAATTTCACTGGGGTTGACACTGTAGTTTCTCATTTCTTGTTGCGTTTCGTCTTCATAAGGATTTGTGGTATATGGTTCCACAACCTGTTTGGGGATGGTTTCTTCAGTATCTGATTGTTCAGGGTGATCAGCTGTGTTCCTGTTGTATAGCAGTGGTTGTTCTTCACTAGTATTCCAGCTGGAGCTGCCTGAACTAGGAGTGTGGTACGTATTGATTGACGAATGGTCACTGCGGGAGTAAGTTTGAGTGTGGATAAACGTTGGCTTGGTATGTTCTGTTTGTGTTGCTACACAAACCATCGTTGTTTAAGGTTCTTGCTTTGTTGGCATGGGTTGATGTATCTTCATGGGGGTCAACTGTGTCTTGTTCTTATGGACGAAATTTACTTGTTGGTGGCTGTTGTCATTGTTTCCTGACCTTATTGGACCTATTTGTGCCCTCCATCCATCTTCTATTGATATGAGGCAAACTTGTCCATTCTCTGACGTTACGTTTTTGAATTCCCATAACTTTCTGTTTTGAACCGCAGTAATGAAATTTCTTACTGTCATTCTTTGAGCTCGTTTATTCAATGTGTTCCAGTGTTACTTGACTGGTGTCGTATGCCTGGATGTCGATTCATAAAACGGGAACGATGATTGTTTACGCAGTCTGCTCTCTGTGTCTATGTAGCGATAGTGTGGTGGTTTTCTCGATGGTGTACAAAAGTGGTTGTTACTGGGGTTTGAACCGTACATGATCTGGGTCGGATACCTTTGGCTCTGCCATGGGTCACGTGGGTATTGTAGCAGATTTCTCACCGTGTTCATAGTGTAACGTTTCGCATCCGCGTTTGTTACTGTAGATTTCGTTGTACCATAAGGACGTTGATATCCGCCTGGGCAGAAACAATTTTTATTTTCAACAGAGGGACGCATCCTTAGGGTGTATTGTTGTGGATAACCTCTCTTCAACAATATTTTCTCCGATATGTCAGAAACGTGGGGGTAATGAGGGGCGCAGCTTGGGTATGACTGTAGGGAGAGGAATGGAGAGATACGCATCTGACAATATTTCCGTTGTCTCTGATAAGGAACAGTGTAACTTTTTGCGTCCGCATATGTTACTTTGTATTCCGTGGTGTAGAAATCGTCAGTAGACCTGTCCATTTTCCTTACGGGTAAAAGATCGTTGTACATTTTCATGGTCTATGATCTCTAGTTATTCGCTTTATCAAAGAGAAGTGGTCACGGGCACCATATAGGAGATGTGCAAATGCTACAAGGTCTATGATACAAGCATATGTACAGTAATAAGTAAATGCATGTAGAATATTCATATGGTAGCTCACTTATACCATATCTCTTTGAACCTCTTTTGTATCGTCTACCAAGTTTTCACAACATGGCGAGACTATTCATTTTCTACAGTGTTCCTTCCTTGGGTCAATGTTTTCCAGGTTCGACAACATTTTCTATCTCTTCAGCTTTATTTATTAGTCGATGCTTTTCTTTTATCCTGAGTATTCCTTAGGTTCAATAACTCTCAACGTAAGGACTTTCTTCTTAAGCATTTCATTCAATTATACGCTTGGGTTTTCATTGTTGCACATCTTCGAACGTAGCTCTGCTTGGGTTAGGACCGTGAGCTCTAACAGTTTAAGCATTTAGTGTGACAGTACTTACTGAATTAAGGAATTCACAAACACTTCCCACTAATAATTGAATATACACAACTGCATATTATATATGAAGTTGATCTCCTCAACTGGAATTTACACTGAGCAGGAAAAACATGACCTATCTAGACCGCTCTCAATTCATGTCTGCTAATGGCGTCGCTTCTGATTCCTCCCGGAGAAAGAACTGAGCCTTCCCATTGGTTCGGGATCACATGACTAATGCTTCGCGTTATCGAAGCGAAGCCGGCCTAGTTAAAGATCTGTGTCAAGATTTTTTAATATCTTCTGTTTCTCATAAGAATTTATTTTATGTTAATCTGTGCCTCTTTCTGTTTTTTTTTTGTGTAGTGGGATATAGTCTGTATCTGAAGAAAACCACGGTATACGCGGCTACACAACCATGCTTTGGGAATTTATTTTCCGGTGGCAACTTAAAATCTCGAACCAGATCAGAAAGTGTTTCAGTACATTTTTCATTCGTTTTATTACTAAAATTAGATTGGCGCTCTGAGCGGCTTGCGGTCCAAATGTGATTATTTTGTGAGCCGCTGACAGCGGCTTGCGGTAGTTAATGTGTTAAGAATGCATCTGACTTTACGAGATATATTTCACTATCAATCAACGAGAAATCTCTCACACATTTTTTCGTTAAATACGTCGTCTTTTCTGAATCCAGTATTCCGTCATTATTATACAGGCCGGAATAGCTATCATGTGTAGTTCTAGACACTTGAGCAAACTCAATGGTAGTCATATTTTTGCCTACTAGAGGCTTTAGAATCTGCAATGATTTACTAACGTCAATGTAAACATGATTATATTTAAGGAAATCCAGATTGAGTATTGGCCGGATAGCCGTGTCTGTAAAGTTGGATAATGCGGGAAGTTTCTCAATGATTAACTGAGATATGAACGTAACATTTTCAAAGCCAGTATCATCAATGGTTGGGACGTCTCCTGATAACGCAAGCTTTTTCAAATTTGCGAGTTTCTGACCTATAGACAATGTGTTGCCTGTAGCATCGATTGTTAAAGAATTATTTAGGTTCTTGAGGTGTTTAAAGAATGTTCCAGGTAAGCTGCTTTTCTCTTTATTGAATCTGAGACGAAGGTCCTTCAGATGGACAAGAGGGTCAAACAATCCTGCTGGATATGCTGCTTGACTTAAATGATTATACTCAAGATTGAGAGTTTCCAAGTTTTCTAATCTTCTGAAAGCATTGGGTTGAATAAGTTTAATGTTGTTGTTTGAAAAACTGAGAATACGAAGGTCAGATAGAGCAGAGAAACTTGAATTATTTATTACTTCCATGACATTATTGTCTAGTAAGATGACAGTCGTGTTTCTTGGGAACCATGTTGAGCTAACTTCTGTCAAAGACAGACCTGTACAGTTGACGATAGTTTCCATAGAACAATACTGTATAGAACAATAATTGGAGTGTAGAACATCATCAAGTGATGAAGCATCCGTAAACTGAGACGTTTCGTTGGCGTTACGTCTATTCCGTGATCTTAGATAATAGTCACCTGAATGTCTAAATATGTGTGGTTGTTTTGCACGGTGTCTCGTCGTTTTGTAACTTAGTCCAGTCACAGCCGACTTTGGATGTGTTACAATATTCGATTGTCGGTGCACACTGATATGTGCGGATGATCCATTCTTTATCCACAGTCGTTCTGAAAATATACCACTGAGCTGAAGGATCATTGTAAACAACATTGCGTAAACAATAAATACAGAAATCCTTTCTAATAAAGGCATTTTAGCGGCGACTGTTTACTCTTATATTTGCTCACCACACCCGTATTCCTGTCTCATTAAAGTAACAATATATGTTGTAATCCTTACTGATTAATTTGTAATGCTGAATATTTAACACTGTCCCTTAATTCACAGTAAATATTGTTCCTCCTAAAGAATAATATACATCTAGCGTTTCAGAAGCGAGCACATCGGAAACCACGTGGGTGTAAACATAAAAATGTCAAAATCGCCTGTTGCAAGTGTTACGCGCCATAAAATGCACTGTGTGTAGGCAGTCTGGCATCTATTGCTCCACTTATACCATATACTGATATCTTTCAGGCCGTCCTGGGGAAAAAATTCAAATCTTCGTTATTATCTGAGCCAGTGGCGGAATGCCATTGATCAGGGTTCTTGGGCGAATTTTCAATTCCACATAATGGCTAGAGAAGGAGGTTAAGGGCGCATTTGAACACCTCTACAGCTGTGGGCCCTCTGGCAGTGCCAGAAATATCCAACGCTCAGTTCGCCCTGATGTTAGGCGTGTTCAGTGCTTAAAATCAGCAGGTGTGCTTCGATGCTAATACTATTTGTTCTTGTGTTACTAAGTTATCAAAAGTAAGCTTCTCCTAAATGCACTTCTTGACTCCTGTTTCTCCAATGAAATTTCATTTTCTAATCAGTGCATTCTTCGAACGAGTTCATAAATCCTGTTTGTCTAATAGTTTTCGCAGAATTCTTTCCTTTTTACCTCACTGTAACAGGGGCGTATCCTGGTAATGCGAGCTAGGTGTGCTGCTACTTAAAATGAATATGTACGCCTACTATTTAACCCCTTCCCCTCTTAATTTAAAAACCAACTATATTCAATTACGCAACGATAGTTATTCGGCTGGAAGAAAAACATTAACTAAATAATACATATTTTCACTTGCAGGTTTCACTTGGAGATCAGATCTATTCTTCTTTCCTTTTGCAGAAATTTCTCTGTTACAGCATCGTAAAATGTATTCTTCATTCTAACCTTGCTCAAAAGTTCCTTTTCAATGGACAATAGGCTGAGACTGGAGAGTCGATCTTGACCTTGTGTAGATCTGTGGTAACTATGGATTCGCTTTAAAGTTGAAAACGATCTTTCTACAGAAGCAGTAGTTGCTGGAATTGTCATTATCAATTCTGCCAGTTTGAACACTTCTTTAAAGCCTGAACTGAGATCATTTTCAACTAAGAACTGCAGTAACTCATGAACTGACTTGTTGCAGAACTCATCCGAACAATAAGTACAACAAGTTCATTGTTCAATCTTACATAGTCGAACATTTCTCCATAAACGTCTTTTAGTTTTTTGATGAGGTTCTCTGGAAAATTTTTCTTGAAACTGGTATACTTTTGCTCATAAAGAAGGTGGAAATACTCAAGTTTCTTTAAAGCTGCAAACCGTGTTTCTGTGTGAACACTAATGTTGTCAATGATTTCAAAATACAGTTGGCAACTTGCATCTTTTCCTATACAAACACGGCATCGTTTATTTGTAGGTGATTCAAATTCTTCTCCCCTCCTTCCCAATGCGGCATACCAAATCTCATTAAAGGCAGTATCCCTTGCTCGTTGAAGTTCATTTTTGATCTTTTCTATTTTCTTGCAGCAACACAAAATATCGAAATTTCTTGTTTGAAGTAAATTGTATAAAACATCTGTATATGCAAATAATCTTGAAAATACTTGAAGTAGGAAAATTGTATTTAGGCTCCTCAAGAAAGACAAAAAGCCTTGCGATTTAACCACTGTGTCAGCATCCCATTCTAAAGAACAATCAATGACATTTTCAAAAAAGTCAATAAGCTCTAACCAATGATCGTTCACTGTATGTACTAATCTGGAAGTGAAGTGGTAACTCAGGACATGGTTTACCGTTACTCACAATTGATAGTTTTTCACTAAAACTTAGTGAACAAAACTTCTTTTTTAGCGATGTCGTCCAACACATGCATTTTGGGTATATGTCAATTATCTCCGAAATACTAATTAACTTACAACAACTTGAAACTCACTGTCACTGTAATAATCTGCACTCCCGGCAACTAACAAAAATTAATCACAAAAAACACTGGACTTGGACACAGCCGATTTTTACAACTCGAGAGCTGCAAGACGACCGCACGCATGTTCGTATTGCATTGACGTATCTGGCCATGACCCCGATCCACACAAACCAGTCTTCAAACGTGAAACCGAAAGGCACAGCACGCATTGTGACGGAATTACCCGAGAAACTACGGGCGATTGCTACCAACCAATAAAAACTGCACTATAAAACGCGTCTCGGAAACTGAAACTAGATATACTCGTAGATTCTATGCGGGAAAATCCGTTATCCTGATGCGTGCGATCCGAAAGCAGAACATTAGAAGAGAAATATTTTATAGAATAATAAATTAAATTTTTATTTTCCGTCGGGCATAGGTGTGCGCAGCACGCACAGCTCACATAGAGAATACGCCATTGCACTGTAATTACCCCAAGAGCATAACCCTGAATTAACGTTGTTTTTCATTCCCTTTCTTAACTGTATTAGCAGGGGTTCCCAGCTTCGGGTACGCGTACCCCCAAGTGGTACGAGAAGCTTGTCAAGGGGGTATGTGAGATATTTGGTAAATAACTATAGGTTTCTTTTGAAATATTCCAGCGATAGTAATGTTTGTGAGATTGGGGACAGAACGGCGAGTTCTGTTCTCAGTCAAATCCCAAGGAACAGAAATAAGAACAGGCTGAAGATATGCTTGTATCTCTTTCGTATACTTTATCAAAACTAAAAACTGTTGGTTGACACACAAAAAATATCAAAGGTATCACTAATTTTGTGGACTTAAAAATGTTCTGTACCGAATAAAGTTTCTTCAGAAAAATTAATTGATCTGTGTGTGTGTGTGTGTTTTTTTTGTTTTTTTGTTTTTTAATGCGCATGTGCACGGTAAACTGTAGCATTTATTTCCCACCATAATGAAGAGGGGTATGAAAGGCTTACTAGAAGGCAAGAGGATACGGGGAGTAGACAAATTTGGGAACCACTGATATAAGCATAAGTGGGTTCTGATGTGTGGTCAGTCTCAGGAATGAATTATTCTTTCTCACAACGTTATGATTCCTACCTTAGTTTACTCCATGCCACACCAGGACGAGCCCCGTGTACTTCCAAGGGTCTCTGATGATACATTGAAAGAATAGGATACTACTCCTCCAGGCAAACGTACAAGGTTACTAATATAAGGTTGGGCATGAAGATTACAACTGCTTCATTTAAAACAAATTTCTATAGAAACTACCGCTACAGAACATGAAAATGCTTAGATTAGGTTTCCTATAAAGCTGGGGTCCCAAAAGTGGTCGATTTCGACATACACGGGATCAATAAACCCCAGAGGACCGATAGGGGGGACGATTAAGCTTTTGGATATCAGAAGTTAACAATGATATCAGAAATAAAAATACCTACTTGTCACGAGGTGGTTAAGAGTATGCCTGATGTAAAACAATTCTGAGTGGAATGCGTGATAGTAGAAAGAAATAGAGTTACGAATGCGAATAGAGATTTGGGTATGACAGTCAGGAGAGAAGATAGATATGTATCTGCATAAAATAACTTCTTTTCTGCCACACTCGCAACACTGTTAAAATGTCTAATAGGCACTTTTCCTCCACGAAATGTGATAAATATTGCAGTAAGGACAGGACAAGTCAACATTCAAGTGACAGGTGAAATGGGAAGTAACTTTTGACCGTTTAGAGCATTTATATATTTATTAATTAACCCAACTATTCAAAAAGAGCAAAATAGATTTGGTTAACACTACATCGATTATCACAAGAAATAATTAACAAAGTTAGTAGTCAGTATAAAAAAAAATCCCAAGACGAGAATGGTCGGATTAAAGTATCCCGTCCTCTTCAGAAGGACTGTGGTGAAGTGGGATGTTATAAATATTTATAGGGGACTTAGTGTACTGACTGAGATCAGCTGTGAAGGTATCTATATCTAATAAGAGTAGTGTATTATAGATAACCTTACTTGCTGCCACATATGTATACCTCAGTCAGAATTATTCTGGAATAGTGTGATGACTACGTTATATGTCTAGGGTATGTGTATGATGAAGTGTAAGTCATAACAACAACAGACAGAAAAACAATTTAATTTATTCCACTACACTTGACAACACTGTGACACTCACATACATAAAACACTCTACGAGGATATCTTAAAGGAGTCACTGATAACTTTTCAAATAACAATATGTATTCAGTGCTGTCATGAAGGTATATGTGTCCTGATTCAAATACAAAGGGAACCAGGAATCACAATCAATTTTAATTACAAGTTATATGTACAGAATTTATCAATATGAATCTTGTAGTGACATATATTATTAATAGTATCCTATGTGTGTCAGTTGTGTAGTAGTAATCTGAGGTAATACTGGTTTTGTTTTGTTCAAGCTCTGTTGGTATTTGTCATCATGACTTCAATAGTTTGTCTTTGTTGGAACTAGTATTGGAGATGTTCTCAGTTCCTGGCATTAAAACAATTAAATTCCCCTCTTAATTTTATTTTACAGTGTCATTTTAAGATGGGGTTACATAATGTTGAGCTCCATGGCCACACTCTCTTATCTTTCGTGATGACTGCAGTAAAAGACTCCTCTGCTCGATTACTTTAATGAGTTCTGGAGTCACCCCACTGGTTGCTATATGAACCAAGGAGTATGCTGTCCACCGCTGGCTTCAGCAAAGCTCTGACCAGGTGCTGCTCAATAACTTTAAGACCACGGTCCCTGAAACAAGAAGGTTGTACCTCCTACTTCAGAACTATTTATACTCTATGTCTACACTGAGCACAATACATCACAAACATTGAGTTCAGAGCGTTAGGCCAACTGTCAGCTTCATCTGAAATACTTTATACCAGTATTTCCCTCCCTAATGGTTACTACGCCTCTGCAATTCCAGCATTATTTCTTTCTAGTCAATAATCTAGGTGTCAGTGTACTGTTTGGCCATTCCATGCAGTTTTACTTTCCTCCGACACCTTCTGTTCAGGCTGGAGCTCTATAGGCTTTACATCATGTTCGCTACTGAACTACACATATATACAGACATAAATTATCAATTTACATTCAATTTTCATTAAAAGATATTGAATATTTCAAGCTTACCACAATTTATGGAAATAATAAACAGTTTCGTTGACTGGCAATGAATATAGCACAACTCCGATCTGCCGATGTCCCAGGCTTTATTTTATAAAAAATATACACTGGTGCTCAACGCACTGCTTCTTAGTAGGTTTATTACAAGATGTGGCAATGAACAGACGCTCTGAATTGAGTATATTCGCAGCTCTACCCAATCAAACCATGTCTACACATCTTTTCAAAAAAAAAATACTCCTTTTTCACGTTTCCCCTGACAACACAAGATAGTATTTATAGCCCGACCAATCGTGTTTAGTCTTATATTTGTTGCGCTCCAATCAAATAGGAGTTAACATGGTAGGCTATTTCTGTAACGTAATGTTTTTTCAAACACGTTATAAAAAAAAAATTTTATGAGCAGAAATGATTTCATGCTGTCAGGCATCCCCACTATTTTATTTTGGTTATAATTTATTAATTCCTGGACTATTTGCGTAACACTTAACATATTCTGTGTCAGCAAGCCCTAAGGAATCCAAATATCTCAATCTAAGGGAGCTAGGTGGCTGCGTTCAAAATGTGCATTTTCTACCACCTCCTGTTCACTTCCATCCCCATGTGGTGTCTGGGTACTGTCATGTTTTCAAACGTAAACCCATCTAATGTCATCTTTCCTAATAAGCGTTTTCCAGGTTTTTTAAAACCTAACTCTGGGAAGGTTAGTGTTTTTATCACTGTCCGTCTAAAAAAAAGTTAGTGCATGTGGCCTTACACGCGTGATGGCAGCAATTGTGTATCGCGCGACGCGTGTTTAGTATTGCATGCTTCCTGCCTTCATTCGCCCCCCTCTCTCTCTCCTGCTTTATCTGTCTTTTAGTTACGCCGTGTATGGAATGAATGAAATATTAAATCTAGGTCATTGATCAGCTTGCGTATCTCAAGGTCAGTACACGTTTCATTGAAGAAAGCGGGTAATAATACAGTAGGCTTTTACTATCAACGTGAAAGCGTTACAATTTGCAGACGAAGCAGAAAACAAGGGGGATTTCGAGTACAGTCATTGTGACAGCACTGTTCTTTTACCATTTCTCTTTTCTTTATTAAATGTATTTGTTAGGCTTTATATTTACCTGATAATTTATATATGTGGATTAGAATATTCCACGACATCTCCCCTCTTAAAACAGACATTATATGTCAGTCCTTTATTCTATATACACATAGAGAAATTTATTATTATTTCTGGGGTTTAGGGTGATTCTCATCACACGGATGGCGGCTTAAAAAATCCGCTCCCAAATTTGTTTTTCCAGATATATACTCAATGCTAAAATTATATGGAGCCAAAAGTAAGGACCATCGGAGTAACCTAGAATTCTCATGCCTAGCCTGTGCTAGAAACGATAAAGGTTTGTGATCCGTTTGCAACTTAAATGCCTTCCCATACAGATAAATATTGAATTTCTTTATTGCCCATATTACTGCAAGACATTCTTTTTCGCTAGTTGAGTAGTTGATTTCAGCTTTATTCAACTTTCTGCTAGCATATGCCACTGGGCTTAATTCCCCATCCAATGCATCTGATTTCTGTAGTAGAGTTGCACCTAACCCAATATTACTGGCATCCGTCCTTACTATGAATTCTTGACTTAAGTCAGGTAATTTCAAAATAGGTTTACTTGTGAGCTTTTCCTTCAATTCTTGGTAAGCCATTTCACATTGTGGTGTCCATGTAATGCGATCTGGATGTCCTTTACGTGTCAAATCAGTTAACGGTGCACATATGGAATTAAAGTTTTTGATATACTTCTGGTAGAAACCACATAATGAGACAAAGGATCTCACGTCCTTCTTGGTTTGTGGTCTCGGGGCTTTCTTTAGTTTCTCTAAATTCTTTGGGTCAGGGGTCATGTTTTCCCTGATAAACTGTGTGTCCCAAAAATTCCAATTCTTTACATCCAACGCAACATTTGGTTGGTCGGGCTGTTAAATTTGCTTCCCTAAGTCGATTAAACAGCATATTCAGAGAGTCAATGTGTTCCTCAAATGTTTCTGTTGCTATAAGGATATCATCCATGAAATTTGTTATATATGGATTATTCAGAGGGTCCAATAATTTTCTCATCATTCTAGAGAAGACACTAGGCGCATTCTTCAATCCAAATGGCAATCTATTAAACTCATAGTGTCCTTCTGAGGTACTAAAAGCTAGGTATGGTCAACCTCAGGCTTTACTGGAATCTGATAGTATCCTTTACTCAGATCCACTTTTGAGAAATATTTAGCTTTATTTAGTCTGGCAAACAGCTGATTTGTATCCGGCAATGGATCCACCTGTCCTTCTGTAATAGCATTCAGTCTCCTGTAATCTATACAGAGTCTATGTTCTCCAGAGGGCTTCCTTAAGAGTACAACACCGGAACTATACGAAGATTCACTGTGCGAAATAATTCCTTCCTTCAACAGATAGTCTATCTCTTCCTTCAAAGCTTTCTCCTTAGCAAACGGAATCGAATATGGTTTCATACAGACAGGTGTGGGGTCTATCAGTTTCATATCATATTCCAATAGGTTTGTATGCCCTGGTCGGTCTGTTAACACCTCTGCATGATTATTTAGAACCTGTTGCACTCTCTCTTTCTGAGTTTTCGTTAAATGTGTACTGATTTTCACCTGTGCTGCTGTCTCACAGGGGTGTAATGGATATTCAAATGATGAAAGTGGTTCCTTTTTCATCTCCATGGCGATGGACAAGGTCAACAAGTGTGTCTCTTCCTGATGTTCTCTTTCCAAATATTTCTTCAGGAGATTCACATGATAGATTTTTTCTTTCCCCTTCTTATCTATCTATAATTTGTTCTAGACACCTTCTCTAAAACTGTATATGGACCTTGCCATCCAATCTGTAACTTATTCTGACTCCCGGGGAGAAGAAGCAGTACCTTCTCTCCCACAGCCAAATCTCTGTCTTTCGCCTTCCTGTTATAATAGGCAGCATGTTTCTTCCTGGCTTGTTTCAAATTTTCATTGGCAAGTTTCCAGCCAGTTTTTAAACGAGTGGTCAGCTCATTCACATATTGGTATGAAGATGTAATGTTTTCCTCTGCCTTTTCATCAGTCCACGTTCTTAACAAAGCTACATATGGACCTTTAATTTTGTGGACCTATTTGTCCATGCACCGGTATGGTCTCTTCCACTCGAAGCTCTATAATGATGATTTTTCCTCCCAGAATTATCACGCATAAAACGACCGCTACCAATTTTTCTTTTGGGGCTTTCTCCCCACTTAAAATTCTTGATGAGAGATTTCCTCTCTACATCCTCTTCCTCCAGTTTGTTTAAGTCCGATTGAGGGATTTTCGGCTTATCCTGGGGTAAGACATCTTTTTGCACTCTCCGCATGGTGGCCATTGTAAAACAGTTAAGTGAAGCTTGTCCGTGAAAAGGGGCTTCCCATTCCATTTGGTCCACTTTATCAAATCTATTTTTCTTTTTATTATCAGGCCTAATTTTGCCCCGTGGCGTGTCCAGGTCCTGATCAATGTTCCCACTTGTGGGTGTTCCCTCATGTGCTATGCTACACCTTTCTACAAAATTCTCAATGTCCCATCTTGCTTTGGGCCAATAATAATTGTGAGCCACCTTTTGAATGAGGGTACCTATCTTCTCATGGTCCCCATCTGGTTTCACATGTAGGCTCCTTATTAAGTCTGCCCTATATCTTTTAGGAAGTACCAGCTGTCCCTGACCTTTGGATCTAGCTCCAGTCTTCCTATACATCAACTTGTTTTTCATGTAAAAATCTCCCTTGCCTGGAGTTGTATGACAAGTCGACAATTTTCTGAAACAAGGCTTGAGTGTTTTATCCCCAGCCTGTGCCTTCCTCATCTCTTCTGGAGTGGTATCTAACATAATATCCTCCTCCTGTCTTGAGGTCGACCTGACCTGAAGGGTGGCCATATACACAGGTTTCCTTCTGCAATAGTCAGTGTCATGATTGTTCATCTTACAATTCTTACACCACCTTTTTCCTTGGTTGAAAGATTTTCTTTCATCATATTTCCTTTCATCGAATTGTGGGAATTTATTTTTATTTTCATACCGTGGCCTATCAAACTGGTGCTTACCTTTGTTTTGATCCCTAGGATCAAATTTATTAAAGTTCTGTGGCGCCCTAAAGTTATCCACTTGTTTCTTTTTATTACCTGTTACCTCTGCTTGAGCTGCTTGATACCTTTCAGCAACATTTAGCAACTCACCCAGCCTCTCTGCACCTTGTTCCATGAGAAACTTTCTCAGGTCTGGAGCCATGGACTCTCTTAATTGCTCTATAAGGACCATTTCCTTAAGATCTTGGGTTTTCCCCAGAGAAGTCCATTTCTCCAAGTATGTCTCTATTCGTGCAGAGAACTGGTGATAGGTTTCACCTGACAGTAGTTTAGCATTCCTAAATTTTTTCCTATAAAATTCTGCATTCTTTTCATATCTTAACAAAAGAGCCTGCTTTAGCATGTCATAATTTTCCTGATCACTTCTGCTCATTTTTGCAAAAACTTCATAAGCTGCCCCACGAAGTCCTTGAGATAACTTTAAGCTCCACCTTTCTCTCTCTAACCCATACGTGGTAGCTAATAGTTCGTACCTATTTAGATAGCTCTCTATATCATCGTCTTTCTCAACAAAATGATCTAAATGAAAATTCATAGCTGAGGTTGAGGCTCCTTGGCTAGCAGTGGCATCAGAGGCAAAGGGACTGGCACCATTTTCAGGAGCATGGCCTTGAAACTCAAACTCCCTTAGTCGTAACTCATGTTCCCTTTGTAATCTTTTATCTTCTGCTTCCCTTTCTGCAGCTAATTTCTTCTCTTCCCTTTCTGCAGTCAATCTTCTTTCTTCTGCTTCCCTTTCTGCAGTCAATCTTCTTTCTTCTGCTTCCAATTTCTTAGCCTCTTTGTCAGCCTCAATCTGCAACCTCTTAGCCTCAGCCTCAATCTGCAACCTCTTAATCTCTTTTTCCGCCTCTAACTTTCTTTCGGCCTCTTTTTCTAATCTTCTTTCTTCCCGTTCAATAAATTTGTCACATTCAGTAGTGACATAGGTAATCATAACTTGCCCATCTAATCCCAACTCTTTTGCAGTCTGTACAGCAGCAGATCGAAATTTTGCCAGGTCGGCCATTGTCTAACAGATAAACGTCTAAAATATGTAACTAAACAATTTTATCTATGTCTAACTAACTTAGGACAACACAGGCACTGTGAGCTCAACCTTATTTATTTTCACCCAAGGATACCTTTTAATTCTTATTATTCCCTGAAGTGAATTACCCCCAATATTTGTAATAGGGAAAGATTCAAAATCCCGAGAGCGAGACCCCAATATATGTGGTGAAGTGGGATGTTATAAATATTTATAGGGGACTTAGTGTACTGACTGAGATCAGCTGTGAAGGTATCTATATCTAATAAGAGTAGTGTATTATAGATAACCGTACTTGCTGCCACATATGTATACCTCAGTCAGAATTATTCTGGAATAGTGTGATGACTACGTTATATGTCTAGGGTATGTGTATGATGAAGTGTAAGTCACAACAACAACAGACAGACAAACAATTTAATTTATTCCACTACACTTGACAACACTGTGACACTCACATACATAAAACACTCTACGAGGATATCTTAAAGGAGTCACTGATAACTTTTCAAATAACAATATGTATTCAGTGCTGTCATGAAGGTATATGTGTCCTGATTCAAATACAAAGGGGGAGCCGCGCTAGCGTAGTGGTTACAACACCGCTCTGGCGACCGGGTGATACAGGATCAAACCCGGGCGACGGCATTTGGGGATTTTTCGTCGACCGGGATTTGGACTGGATTAACTCGAGACCTGGCGAGGACATTTGAAGGAGTGTCGTCGACCAGGGACTGGCGGCTCCTGAGCCAACCCAGCTGCAATGGGTACCTCCGAAATCGGCGAGTATTTGCCTGAATGGCGAGGGACACCTGTCTCTGTACAAGAAATAAAGGGATACTCACGTAAAATCAATGTCAGGTTAGACATAAAATAATAACCTGAGATTTCGCCTCGAGTATTAGCGGGCGAACGAAAAAAAAAAAAAAAAAAAAAAAAAAAAAAAAAAAAAAAAAATACAAAGGGAACCAGGAATCACAATCAATTTTAATTACAAGTTATATGTACAGAATTTATCAATATGAATCTTGTAGTGACATATATTATTAATAGTATCCTATGTGTGTCAGTTGTGTAGTAGTAATCTGAGGTAATACTGGTTTTGTTTTGTTCAAGCTCTGTTGGTATTTGTCATCATGACTTTAATAGTTTGTCTTTGTTGGAACTAGTATTGGAGATGTTCTCAGTTCCTGGCATTAAAACAATTAAATTCCCCTCTTAATTTTATTTTACAGTGTCATTTTAAGATGGGGTTACATAATGTTGAGCTCCATGGCCACACTCTCTTATCTTTCGTGATGACTGCAGTAAAAGACTCCTCTGCTCGATTACTTTAATGAGTTCTGGAGTCACCCCACTGGTTGCTATATGAACCAAGGAGTATGCTGTCCACCGCTGGCTTCAGCAAAGCTCTGACCAGGTGCTGCTCAATAACTTTAAGACCACGGTCCCTGAAACAAGAAGGTTGTACCTCCTACTTCAGAACTATTTATACTCTATATCTACACTGAGCACAATACATCACAAACATTGAGTTTAGAGCGTTAGGCCAACTGTCAGCTTCATCTGAAATACTTTATACCAGTATTTCCCTCCCTAATGGTTACTACACCTCTGCAATTCCAGCATTATTTCTTTCTAGTCAATAATCTAGGTGTCAGTGTACTGTTTGGCCATTCCATGCAGTTTTACTTTCCTCCGACACCTTCTGTTCAGGCTGGAGCTCTATAGGCTTTACATCATGTTCGCTACTGAACTACACATATATACAGACATAAATTATCAATTTACATTCAATTTTCATTAAAAGATATTGAATATTTCAAGCTTACCACAATTTATGGAAATAATAAACAGTTTTGTTGACTGGCAATGAATATAGCACAACTCCGATCTGCCGATGTCCCAGGCTTTATTTTATAAAAAATATACACTGGTGCTCAACGCACTGCTTCTTAGTAGGTTTATTACAAGATGTGGCAATGAACAGACGCTCTGAATTGAGTATATTCGCAGCTCTACCCAATCAAACCATGTCTACACATCTTTTCAAAAAAAATACTCCTTTTTCACGTTTCCCCTGACAACACAAGATAGTATTTATAGCCCGACCAATCGTGTTTAGTCTTATATTTGTTGCGCTCCAATCAAATAGGAGTTAACATGGTAGGCTATTTCTGTAACGTAATGTTTTTTTCAAACACGTTATAAAAAAATTTTATGAGCAGAAATGATTTCATGCTGTCAGGCATCCCCACTATTTTATTTTGGTTATAATTTATTAATTCCTGGACTATTTGCGTAACACTTAACATATTCTGTGTCAGCAAGCCCTAAGGAATCCAAATATCTCAATCTAAGGGAGCTAGGTGGCTGCGTTCAAAATGTGCATTTTCTACCACCTCCTGTTCACTTCCATCCCCATGTGGTGTCTGGGTACTGTCATGTTTTCAAACGTAAACCCATCTAATGTCATCTTTCCTAATAAGCGTTTTCCAGGTTTTTTTAAAACCTAACTCTGGGAAGGTTAGTGTTTTTATCACTGTCCGTCTAAAAAAAAGTTAGTGCATGTGGCCTTACACGCGTGATGGCAGCAATTGTGTATCGCGCGACGCGTGTTTAGTATTGCATGCTTCCTGCCTTCATTCGCCCCTCTCTCTCTCCTGCTTTATCTGTCTTTTAGTTACGCCGTGTATGGAATGAATGAAATATTAAATCTAGGTCATTGATCAGCTTGCGTATCTCAAGGTCAGTACACGTTTCATTGAAGAAAGCGGGTAATAATACAGTAGGCTTTTACTATCAACGTGAAAGCGTTACAATTTGCAGACGAAGCAGAAAACAAGGGGGATTTCGAGTACAGTCATTGTGACAGCACTGTTCTTTTACCATTTCTCTTTTCTTTATTAAATGTATTTGTTAGGCTTTATATTTACCTGATAATTTATATATGTGGATTAGAATATTCCACGACAAGGACGAACACGTCTGTTACACGGATATTTTCAGAGGGGTGGTATATCTCTTTAGTTGAGAGTCACAACACGTCTACCTGGGTCTGTCTAAATAATGCAAGTGTTATCTTCCTTCATTGTCGTAGATTTATCTGACGATATGTGCAATCTACAGGAACTTGACCCGCGGGGATTCGATTATTTACCACTCCCTAATGTATTGGGTCCACCACAACATTTATAGTGTTGAGCGCATTAAGATCAAATAACCATGTAAAACGTGGGCTTTAGTTTAAGCTAGGACGTTAGGAGATGAGGATATCAGCAACTTGACAAATCACGAAGACAGGCGATCCTGATTGCATTTAACGTGAGATGTGAAACCGTTTGATGAGAAAAAAACTATGTCGTGGAAACGTAGAATATGATCGTGAAAGGCGATAAACAGGGGCTATTTCGTTGCAAGAACTCTGTGAAATCATCTATGTGGAATATAAATAGATTCCCCCATCAGTCAAAACATCCGAACAGGTCAACATTCAAATGACAGGTGGAATGGGAAGTAACTTTTGACCATTTAGAGCATATATATATTTATTAATTAGCCCAACTATTCATAAAGAGCACAATAGATTTGGTTAACACAACATCGATTATCACAAGAAATAATTAACAAAGTTAGTAGTCAGTAACATAAAAATCTCAAGACGAGAATGGTCGGATTAAAGTATCCCATCCTCTTCAGAAGGACGAACACGTCTGTTACACGGATATTTTTAGAGGGATGGTACATACATCTCTTTAGTTGAAAGTCACAACACATCTCCCTGGGTCCGTCTAAATAATACAAGTGTTAGTTTGAGCCAGGCAACTCCACGAATAGGAAATTATCTTCCTTCACTGCCGTAGATTTATCTGACGATATATGTGTAATCTACTGGAACTTGACCGGGGATTCAATTATTTACTGCTCCCTAATGTATTGGGGCCACCACAACTTTTATTTTGTTGAGCGCATTAAGATCAAATAACCATGTAAAACTTAGGCTTTAGCTTAAGCTAGGACGTTAGGAGATGATTATCTCAGTAACTTGACAAATCACGAAGACAGGCGATCCTGATTGCATGTAACGTGAGATGCGAAACCGTGTGATGAGAAAAAACAATGTCGTGGAAACGTAGAATATGATCGTGAAAGGCGATAGACAGGGGCTATTTCGTTGCAAGGACTCTCTGGAATCATCTTTGTGGAATACAAACAGATTCCCCCCCCCCCCCCCCCCCCCCCCCCCAATCAGTCAAAACATCAGAACAAAGTTTTATTTATTACACACGCCGTATCACGGACCACCACAGACAAAAATACTCTCTGTTCCCATCTCCCAGTGTTGCCTCCCCTTAGCTCTGCAGTAGTGGTCCAACAGTGGCCAAAACTCAAGAGTAACTGATGTGAGTCTTCAAAGGTGTCTACCTTCGCACAAGATTACTCTTGGCAGAGTTGTAGGTAGAAGGATAATGATGCTTCTACCTGCAGGTAGTCTTCACAAGTGTCATGAACTATATTATGGGTGTGTCGTGAGTAGATGGTAAACAACACTAGGGGTATGAATTAACACGACGCTATTTGTACAGCTTCATGACATTTAATTGAACATTTACATAAGTCCCGAACATCAAAAATATCGTCACGCATGCTGACATCACACTCAGGCTGACACTGCCTGTAAGAAATACCTTAACTACTGTGTTAACGCACTGCATTTACGGGAACACACTAATAGTACACACAAACGACAATATGTGCGGAAACACCCTCGCACCTGTACTACACCCACCAAACGTCTCTATGTGCGGAAAAAACACCCTCGCACTATTATTCCACCATCTAGGTGTATATCACTTATCCCAAGTGATTGGCGGCATGAACCCTCGCCAGTTAGATTCACTCCTAATCTCTTCCAGGCGGGACAATAACCTTCGCCTGTATTTATTCCAACATAGCTGCAAGGCGGGACCAACACAACGCCTTTACACGTTATCCACGAACATTATCGAAAGTTCCTCCCTTAACACTACTAGGCGGGAAGACATCGTCTATACAACAATACGCAAGACATAATCACTATATTCAGAATCACTGTATCATATCCCAACTGTCACACAATACGAGCACCCAGCTCGACCACAAATCACAAAGTCGAGCGCACTTCTCGGCTATCAAACACAAACTCCCCCTAGTCACATTCGGGTTCTATCTCAGACACCCCTACTTGTTCACCAACCATGCTTTCTCCATGCGCACGCCCAAGTCATAACATACTGACATGAAGTCAGACATAAACTCAATCCCTGAGTTAAACTTAACAAATATTGACAACCTCAGTGACCCTTACTTTCACTCACTCCATCATCCAAGCATGAAACTGCTCTGTGACAACAAAATATTCAGAAAAGCGAGAACAATGCCGCATTGGCTGAGCACGTTAACTCTAGGATCTTCCGACAACTTTTGTGAAGGATTATGTAATCTTACAAAAGCTCGTTCAACAAGAGCTGGGTTAATTCAGCGAATTTCTTCTTATTATTATTTAGTACCTCTTGTAGAGTGTATTTAGGAAATTGTCTGTGACATACGGATACGACACATTCAAAATGATTAAATGAACTTTAAATTTGGATAGATATAAGTAACACATTTAATAATCACATGTGTCAGTTATTAAAATTGAATATTCTTTAACAATATTAATCATCATCATATGATGTTAACTGTATGGAATGAGATGTGAAGAAATGATGAGGAAAAGGAACGACTACAAAAATCATGGATAACAACAGAAATCATCAATAAGATAAAAGACAGAAAAACAAGAAAGCAGATTTAAACAGAACCAAAACCAGAAGTTCCAAACCAAGGCTCAAGGTGTACACAGAAGCAAACAAAAAAATAAAAAGTATCAAAAGAGACAAGAGGAAGGAAATATGAGAGAACTGTATAACAGCACAAAGAAGCTAACAGGGAAATACAAGCAAACAAGTTGCCTCATAAAAGACGAGAATGGAAAACTGCTCAGCAATATACAAGAGCAAATGAAGAGGTGGACGGAATATTTTGAGGACCTTCTCAATAGACCAGCTCCACAACCCCCCCCCCCCCCCCCCAAGGCATCCAGCCAGCAGAAGAAGAGCTACAAATTAACTATGAAAGACCAACAAAAGTAGAAATAAAGAAAGTCATAAAGCTTCTAAGGAAATATGAGGGACCTGTACAACAACACAAAGAAGCTAACAGGGGAATATTAACAAGCAAATGGCCAAATAAAAGCTAAGAATGGAAAATTGCTTAGTAATATACAAGAACAAATGAAGAGATGGACAGAACATTTTAAGGAACTTCTCAATAGACCATCTCTAACTAATCAACCAGAAATCCAGCCAGCAGAAGAGGAGATACAAATCAGCTGTGATCGACCAAGTAGAGAAGAAACAAAGAAAGCCATAAAGCTTCTGAAAGATGGAAAAGCAGCTGGTCCAGATTGCATTCCAGCAGAGGTCATCAAAACAGATATTGATACCTCTACAGAGATATTATACAAACTACTTGGCAAAGTCTGGGAGAGAGAGGAAATACCAGCAGAATGGAAGGTTATCTGGTCAAGTTACCTAAGAAGTGAAACTTACAAGAGTGCACAAATTATAGAGGAATAATGTTACTATCAGTGCCAGGAAAAGTATTAAACAGAATCATCCTGAAGAAATTAAAAGAGTCCATAGACAAGCAACTTAGAGATAAACAAGCAGGTTTTCGACAAAATAGATCCTGTACAGACCAGATAGCCACATTGAGAATAATAGTTGAACAAAGCCTGAAATGGAATTCCCGCTATACATCGGATTCGTGGATTATGAAAAGGTCTTTGACAGTGTAGACAGAGAATCACTTTGGAAATTGATGGGGCATTATGGAGTTCCCAAGAAGATCATTAACTTAGTAAAGAAGACCTATGAAGACATGACATGCAGAGTTCTTCGTGAAGGACAACTTACATAATAGTTTAGGATTAGAACGGGAGTGAGACAGGGATGCCTTTTGTCTCCATTTCTATTCTTACTGGCAATAGGTTGGGTTATGAAAACATCGACATCACACAACAGAAATAGAATTCAGTGAAATCTGACTAAACAGCTTGATGATCTGGATTTTGCAGATGCCTTGGCTCTTTTGTCCAATAACTATAAGTGCAAGAGAAAATGAAAATTCTCGATGTGAAGTCACAACAAGTGGGCCTGAAAATACACAGAGAAAAGACAAAGATTATGAGAATAAATACAAGAAATGATAACAAGGTTGAACTTGCAGAAACACTGCTAACAGATGTAGAATTAAACACATATCTTGGCTGTTAGTCAAAGAGAACTCTCTCACGTAGATTTTTATTAAATACTTTGTCTTTTCTGAATCCAATATTCCTCCGTCATGATACAGGAATAACTGTCATGTGTATAACAAACTTTCTGAAATTGTATCAATATCATGTTTTTTTCCCCATCAATGGCTTCATAATCTGCAAGGATTTACTAACGCTGAAAAAAAAAAAAACGTAAATGAGTCATATTGTCATGTCCGCGTCTGATGTAAAATTAAATGTGCCCTGAATAATCGGTATTTGCATTTTAAGTAGTTTCAGGAGATGAAGAACAAAGTTTAGCTAATTATAAATACACCATAGACTCCATACAACGCGGGCTCACTTATAACGCGAGGCCCTAGTTTGGACCTCGGCAACCGCGTTATATATGGTCTACAGTGTTAATATAAAAGCAAAAAACAAAACTAAAAAAAAAAAAAAGCAGTATTGGCACACCGGATCACAACTAATGTGGAAAAGCGAAAAAAAATATATTGTACAAGGGCCTGCCGAACAAAAGAAGCAGAACCAAATGTTTAGAAGATGAAGTGCGGAAACATCTGCTAAAAAACAAAAACAAACAAACAAAACAACAAAACAAAGAAAAGCGATGGTAAGGACATACTCTCAGTATCAGCCAGCCACTACATCCATACATGCACTAGACTGAAGACCACATAGTAACGGAAGAGTGCGAAAGCCAATAGAATCTGAAAAAAAAACAACTAAAGAAATAGAAGACAGAGCAGAAAGTATCTCTTGGACAAAGCTGAAATAGAGCCCAACAAATAATATCTAGCATCCCCAGCAGATGAACATGATGGCGATGAACAGGATGGAGATGATTTAGAAAGGTAAATAGACAAAGGCAAGAATCAACATTATGACGGAGTAAACACAATTAAGCAATGCCGTCTGTGATGAGTTACTGTTCATTTTTATTTTCAACTCGCCCCATTTCTTGTCCCATTTATTAATTTTGGTTCTTTTTTTTTTCTAATGCGTCCTAATTCGTATTTGTTTTAATTCTGAGTTATTCGGTATGGCGGTAGGATGACTCATACAACCAACACCAACCCGTTTCGTGTTGTAACGTGGGCTAGTGAGTCATTCGTGTTGATAGGCGGTCAGTATAGTTAGGTAATATTACGTACATTTTTCAGCGAGCTTCGAGGGGAGTATTTTATTTGATTCCGCCCCGTTAAAGTAGGCTGAATAACTCTTCGTCGCTAGTGGACTGGTCGAATTAAGATAATATTATGATATTTAACGGGAAGCTCGTACGATTGGTTTTAATTTTTAATTTATGTAGCAGTCCTTAGATTACGTCAGAAGTTGGGCTGGAAGCGGATTTTGGAAGACGATGCTAGAAGCTATGACTCACCGTGTCGGTCTTGCATCAGAAAATTGGCCTTATATATACAGTGTCAAATTAGTAGTTAGGGCTCCAAAGTCCAAGAATTGCATTGCCGTGAATAGCGTCAGTTCAGTCTGCCAGGTTCGTGGATATTCTGAAAGTCTGCGTATGTTCGTAAACTTTATTTAATGTTATTGGTAGTCAGTAGTTGTCATCCATTGCCGACTTCTACAAAGCTAGAGCCCGTGTAGTGTAAGTTTTGTTGTAATTATTCTATGTCTAGCTAGCGAGTTCTATGATTTCTTGGCGCCGGTTTGAGATATTAACGGTTGAGAATAGGGGCTTAGGTTAGACGAGAGCACTGTGTAACGTTATAACGAGTTCAAAGTAACCACAGTTGATTACGATAAATAGAAGTGTAGGTACGCGGGTTTTTTGCGGGTGCCTAAGAAACGGGTATAATTAATGTAATTCAGAAGGAGAAGGGGTGAAGAGTGTTTAATATTCTGATATATGGTGTATGCATTTGTGTGCTAAATAAGTTGTTTTATTTTGATAACCTTCCATGGGCTGCCTTTGATATAAGAATAGTGCAGGGGAGGAGAAGGAGTGAGCGTTAAGTGTGACTCGAGTGCAGAAATAATACTTAGAGATGGGAGCTTGTATTTAGGGAAGTTTTATTAAAGTATGGGAAACGGGGTGTATGTAAATCTTGGTTGTTAATGTGTTTTGAATTATGTATTATTCGAATTGGTGTAAAATAGTTGTTATTTTGCCTTACATCGATTCACGGTGGAGGGTAGGTAACCCTACGCCTGCGACGAACTTTGCCTTCTCAGAGAGGAGGCAAGAGACAACATTGTAATTGAAGAGAACTGGGGTACGTGCATAAGTAATTGGTGCCCTAGTTACGTCTACAATACGGAGAGGCATTAGATGTTCTCACGACGCAAGAAAACATATACCTCAGCGTGGAATCGCCTAGGAATTAGAGCTCTTAGCTTGTACGGCCAAATGCAGAACAGGCTACGTTGCCTGGTATTGTTTACATACTGCCACAATAAAGCAGTAGACCAACACCCGTAGCGGGTTAAATCGTCGTTGTGTGAAGAATAGCGTGCCATCATCAGAGCTAGATCTGCAGCCAGAAGCATATATATATATATATATATATATATATATATATATATATATATATATATATATATATATATATATATATATATATATATTCACCTAGTGCCCCTTCACCAGTTGTTCTGGAGAGGAGAGAGGGAAATCCTACCTCTCTAAATGCTAACGGGAGGAGGTACGTGACGAAGAACAACGCATCGGAGCCCCAGACGAAGACGATAGCGTCAGGAAGGCACTGAGCTGAAGTAGAGGGGAGGGAGAAGAGTTAGATAGATAATACTTAGAGGAGAGCCTCTGTGTTAGTTCTGCAGAATTCAGTGGAGTAGAATTTAATGGTGTAAAATTAGTTGTGCTGGACCGCCAAGAGTGCCTTTGAGACATTGTAGTCAAATTAGTTAATAAGTCTTAACCGGAACAGAGTGAACACTAGTGAAGCGAAGTCAGGGGGCGGAGGACTCCACAGTGTGTTTAGTTAGTAACAATAGAGTAGTCAGGGGTGGTGGCTCTTACCTAGAGACCCCTTCCCGGTATATTTTTTAACCTTAGTTGTTTTCGTGTGGGTGTGGAAGAGAGCGTGGTAATTTGATAATTGTGTCTTTCATTGATTGTTCTTTTTTCGGGTTGTGTGAACTTGCACGTTATCGGTGCGTTTTTTTTAGTATTTTTGTTTTGCTGTAGTATAGATTTGTTTGTTTTAATAAACTATAAAATGTGCACTGGATAAGTTTGTCTTTCACTATACTGTACCTGTATTCTTTAACTGTACAGTGGTGTCTGGGGTTAGAAATTAGTGCAGACCTTGTCTCAGCTGAGCGAGAGGTGGTGAGACAGTAGCTAATAAAACAAGTCACAGGTGGCGAGGAAGAGTCAGTCTAGGTTCTCACCCTTGAAGCTATAAGTCTCATCCTCCACAGTCACTTTAATACTCATCTTAATCTATCTTCTCAGACTTTCCTACAAATCGGTGTCTTGTCTCTTTACTCAGACAGACTCATAATTAAGCCACCTTGTGACAAAGTGTGTGGCTCGTCTCGGATAAATTCTGGGTTCTTGCCTAAGGTTCATAGATTGTTTCGTGTTGAGGAAGTCTTCTGAGAATAGAACAGGGTGCATTTAGAATATACTACAGTAGTTGTATTAAGGCTTTAGATGACACAGAAGAAATTTATGGCTAACAGTGATTGTTTTTCTCTAATACGAAGGTAATTCCAGGTTGTATAGTAGCTACATACTTTTTTCAGGTTACTAGTTGGTAACGGCTTTTAAGGTTGGCAGTTATCATTCAGATTACGCGATAGTCTGATTTTTGGGTTGGGTTAGAGACAGCGGATATAGTGAGGGAGTATTTTTCGGGAGGTAACGGAAAGTTTTTGTTTCTTTTGTAGTCTTTCCTTTCTCTGTATTTGTGAGGATACTTTAGATTGTTTCTCAGGTAAGATGGTCGATTTAGCTGAAATACATAGGATTGCACCTAAGGTAGTGTAAAGTCCTTTTTTTATGCGTGGGATTTATATGTGTGAGACTCTCACATGCACGTCTAGTATTGATGAACGCATCTAAAAAAAGTTATATATGATTAGTTACTTACGCGCCGTCAGACACAAAAGTTGAACAAAATAGCGCAACACGGTGCGGATTAGTGGTTTGTTGCCAAACAGCGATTACGTTGTAAAAAGAGATCCAAAAAGTCTGTGACTTGAGACGGAGTCCTTTTGACGGAGCTGATTATGAGTCTCACCCAAGTTGTGGGAAGACTTCAATAAAGATATTAATATACCTCCTTGTATGGAGCGTCTACTTTAGCCAGCACATAGCTCGATTGCATATCGTATTTATTGCTGTTTTTGTCATGACAAGATCTGGCTGAACTTCGGCACGCATATGTCATGTCGTACCGCTAGTTGGTTCCAGATTCTTGCCAACTATTATCGGGATTCATTCTGCAATATATATTTACTGGGTTCATTCAATAAAACCCCTTTTCATATTATTCAAAGCTCCGTTATGAAAAACTGAAAGTTAGAGCTGCTCACCGCAGAGCTCATCGCCGTCCTTGAAATGTCGGCGGTCAGAGAGTTGATCAAGTTCAAGACTGATCCTATGTATTAATGATGTAATTTTCGCCATGGAAGTATACTTATGATTCGCCACTGCCATTTGTATAATTGATGACTACCAACTATGATGTCCACGTCTACGTTTTCGTATAATAAACTGTTTGACATTGATATACAAGTCATGTGTCCAGAATACCTTTGTTCGCATCCGTCACAGTTGATATTCGTTATTATTATCATCGACCCATCTACACGACCCACCATTAATTATTCGCGTTAATATATAAGAAACTATTAGGTTGGCCATCTATAAGCCCGACATATCTGGCATCACCCTCGCCAGCAGTGACCAAGTAAAAATAACCCCAGCACTATAATATTGGAGGTTACAGGTAGCTGAGGAAATGGAGTACGTTGAAAGCGAAATTCAGCCCTTTCTAGAATATCTAGAAAGCATGCAGAGGCAATATGAAGTAGACAACTTATTTGGCCACCGTTTAGCCTTGGCATGGCCCTGGAAAAAGGATGGGACGAGCAAAGCATTCATCCAAGAGTATGTAGAAGTAGCGATGGAGCAGGACAAGTAATGGGAGATAGAGCAACAAGAAAGAGACAATCAATGAGAGATTGAGCACCAAGAAAGTCAAGCAATGGGAGATGGAACGACAAGAAAGACTCCAAGAATTTGAAAAAAAAATGGTCAGCAGATTAAGATAGCTGTAAGAGAACATGACAAGCTAAACCAAATCAAAATGAATGAAATTGAAAGCCAAATCCGCAGGGTGGGAAAAGACGGTAAATCTAACAACTCTAATTCTCAAGCTACGGCCTCAACGGACAACTTGTCTGCTAAAACTGCGCCCTAGCTCCAGAAAATGGACTTTCCAATGGACCCGAAGCCCACCCAAGGAAAGGATTTATGTAAGGAAAGCAGCCCTTACGACACTGGGAAGATTGCGAAACGATCCCAGGCGTGGAAACTGCACAAAAGTAGGAATAAGGCGAACAAGCATTGTAATTCGGTTAGCTACCAAATCTCTCAGGCTCGCGATCGAGCACAACCTAATCGACACGAAATGTCGAGAAAAGGGTCCGAATCCCTACTACGGCATGCTTCGCTTACTCCCCAGCGAGACAGCGAAAAACGACATGCAGAGGCGTATCCCTCCACCTCAACATTCGGAGGGAGGAGGTATTCCTCTCATAACCCTGCGCGGCCATGGGGCAAGAACGAGGCGCCTGGTAAAATGGTTAAAATTTCCAATTTGTTCCAAGGAACTTTGGAAAAAGATACCGAGAGCTTTATCTCGGATACTCCGCGATCACACGGGATCTTAAACCGTCCAGTTCTTTACTTGCAGACGGCACAGCCGGTAACACAGGAAGTAGATCTGTCGTTGCAGGACATTTTCCAACTGACGCCATTAACTCCCTCACGGGAGGGCAACGTTGATGATTTTGGTAGAAACAGGGTTTTAGACGGAGGAATCCCTGGGACTGCACTTAAATCTCACATACCTCTCAGGGCAGAAGACAGTGAGAAAAGCTGCCTTACAAATTCGAAAGGTGCTTTATTTAACAGCTCTGTCCCTTTTCATGTTGGTAGGGGAAGAGCGAGTGAAAAACTACTGCAAATTGCAGAAAATACCTATTTTCCTCCAAAGATAGAAGCTAATGAGATCAATTCTGATTCAGTAGAAACCCAGAATGCGGTCGGAGACTCCATGCTAGAGGCATCAGCGATCTCTCGTCTTCATTGCAATATACCAGCGGTATCAAACCCGCTGATGTGCAGCAACGTAGTCGCCAGTGCCAGACCACTACAGAGCAATTCGATCATTTTCGTTGACCAAGCCAGAATTGTGATTGACTTACTTACTTACTTAGTCGTTCCCCTTCTACCGTGAGGTGTAGAGGTTTGGAAGAGCGAGCGCCAGACTATCCTATCGGCTGTCTTCCTCCTGGCCTGGTTCCATTCTAGCAATCGGTCCTTCAAAGATTTCTAATGTTGTCCTCCCAGCGGACTCTGGGTCGTCCTGGGGGTCTGGATCCTTGGCTCTTTGTTTCCCATGCTTGTCGTGGTAGCCGGTCTTCTCCCATTCTGCAGACATGGCCAAACCATCTTAGTTGGGACTGTTCTACTTGGGTCTGCAGAGGGTGGGATTTAAGGCCTTGACGTATCGTCTGGTTGCGTACCATGTCTCTTCTTGTTACTTCAACCACCTTCCTCAGATACCTCATTTCTGAGGTTTGGATCTGGCTTTTGTGGGTAGTAGTCATTGCCCATGACTCGCATCCATATGTCAAGACTGGGACATAGGTGGAGCGGTATACAGCCATCTTCGTTTTCTTACCAACCTCTCTCTTGCTGAGGAATCCTCGATTTATGGCCTGAAAAAGTCTCCCAGCTGCTGCTTTTCGAGTGGCCAACTCTTCTTTGATGCCTCCCTTTCGGTCAGTTATAGCTCCGAGGTATTTAAAGTGGTATACCTGCTCCAGGACCTGTTCTCCCAGCTTAATCTGATGTCTTCTTTCTTCTCGTGATATCACCATGGATTTTGTTTTAGAGCTGCTTATGACCATCCCTCTCTTCTCCAGCTCTTCCTTCCAGACTTGCAGGTTGAATTGGAGATGTGCCTCTGATTTAGCAATCAGGGCAACATCATCAGCAAATGCCAGCTCCGAAATACAGACCTGTCTCATCTTCCAATTCCCCACTGAATACTTTCTTGTTCTCTCCTTACATGCCTTAATGACATCGTCCATGAGGAGTATGAAAAGGTAAGGTGACAGGATATCACCTTGTCTTACACCAGTGGTGGTCCTGAACTCTTCTGACTTATGGTTTGCTGTCCTCATATAATTTCTGCAAGACTTGTATAGCATGAATCAGAGGTGCTGGAATGTTCTTCCTTGCCAAACAATCCCAAAGTTTGCTCCAGGGGACCCTGTCAAACGCCTTTTCCAAATCTATGAAACAAAGATGCATCTCACTCTTATACTCAAGGGCCTTTTCACTCAGCTGTCTGAGTGTGAAGATGTCACGTAGGGTTTATATTCATTTAATTTCCTACATCTTCTTCCTATTCTTTCACCCGATTTCTCTCTTTTATCATCTCTGTATTTCATTTTTCCTGTATATTTTTCATCCATTCGTTTTGCGAATATTATTTTCATATAATTCGCAAACTTTACCTGTTTTCCTTTCTCTAAAACTGAGAATCGCACCTGGGTGGTATTGCGTACATGTCAGTCGCGCTGGTCGGACGATAGGCGTGAATTTACAGCATTCGCTAGACATTCGTCTGAGGGTCTCTGGCCTGGGGCGTGAAAATTCACCCGAGGGACATGGAAAGTAGACAGAGAGTCTGCATTTCAGTAAACGCATGAGGTTTTTCGTCAGGAAAAACCCGGCTTAGCGTGAAAATCCACTCCGCACTGCAGACGGTGGTCTGAGGTTTGCAACTCATGCAAGCCCTCGGCCACTGATGGCTGTTACGTCACGCGATAAGCGGACGAAGGTGTTATACGGACCGGGGAGACTATTTCGCTTGGCGAAATAAGATTAGGATCCTGTGTCCGATTTTAAAGATATTGGCCAAGTTTCAAACTTTAATTTCATTCTCGCTCATAGACTCACAGTAGATAGGTTGCTCGTAAACAGAATAGCTGTTAGCGAAGATCTCAGTTTGTTTCGGCAATTTGTCGAACTTCTAGACTTCCAGAAATATTTTCAGCATTTTTTATTCTTAAGTTGTGCGACTACCTGTAATTCTGTGGTTGAGGTAATTAATATGATAGATATATAGATTTTGTGAGTGTTAAAGTGTTTAATCGCTTAATTCATTTTAATCTATTTCTTTAGCGCAGAAGAGAAATAAAGTGGTAGGCTATTATATTTTCTAGGGAAGCATTCAGTGGAAAGCAGAATAAATTAAAATTTCTAGCTTATAACGGCAATTGTAGCTATTTATGAATTTAATTTAACCGCAAATACTCAGTCGAGTGTATTTTTCTAAACTAACGTATAAACTCTAGAATCGAGCCTCATGAATGGTGACGGAATACGCACGTGTTCCTAATTCATGAGGATTGCTGATTTTTAAATATAACTTACGTCACGGAAAGTTTAAATGATAAGCAAAGCTCTCTGCTTGCAAGTTTAAATGTAAGTTATAACCAGTACAGATTCTGTTTATTATATTATATGTGTTATTTTTCCTCCACACAGTGAAAGTTTTGGGGTGACCCTAACTTTACCAGCACCTAGTAGTAGTTTCCATACTTGTGAAGAAATAGACAGTCCTTATTTTGAACCACGTGGGTTTCTTAAGTACCACTGGTCTAAACAGTGCATATGCAACCCGAGTTAGCCAGAAATACTATATCCCAATAACGGGTTTTCAAAGACTGTAATGATAAATACTGGACCTTGGAGCCAGATCTTAATTTCTTCTAGAAAAAACTCTACGTAATCTTTCTGCCTGGTGGCGCGAAATACTTCAAGTATTAACTAACATTTCCCGACTATATATATATATATATATTTTTTGTGGACAAATCTGTGGTGTGACTAAAGTGAATCCTATACTGAGGGAAGGCACCGACCTGACATTCATCATTTCTAGAAACCTACGCTATTGACACTGTGCTCTGCTAACTCCCGCGCCTGGAATAATTTTAGGTGACTTAATCAGACATTTGAACAAATTTGCACACCCAAGTAGTCGTTCCCGGAGACTCCGAGTTAAATACGTCTTTTGGAACTGGGGACTTCTTGGCAGAAGACTGCATTTTTTTGAGTCTGTGTGAGAATCTAAAATCAGTGTGTTCCAAGAGGCAGCGAGCAAAGTCGTGAGTACCTGTATGAGAGGCCATGGCGGAATGAATGAGTGTACGCTGGTTTGAGTGATATTTTCACTATTATATCTTTGACACCCTGTTGCTGTCCTATTTGTTTTTTTTCAATCTGCATAATTTGTTGCTAAGGCTAGAGTTCTTGTGTTTTTGTCTTAGGTTAAATCAGATTTTTTTTCAAACTCTGTGCATATAATTACGAGATAAAACAAAGAAAACTCTTAGACTCAAACCCTATGTATCTGTGACTCGGGCGCCATCATCTGTTCTCTTAACGGGGCCGGGCTAAACCTAGAGTTAACACTATAACGGGGCTATCATCCTTGCAACATTTCCTTGATTTTTTATGACTATGTGTATATGTATTTTCCTTGATGTACTTTTTTTGATGTTGTGAGCCGATTTTTCCTGATATTAAAATCGCTCTTGAACTTAATAATCGTGTTTGGTCAGCTCGTTCTAGATAATATATATATATATCATTGTTATAGTTTTCCCACGTCTGGGTGTTTACCTGTCGTCACGTGTATGTGCGTGCCTGTGAGTGATAGAAATATACGTAATATGTATATTGGTGTAGTCTGTCTGACGCTGTAACAACTGTTGTAGAAGATAGGTGAGAGAGAGAAGAATTCTTTTCGCTTTCAGAGACAGCCACTATATCAAAATCTATCATCTCACGTGTGTGGAAATTCTATTACCTTTCACTAACTCTCACTGAGTCTATCACCTATTCAAACCTATTCAGAAGGGACCAAACCTAGTCTTAATTCTCCTATCGAAAATCTACGACAAATGAGGGCTCGTTTCCGGTCTTTGAACTTAGAAGAGGAAGACGAGTACGACAAATGGTCGCTCGTTACCGGGAATTGAACCCAAAATCCTAAGGCGATACGACAAATGGGTTCTCGTCCGTAGGATTTTTGAACTTAGAATAGGAAGACGAGTACGACAAATGTGGACTCGTCTATCTGGATTTTGAACTTAAGATTCTGTATTCTGATATAGAGTAAGAGTGTGATGTCTTGTGACTGTGTATCTTTTAAAAAAATATTACCCCCTAGACTAGCGATCTGTTTACGGGCGTGCTGACCACACAAACAAATAAGTTTTTTTTCCACAGCATCTTTGAATAATATACATTTTGGTTACAGGTTGATTTTGTCGGGATATATGTTAACTGCTGATTGTAATACTAAATGCTGGTAAAGTGGTGAGTGTATAACATTCACTGGGTACTGAGGCAGAACGGCGTTTGAACTAAGTTAAGGAGTGTGTTTCGGACTTTTTGTCCAGATTAATTCCCTCCCTTACCCGATCTGACTTCAGGGGCGAACTTATAGTGGATTTTTAAAAATTAAGGGATTATTTTTCTCTTAATTTTTGCAATAATTATTGTGCTTTTCCACTGTAGCAACTTATTTTTCAGAAGTAATCTTAACTACCATTTAGTTGGCGTAGTCGTGTTTTGCATTAGGTGCTTTATTGCCGATAATAGCAGCGATAGTTAGATTTTATTTTTGGAGGAGGTATCCCAGGGTTAAGGATATCATCTTTTGAATTTTTGGAAATTTTTTTCTCGTAAGTGGTAGGAACCAGGTTATTCTTTTTTCCTATTTTCTTTCTCCAACAGTCTCAGTTACTGACAAAATATGGCCGAGAGGGCAAAGCTTAGACAACTCCTCAGGGACGAAGCGAGAGAGGAGGGACTGGAAGGAGAGGAAGCGAAAGCATTTGTCAGAAACGAACTTGAGAGATACGATGTGGAGAGGAAAGAAGAAGAAGCTAGGAGGAAAGAAGCGGAAGACCGGCTATTACAGCAGAAGAGGATGGACGAGGAAATGGAAATCCGCAGGGAGAGGGAAAAAGAGAAGGAGAGACAGCATGAGAAGGAGAGGGAGGAGAGACAGCATGAGAAGGAGAGGGAGGAGAGACAGCACGAGTTGGCGCTTAAAACCCTAGAGTTCCAAAGTCGTGGCGCTGCCTCTACCTCCAGCAATGGAGAGTCTTCTCCTCATTCTTCCTTAACTGATCCTTCTAACACTCAATCTACTCATCTCACTGCTATGTCTTTCACTCTAGAATCTTTTCCTTGTCCAAATGAGAAGATTGACACATGGTTAGAAAAATTTGAGAAAATTGCAACTCTGTACGGGTTAGAGAGGTCGCGTTGGAATATGAAACTTTCCCAGGCCCTAAAAGGTTCTGCTTATGATGTTTATTCTAAGCTGGAAAGTAGCCAACAAGACGACTACGATGTGTTGAAGAAAGCGTTACTGGAGCGCTTTGAAATGAACGCTCGCAAGTTTTTGCAACTGTTTCGCAACAGCCGGAAAGAGAATTCTGAAACTTTTCACCAGTTCTCATCTCGTCTTAAGGGATATCTAACAAAGTGCCTTGAGCTTTCGCAGCTCCCCTCTACCTATGAAGGTCTTGAGGAACTTGTTCTAACTGAACAAATAAAGAACACTTTGTCTGCTGATACCCGGAGATTTCTCGCTGAGCAGGGGGCAGAAAAACTTGAAGACATTTTGGAAAAGTCTGAGCGTTATCACAATGCGCTGGCTGAACTACCGGCCACAAAGCGGAAACCGACAGAGGAGCATTTTCGAAAAAATAATCTAGATCAACCTTCTCATGCTGCGAATCAGTTTAACCACAGAGAAACTGGACCTCAAAACCCCCTCCTGAGAAATCCAAGTTCTACAAGAACAAGTACCCCAACCACCCCAAACAGTCCGATCAACCCGACCGCCCTACATGGCAGCGTAGCCAGAAAGGACAAGGTGGCAAAGGGAGAACCCCCGAGCACGGGACATATGATCAGACCGAGCACACCGAGCCGAAACGCATCGGATGCTTATTGACAGTCTCGCAAGGCGGAATTATTGACAGTGATTCCCAACCTGTTGGGGATAGACCCTCAACGCGAGGTACTGTTACTTTGAACGGTTCTCAAACTTCTTGCTTATTTGACACGGGGCTTTCTTATGATTGCATTGTTGCCAGAAAGCTGGTTAAACCCGGTCAAGAGACAGGAGAGACCGTCAAACTTTGTGGAGTTCGTAAGAGTGATGCACCTACAGCGCTTCCCATCGCATTAGTGGAGATACACTCTGACTTTGTCAGAGGTGTGATCAAAGCAGCTGTTATGGATGATCCCATCTACCCAGTCATACTTGGCGGGAGATACGTGTGTATTGGGAAACCGGAAGAGCCGATTGTGGCAGCAGTAACTATAAGAGGGCAAACCAAGAAGGAACGGGAGCCTGCGCCTAATTTGTTACCCATGGAACTTAAAGAAGCGCAATACAAGGACCCTACCTTGGCACCCTGCTTTAGGAAACTGCCCATTGCTAAGGAACCCAAACAGCACGGGGACATTTTTTCTGAGGATGGCGTACTTTATCGGAGAACGGGCAAGCCTGACCAAGGTTACAACCAGCTCCTAGTACCGAAACAGTACAGAAGCCAAATCCTAGAAATGGGGCACTCTCTTCCCTTTAGCGGACATATGGGACAGAACGCCACAAACCAACGTATAACCACTCATTATTGGTGGCCAGGAGTAAATACTGATATTATCAGATATGTCAAATCCTGTGCCCAGTGCCAACGTGTGCCACCCAAGCAACGGGCACCCCCAGTCCACATGGGTGAAATGCCAATAATGGGAACACCATTCGAACGGGTTGTGATCGACATTTTAGGGCCTTTCGAAAGGACTAAAAGAAGGAACAGGTTCATCCTGACTTTAGTCGATACATGCACTTTATGGGCAGAAGCTATCCCGCTAACATGCGCAGATGCCAAGCATGTCGCAGAAGCCCTCGTGCAGATTTTCACTCGGTTGGGATTCCCGCAGCAAGTGTTGACGGATAATGGATCTCCATACCGAAACCTGTTGATGGATGAGATCGTTAAGATCTTGAGGACCCAGCACATCCACACTAAGCCATATACTCCGGCCGGAAATGGGCTCGTGGAACGTGCTAATGGAAACCTCACCATGATGCTAAGTAAGCTGGCACAAGTGAAACCTGAAGATTGGGATCTCTGTATTCCTGCAGCATTATTTGGCTACAGAGAATCTCCTCATACTTCCACAGGATTTCCGCCAGCTACACTCTTATTCGGCAGACCCATTAAGGGCCCGCTTGAAGCCTTACTTCAGTCTCTGACAGACGAGAAGGCTGATGAGACAGTTGTCTCAGCCAGTAAATATGTGTCGGTTTTAAAGGAACGGTTGAAACTAGGGTGGGACCTAGCAACGACTAACTTTAAGCGAGCACGCACCAAGCACGCTAACCGATACAGGAAAGTCGCGGAAGAGAGAGAACTGGAAGCAGGAGAGAAAGTTTTGGTGTTGCTCCCTACCGAGAACAACCAACTGAAGATCGGATGGCAAGGGCCGTTTACCGTCCTGAAAAAGATTTCTAAGGCTAACTACCAGATCTCTATTGAAGGAAAGGAGAAGGTTTTCCATTTAAATCTCTTAAAGAGATACTTGGAAAAACCAGTGCCAACCTCCGACCATCTCCTGACGATCGCCAAAACTGACGAAGATGACGATAGTGGCAGGGATATTCCACCGCTATCACAGGAAATCTTTCAAAAATGTCAGAAGCGGCGACGCTCTTTCAAGCGCGCATATGAGACATTCCAGGGGAAGGAAACTTTGAGGAGTGGACTTGAGTAGGAATTGGACAGAGATGGAGGGGGAAGAGGAGAGGGAAGAAGACAGACACCCCGAAGCTACGGTTATAGGAAATTAAACTCCATAACGTAGACATGGAGTGCTTCCATATCTTAAAGGGGGAGGCTCTGTCACGTAGGGTTTATATTCATTTAATTTCCTACATCTTCTTCCTATTCTTTCACCCGATTTCTCTCTTTTATTATCTCTGTATTTCATTTTTCCTGTATATTTTTCATCCATTCGTTTTGCGAATATTATTTTCATATAATTCGCAAACTTTACCTGTTTTCCTTTCTCTAAAACTGAGAATCGCACCTGGGTGGTATTGCGTACATGTCAGTCGCGCTGGTCGGACGATAGGCGTGAATTTACAGCATTCGCTAGACATTCGTCTGAGGGTCTCTGGCCTGGGGCGTGAAAATTCACCCGAGGGACATGGAAAGTAGACAGAGAGTCTGCATTTCAGTAAACGCATGAGGTTTTTCGTCAGGAAAAACCCGGCTTAGCGTGAAAATCCACTCCGCACTGCAGACGGTGGTCTGAGGTTTGCAACTCATGCAAGCCCTCGGCCACTGATGGCTGTTACGTCACGCGATAAGCGGACGAAGGTGTTATACGGACAGGGGAGACTATTTCGCTTGGCGAAATAAGATTAGGATCCTGTGTCCGATTTTAAAGATATTGGCCAAGTTTCAAACTTTAATTTCATTCTCGCTCATAGACTCACAGTAGATAGGTTGCTCGTAAACAGAATAGCTGTTAGCGAAGATCTCAGTTTGTTTCGGCAATTTGTCGAACTTCTAGACTTCCAGAAATATTTTCAGCATTTTTATTCTTAAGTTGTGCGACTACCTGTAATTCTGTGGTTGAGGTAATTAATATGATAGATATATAGATTTTGTGAGTGTTAAAGTGTTTAATCGCTTAATTCATTTTAATCTATTTCTTTAGCGCAGAAGAGAAATAAAGTGGTAGGCTATTATATTTTCTAGGGAAGCATTCAGTGGAAAGCAGAATAAATTAAAATTTCTAGCTTATAACGGCAATTGTAGCTATTTATGAATTTAATTTAACCGCTAATACTCAGTCGAGTGTATTTTTCTAAACTAACGTATAAACTCTAGAATCGAGCCTCATGAATGGTGACGGAATACGCACGTGTTCCTAATTCATGAGGATTGCTGATTTTTAAATATAACTTACGTCACGGAAAGTTTAAATGATAAGCAAAGCTCTCTGCTTGCAAGTTTAAATGTAAGTTATAACCAGTACAGATTCTGTTTATTATATTATATGTGTTATTGTTCCTCCACACAGTGAAAGTTTTGGGGTGACCCTAACTTTACCAGCACCTAGTAGTAGTTTCCATACTTGTGAAGAAATAGACAGTCCTTATTTTGAACCACGTGGGTTTCTTAAGTACCACTGGTCTAAACAGTGCATATGCAACCCGAGTTAGCCAGAAATACTATATCCCAATAACGGGTTTTCAAAGACTGTAATGATAAATACTGGACCTTGGAGCCAGATCTTAATTTCTTCTAGAAAAAACTCTACGTAATCTTTCTGCCTGGTGGCGCGAAATACTTCAAGTATTAACTAACATTTCCCGACTATATATATATATATTTTTTGTGGACAAATCTGTGGTGTGACTAAAGTGAATCCTATACTGAGGGAAGGCACCGACCTGACATTCATCATTTCTAGAAACCTACGCTAGTGACACTGTGCTCTGCTAACTCCCGCGCCTGGAATAATTTTAGGTGACTTAATCAGACATTTGAACAAATTTGCACACCCAAGTAGTCGTTCCCGGAGACTCCGAGTTAAATACGTCTTTTGGAACTGGGGACTTCTTGGCAGAAGACTGCATTTTTTGAGTCTGTGTGAGAATCTAAAATCAGTGTGTTCCAAGAGGCAGCGAGCAAAGTCGTGAGTACCTGTATGAGAGGCCATGGCGGAATGAATGAGTGTACGCTGGTTTGAGTGATATTTTCACTATTATATCTTTGACACCCTGTTGCTGTCCTATTTGTTTTTTTCAATCTGCATAATTTGTTGCTAAGGCTAGAGTTCTTGTGTTTTTGTTTTAGGTTAAATCAGATTTTTTTCAAACTCTGTGCATATAATTACGAGATAAAACAAAGAAAACTCTTAGACTCAAACCCTATGTATCTGTGACTCGGGCGCCATCATCTGTTCTCTTAACGGGGCCGGGCTAAACCTAGAGTTAACACTATAACGGGGCTATCATCCTTGCAACATTTCCTTGAATTTTTATGACTATGTGTATATGTATTTTCCTTGATGTACTTTCTTTGATGTTGTGAGCCGATTTTTCCTGATATTAAAATCGCTCTTGAACTTAATAATCGTGTTTGGTCAGCTCGTTCTAGATAATATATATATATATCATTGTTATAGTTTTCCCACGTCTGGGTGTTTACCTGTCGTCACGTGTATGTGCGTGCCTGTGAGTGATAGAAATATACGTAATATGTATATTGGTGTAGTCTGTCTGACGCTGTAACAACTGTTGTAGAAGATAGGTGAGAGAGAGAAGAATTCTTTTCGCTTTCAGAGACAGCCACTATATCAAAATCTATCATCTCACGTGTGTGGAAATTCTATTACCTTTCACTAACTCTCACTGAGTCTATCACCTATTCAAACCTATTCAGAAGGAACCAAACCTAGTCTTAATTCTCCTATCGAAAATCTACGACAGAAGATTAGGTCTTGAGTACTTCGGTTCGCTCGGAATCCGCACAGGACCTTATCCAGTTGTTGCTCAGCTAGGCGTTGGAGTCTCTGCTCTAGGATTCTAGAGTAGATTTTACCAGGGACACTGAGAAGGGATATGCCTCTATGGTTTCCACACTGTCGATTGTCACCCTTTTTGAAAATTGGTGTTATGATGGCAATCTCGCAATCCTTTGGTATGGTCTTGTTGTACCACGCTGCCTGTAGAACCCTTAAGAGTAATAGATCGCCTGATGCTCCCATGTACTTAACCATTTCTGGTGTTATACCATCATGCCCTGCTGCTTTGCCCATCTTGATTTTCTCCAGTGCTGCCTTCAGTTCTTCCATCTTTATGTCATCTTCACCATCATTGGTTTTCTCTTCTGTGCTAGTGGTTATCATTTCTGATGCTTCATCATGCTCACCATCCAGGAGTTCTGAGAAATATTCTTTCCATCTTTCCGTTACTTCCTTCGGAGCAGTAAGCAATTTGCCTTGTTTGTCCTTTATAAATTTGAGAGGGCATTGTTTTCCCTTTCTCATGTTCTTTAGGGTCTTATAGAACAATTTCTGGTTTTCTTGTGCATCTTTTTCTAGCTTTTCTCCAAATTCTTCCCAGGACTTCTGTTTTGCTGCTAGCACTTTGTTCTTTGCTTCTGTTCTGAGTGTCACATATTCTCTATATTTTTCCATCTGTCCTGTTGTGTTTTTAGCTCCTAAGTATTGTTTCCATGCCAGTTTCTTCTCTCTTATTTTCTCTTTGACTTCCTCTGTCCACCAAGGTGTCCTCTTTCTCTTGTTCCCAAGTCGGACTTCACCGCATGCTTCTGCAGCAGCTGTCTTTATGATATCCTTGAATTTATTCCAGAGGGTTTCCAAGTCATCATGTCGTTCTTCTGTGTTGCTCACCGCTGCAGCAATAAGCCAATGGTATCTGGTCTTAATTTCTGGCTCTTTCAGCTTGTAGGTCCTAATGCTCATTTCTCCCGCTCGTTTACTTGGTTTCTTGCGTGATGTTGGGCAGTTCCTAAGCTGAGCAACTCTTTCAGTTGTTCTTTTGATTGTTAGCAGGTAGTGATCACTTCCAATCTCTGGCCCCCTCCAGACTCTAGCATCCCGGACATATTTGAATGAGCTTCTCCTAACAATGGCATAGTCGATCACTGACTTCTCATTCTTGGTTGGTTCACATCTAGTGTATGCATGTATGCGCTTATGGGGGAACTTTGTGTTTGTGATGATCAGATTCTGCTCACTGCAGAATCTAAGGAGTCGCTTTCCATTGTCATTGAGAGTATCTTCTCCATATCTTCCGATAACTCCACCCCATCTAGCATGGTCATTTCCAACTCTGGCATTAAAATCTCCGAGCATGATAACTTCATCTAGGCAGTCATCCACTGTCCTTTGAAGCAGCTCGAAGAATTCCTCCTTGACCTCTGCTCTCTCATCCTCATTTGGCTCATACACTATGACCAGGTTGACTATGGTTTCTCCTTCTTTTAGTTTTACAACCATAATGCGCTCCGAGACAAAGTTCCATCCCTTGATTCTATCTTTCTGGTTTTTGGCCACAGTGCAACTGTGGTAAGTTGGGATTCTATAAATAGTTATAGGGGACTTAGTGTACTGACTGAGATCAGCTGTGAAGGTATCTGTATCTAATAAGTGTGGTGTGTTACAGATGACCTTACTTTGCTACCACATTTAGACCTCAATCAGACTTATTCTGGAATATAGTGATGACTACGTTGAATGTCTAGGGTTATGATAGTGATGAAGTGTAAGTTCACAACAACCAACAGACAGATAAACACTTTTATTAAGATCCACAACACTTTACAACACTATGACAAGCACATACATATAACACTCTAGAAGACTAGCTTAAGTAAGTCAAGTGTTAACTTTTAAATTATGTATTAGTTTCTTTCAATAATAGATATCCTGCTCCAACTACAGAGTGAATCAGGAATCACAATCAAATGTAAACACAATGTTTATGTACAAAATTCATACAAAGGATCTTTGTTCTGACATATAATATTATTACAATATGTGTGTAGGGTTTTGATGTAGTATTATGAGGTAATACTGGCTTTTGAAGCTAGGTTGTTGTTTGTCATCACGACTTCATGTGTTTGTTACTGGTGGAAATAATATTGAAGGGTTCACAGTTCTTTTTATTTGTAAAACAATAAATGTCCCTCTTGATTTAGTATTACAGTCAATTTTAGGGTGGGTTATACAAGGGTGAGCTGCTCTGGCTGACGAATTCTTAACTCATGTGTCGGCGGCAGGAAAACTGTCTCCTCTGCTCGCTTGCTTCTCAGTTATCTTGAAATACACCACTGGTCGATATCTTGGACAAGGAGTCTGCTGCCAGCCCTCTGGATCCAGCAAAACTCAGACCAGGTGCTGCTCTAATACTTCAGTACCACGGTCCCTGAAATAAGAAGGTTGTACCTCCTTCTTCAGAACTAATATATAATATATTTCCACACTGAAGTACAGGACATTACAAACACAGAGTTCAGCGCTGTAGGCCAACTGCTAGCTTCTCATGTGACAATATACACCAGTATTCCTCTCCCTAATGGTTACAACGCCTCTGCAATTCCAGCATTAATTCCTTCTATACAATAGGATAGGTGTCATGTTACTATTTGGCAATCCCATATATGCCTATGCAGTTATACTCCTCTCTGACAAGCTTTTACATGGTGGAGCAATATCTAGGCTTTGCCTTCTGTTTGCTACTGAACCACACACATACAGACACAATTTATCATGTCATATTCAATTTTCATATATATATATATGTATGTATATATATATATGTATGTATATATATATATATATATATATATATATATATATATATATATATATATATATATATATATATATATATATATATATATATATATATATATATATATAGGAAATATGTCTAGCTTACCACAATTCAAGGAAATATACACAAGTAACGTTGACTGGCGATGAATTCTGGCACAATTTTGATCTGCCTTATCCCAGGCTTTTATTAGAAAAATATTAGCTTGATCTCAACGCACTTGCTTCTCACAAAATTTATTTTCAAAACTGGCCCTGAACTGACGCTTCTATTTGACTATATCGAACGTTCTAACCAATGAGACCATGTTTACAAGAGCCTTTGAAAAATTTTTACCCATCCTACACGTAGCCATTAACAACAATAATAGTATTTGCAGTTCGACTAATAAGGTTTCGCCTTACATATTACTACAGCCAATCAAATCGTATCTAACTTGTTGGCCTCATTTCCCCTAAAGCAGTGTTTTTCAAACATGCCATTATGAGCAAAAATGATCTTGTGCTGTCAGACAACCCCACTATAGTATTTTGGCTATAATTTGTTAATTACTAGACTATTTGCGTAACACATAACATATTCTTTGTCAGCAAGTCCTAAGGCACACAAATATATAAGTTTAATGAGGCTAAGTGGCTTCGTTCAAAATATGTATTATTCTAGGATAGTCGTGTATTTGTTTTTTACCACCCGTTCACTTCTATACCAAGGGATGTCTTCTGTACTGTCAGACTAATGTCAGGAGCTTAGACATAAATCAGTAGAATGTCAGGTTTCCCAATAAGAGCTTAAACCTGTTTTCAAAACCTAACCTCGTATCGTTAGTGTTTTTTATCACTGTTTATTTGAAAAAAAATCAGGCCTGCATGCCTTTCGCGTGGGATTGGCGTTCCTCCGTGCATCTCTCTCTCTCTCTCTCTCTCTCTCTTCTAAGCCCGTCTGTCTTTTAGGTTAACGTAGTGTGTATAATGACATTAATGTAGTATTATATCTAGGTCATTAAGCAGTGTGCCTATCAAGGTCGTCTAAGAAATACAGTACCAGTTTTATTTTTAGAAACGCGTGTATGATGCTGTAGGCTTTTACTATCGTACGTGGAAGCGTTACAGTTATGCAGACGAAGTAGAAAAAGGGGATCTCTGGTTCAGCCATTATGGCGTTCTACAACACAGGCGTACGCTATTGTGAAAGCACTGATCTTTCACCATTCTTCTTTCTTTCTATTGAATTACTTCGTTAGGCTTTACATTTATTTTCTAATTTATATATGTGGATTAGAATTTTTCACCACAAATTCTCCCCACTTAAAACAGACATCATATGTCAGTCCATAATTCTATATACACATAGAGAAAATTAATATTATTCCTGGTGATCACTGTGATTCTCATCACACGGATGGCGGCTTAGAAAATCAGCACCCAGGTTAGTTTTTCCAGAAATATATTCTATGCTGAACTGAAATGGTTGCAAAAGCAATGACCATCGGAGTAACCTCGAATTTTCATGCCTAGCCTGCGCTAGAAAAGCCAGGGGTTTGTGATCCGTTTGCAACTTGAATGCCTTCCCATACAGATAAATATTGAATTTCTTGATCGCCCATATTACTGCAAGACATTCTTTTTCGCTAGTTGAATAATTTTTTTCAGCTTTATTCAACTTTCTGCTAGCATATGCCACTGGGGTTAATTCCCCATCCAGTGAATCTGACTTCTGTAACAGGGTAGCGCCCAAACCGATATTACTTGCATCCGTTCCAACAATGAATTCTTGACTTAAGTCAGGTAATTTCAAAATAGGTTTGCTTGTGAGCTTTTCCTTCAATTCTTGGTATGCTAATTCACACTGTGCTGTCCAGGTAATTCGATCCGGATTTCCTTTGCGTGTCAAATCAGTTAACGGTGCACATATGGAGTTAAAGTTTTTGATATACTTTTGGTAGAAACCACATAATGAGACAAAGGATCTCACGTCTTTCTTTGTTTGTGGCCTCGGGGCTTTTCTTAGTTTCTCTAAATTCTTGGGGTCAGGGGTCATGTTTCCCTGATGGACTGTGTGTCCCAAGAATTCTAATTCTTTACATCCAACGCAACATTTGGTTGGTCGGGCTGTCAAATTCGCTTCTCTAAGTCGATTAAACAACATGTTCAGAGCGTCAATGTGTTCCTCAAATGTTTCTGTCGCTATGAGGATATCATCCATGAAGTTTGTGATGCATGGATTATTCAGAGGATCCAACAATTTTCTCATCATTCTAGAGAAGACACTAGGCGCATTCTTCAATCCAAATGGCAATCTGTTAAATTCATAGTGTCCCTCTGAGGTACTAAAAGCTAGATATGGTCTAACCTCAGGCTTTACTGGAATCTGATAGTATCCTTTGCTCAGATCCACTTTTGAGAAATATTTAGCTTTATTTAGCCTGGCAAACAACTGATTTGTATCCGGCAATGGATCCACCTGACCTTCTGTGATAGCATTCAGTCTCCTGTAATCTATACAGAGTCTATGTTCTCCAGAGGGTTTTCTTAAGAGCACCACACTGGAACTATACGAAGATTCACTGTGTGAAATGATTCCTTCCTTCAACAAATAGTCTATCTCTTCCTTCAAGGCTTTCTCCTTAGCGAAAGGAATCGAATATGCCTTCATACATACAGGTGTGGGGTCTATAAGTTTCATATCATATTCCAATAAGTTTGTATGCCCCGGTCGGTCCGTTAACACCTCTGTATGATCATCTAGAACCTGTTGCACTCTCTCCTTCTGATTTTTCGTTAAATGTGTACTGATTTTCACCTGTGCAGCTGTCTCACAGGGGTGTAATGGATATTCAAATGATGAAAGTGGTTCCTTTTTCATCTCCATTGCAATAGACAAGGTCAACAAATGTGTCTCTTCCTGATTTTCTCTTTCCAAATATTTCTTCAGGAGATTCACATGATAGATTTTTTCTTTCCCCTTCTTATCTATCTTATAATTTGTTCTAGGTACCTTCTCTAGAACTGTATATGGACCTTGCCATCCAATTTGCAACTTATTCTGACTACCGGGTAGAAGAAGCAGTACCTTCTCTCCCACAGCCAAATCTCTGTCTTTAGCTTTCTTGTTGTAATAGGCAGCATGTTTTTTCCTGGCTTGTCTCAAATTTTCATTGGCAAGTTTCCAGCCAGTTTTTAAACGAGTGGTCAGCTCATTCACATATTAGTATGATGATGTAATATTTTCCTCTGCCTTTTCATCAGTCCACGTTCTTAACAGATTACATATGGACTTTGAATATTGTTGACCTGTTTTTACAGGTACGGGTATGGTCTCTTCCACTAGAAGCTCAATAGTGATGACTTTTCTTCCCAGAATCATCATGCACAAAACGACCGCTACCAATTTTTTTCGTGGGGCTTTCTCCCCACTTAGAATTCTTGATGAGAGATTTCCTCTCGACATCTTCTTCCTCCAGTTTACATAAGTCCGATTGAGGGATTTTCGGCTTATCCTGGGGTAAGACATCTTTTTGCACTCTCTGCATAGTGGCCATTGTAAAACCGTCAATTGAAGATTGTCCGTGAAAAGGGGCTTCCCATTCCACTCGGTCCACTTTATTATTCTTTCTATTGTCAGGCCTACGTTTGCCCAGTGGCGTGTCCAGGTCCTGATCAATGTTCCCACTTGTGGGTGTTCCCTCATGTGCTATGCTACACCTTTCTACAAAATTCTCAATGTCCCACCTTGCCTTGGGCCAATAATAATTTTGAGCTACCTTTTGGATGATGGTACCTTTCTTCTCATGGTCCCCATCGTTTCTCACATGTAAGCTCCTTATTAAGTCTGCCCTATACCTTTTAGGAAGTACCAGCTGTCCCTGACCTTTGGATCTAGTTCCGGTCTTCCGGTATATCAGTTTGTTCTTCATATAGAAGTCTCCTTTTCCTGGAGGTGTGTGACAATTGGACAATTTTCTAAAACAAGGCTTGGGGGTCTTATCTCCAGCCTGCGCCTTCCTCATCTCATCTGGAGTGGTATCTATCAGAATATCCTCCTCCTTTCCAGAGGTCGACCTGACCTGAAGGGTGGCCATATGCACAGGTTTCCTTCTACAACGGTCAGTATCATGATTGTCCATCCGACAATTGGTACACCACCTCTTTTTTTGGTTGAAAGATTTTCTTTCATCAAATTTCCTTTCATCGAATTGTGGGGTTTTATTTTTATTTTCATACCGTGGCCTATCAAACTGGTGCTTACCTTTGTTATGCTCTCTATGATCAAACTTATTAAAGTTTTGTGGTGCCTTAAAATTGTCTACCTGTTTCTTTTTATTACCTGTTACCTCTGCTTGAGCTGCCTGATATCTTTCAGCAACATTTAGTAACTCACCCAGCCTCTCTGCACCTTGTTCCATGAGAAACTTTCTCAGGTCTGGAGCCATGGACTCTCTTAGTTGTTCTATAAGGATCATTTCCTTAAGATCTTGGGTTTTCCCCAGAGCCGTCCATTTCTCCAAGTATGTCTCTAACTGTGCAGAGAACTGGTGATATGTCTCACCTGACAGTAGTTTAGCATTCCTAAATTTTTTTCTATAAAATTCTCCATTCTTTTCATATCTTAGCAACAGAGCCTGCTTTAACATGTCATAATTGTCTTGGTCATCTCTGCTCATCTTGGCAAAAACGTCATAAGCTGTACCACGAAGCCCTTGTGATAACTTTAAGCTCCACCTTTCTCTCTCTAACCCATACGTGGTAGCTAATAGTTCATATCTATTTAGATAGCTCTCAATATCATCGTCTTTCTCAACAAAATGATCTAAATGAAAACTCATAGCTGAGGTTGAGGCTCCCTGACTAGCAGTGGCATCGGAGGTAAAGGGACTGGCACCATTTTCAGGAGCATGGCCTTGAAATTCCAACTCCCTTAGTCGTAACTCATGCTCCCTCTGTAATCTTTTCTCCTCCTTTGCTGCTTCCCTTTCGGCAGCTTGCCTTCTTTCTTCTGCCTCCAATTTCTTCTCTTCATACTGGAGCCTTTTAATCTCTGCCTCCCGATCCGCCTCCAATGCCTTAGCCTCTTTGTCAGCCTCAATCTGCAACCTCTTAATTTCCTTTTCAGCCTCTAACTTTCTTTCAGCCTCTTTTTCTAATCTTTTTTTTCGCGTTCAATAAATTTGTCACATTCAGTTGTGACATAAGCAATCATAATTTGCCCCTCTATTCCCAAATCTTTAGCAGCCTGCATAGCAGCAGATCGAAATTTTGCCAGGTCTGCCATTTTCTAACAGGCAAATGTATACAATGTTTGACTAAACAATTTTATCTATGACTAATTAAACTAAAGACAACCACAAGCACTGAGAGCTCAACCTTATTTATTTTCCACCCAAGAATACCTTTTAAATTTGGATAATTCCCAGAAGTAAATTACCCCCAATATATATGGTAAGAGAGGGTTCAATATCCCGGACAGGACCCCAATATATGTGGTAAGTTGGGATTATATAAATAGTTATAGGGGACTTAGTGTACTGACTGAGATCAGCTGTGAAGGTATCTGTATCTAATAAGTGTGGTGTGTTACAGATGACCTTACTTTGCTACCACATTTAGACCTCAATCAGACTTATTCTGGAATATAGTGATGACTACGTTGAATGTCTAGGGTTATGATAGTGATGAAGTGTAAGTTCACAACAACCAACAGACAGATAAACACTTTTATTAAGATCCACAACACTTTACAACACTATGACAAGTACATACATAAACATTCAGGGTGGTGGGAGGGGAAGTAGGTGTTTAATTCAAGTGGGAGCGGTCTTAGGGGGGGGGGGGGGGGGGGGGGGGGGGGGGGGGGCGGGGTGTGGGGCGGGGGGGGGTGGTGGGGGGGGGGGGGGGGGGAGGGCCGGGGGGGGGGGGGATGTGGTTGGGAAGGGGGGGGGGGTGGGGGGGGGGAGGGGGGGGAGGGGGGGGGGAGGGCGGAGGATTGGGGGGGGGGGGGGGGGGGTTGGGGTTGTGGGGTTGGGGGGGGGGGGGTGTTGGGGGGGGGGGGGGGGGGGTGGGTGGGGGGGGGGTGGTGTGGGGGGGGGGGTTTGTGGGGGGTGGGGGGTTGGCGGGGTGGGGGGGGGGGTGTGGGGTGGCGGGGCGGGGGGTGGTGGTGGGGGAGGGGCGGGGTGTGGGGGGGTGGTGGGGGGGGGTGGGGTGGGGGGGGGGGGGGGGGGGGGGGGGGGGGGGGGGGGGGGGTGGGGGGGGGGAGGGGGGGGGGGGAGGGGGGGGGGGGGGGAGGGAGGCGGGGAGTGGGGGAGGGGGGGGTGGGGGGGTGGAGGGTGGAGGGGGTTGGGGGGGGGGGGGGTGGGGGGGGGGGGGTGGGGGGGGGGGGGGGGGGGGGGGGGGGGGGGGGGGGTGGGGGGGTGGGGGGGGGGGGGGGGGGGGGGGGGGGGGGGGTGGGGTGGGGGGGGGGATGTGGGGGGGTGTGGTGGGGTTTGGGGGAGGGGGAAAGGGGGGTTTATTGTGTTTTCATTCATGTGGTTTTGTTGGGGTGGGGGTATGTGGGGGTTTGATGGTTGGGTTGGGTGTTGGGTGGTTGTTGGGTGTGTTGTGATGGATATTGCGGGGATTGATTGGGTGGAATGTTTTGGGGGTTTGTGTGGTTGGGTTATACTTTTTGTAGGGTGTTTTTTGTGTTGTGTTTTGATTAGACGAATATTTGTTGGTGGTTAATTATTGTTTATTTGGGTGTGGTGTTTAATTCAGTGAATTGGCGGCAGGAAAACTGTTTCTGATTGGTCGCTTATTGTGCAGGGTGCTTGATGAGGATGTTGGTAATTAATGGGGGGATCAATTCTTGAAATGGGGATGTTTGCCACTGGTGAATTATTTGCAACAATACTGGGAAACAAGTTAGCCTCTGTGGGGAAATTTTACAGTGGTGACTTTTGATTGAAAAAATTTTTTAGGTTGGGTTGATCAGAATATGTTTATAGTTTGGATGGTTTTGATGGAAGTAGTAGGGTTGCTCGTAATAGATTGTCAGTACCTTGTTTAATGGTTTTCTTAATAGAGTGTCTTCGTATAGAAACACCTAAGGGGAAAGTTGGGGTATTTAAGAAAAGTGGGGTTAGATAGTTATGTACCTCCTTCTTCCATAGGGTGGTTACTATATATAAATATAGTGGTTCTAGTGTAGTTTGTACAGGGGATCATTGGGGTCACACTGAATTCATGTTTTGTGTTTACAGGGGATTTACAAACCCAGAGTTCAGTTAATTGTTGAATTGACTGCTATTCTGTCTTCTTGTTTTTATGGTACAAAATATACAATAGCCCAGTATATTCCTGGTGGAATGGTTAAGTAATCAAAGGTGTTGGGTAATTTATTAAACAATGTATTAGTTTTGTTAATAATATCTCCCTATATGGTTGCTCCAACTACAGAGTGAATCAGGAATCACGATCAAATGTAAACACAATGTTTATGTACAATGTTAATATACAAAGATCTTTTCCTGAGGTATATAATATTACAATATGTGTGTAGGGTTGGATGTAATATTATGAGGTAATACTGGCTTTTGAAGCTAGGTTGTTGTTTGTATCACGATTTCATGTGCTACTGGTGGACCACACAAGGGTTATTTTCTTTTAATTTGTAAAACAATAACTGTCCCTCTTGATTTAGTATTACAGTATTTAGGCAATGGGTTATTCAAGGGTGAGCTGCTCTGGCTGACGAATTCTTAGCTGTGTGTCGGCGGCAGGAAAACTGTCTATATCGCTTGCTTCTCAGTTATCTTGAAATACACCACTGGTCAATAACTTGGACAAGGCGTCTGCTGCCAGCCCTCTGGATCCTGCAAAAACTCATATACCAGGTGCTGCTCTAATACTTCAGTAAAAATATTAGCTTGATCTCAACGCACTTGCTTCTCACAAAATTTATTTTCAAAACTGGCCCTGAACTGACGCTTCTATTTGACTATATCGAACGTTCTAACCGATGAGACCATGTTTATAAGAGCCTTTGAAAAAATTTTACCCATCCTACACGTAGCCATTAACAACAATAATAGTATTTGCAGTTCGACTAATAAGGTTTCGCCTTACATATTACTACAGCCAATCAAATCGTATCTAACTTGTTGGCCTCATTTCCCTTAAAGCAGTGTTGTTCAAACATGCCATTATGAGCAAATATGATCTTGTGCTGTCAGACAACCCCACTATAGTATTTTGGCTATAATTTGTTAATTACTAGACTATTTGCGTAACACATAACATATTCTTTGTCAGCAAGTCCTAAGGCACACAAATATATAAGTTTAATGAGGCTAAGTGGCTTCGTTCAAAATATGTATTATTCTAGGATAGTCGTGTATTTGTTTTTTACCACCCGTTCACTTCTATACCAAGGGATGTCTTCTGTACTGTCAGACTAATGTCAGGAGCTTAGACATAAATCAGTAGAATGTCAGGTTTCCCAATAAGAGCTTAAACCTGTTTTCAAAACCTAACCTCGTATCATTAGTGTTTTTTATCACTGTTTATTTGAAAAAAAAAATCAGGCCTGCATGCCTTTCGCGTGGGATTGGCGTTCCTCCGTGCATCTCTCTCTCTCTCTCTCTCTTCTAAGCCCGTCTGTCTTTTAGGTTAACGTAGTGTGTATAATGACATTAATGTAGTATTATATCTAGGTCATTAAGCAGTGTGCCTATCAAGGTCGTCTAAGAAATACAGTACCAGTTTTATTTTTAGAAACGCGTGTATGATGCTGTAATCTTTTACTATCGTACGTGGAAGCGTTACAGTTATGCAGACGAAGTAGAAAAAGGGGATCTCTGGTTCAGCCATTATGGCGTTCTACAACACAGGCGTACGCTATTGTGAAAGCACTGATCTTTCACCATTCTTCTTTCTTTCTATTGAATTACTTCGTTAGGCTTTACATTTATTTTCTAATTTATATATGTGGATTATAATTTTTAACCACAGCAACCCACGCCCCCTTTAGCTCTTTCAGATGTGGGTACACCACTGTATAACAGCGTGTTGCCATCGAGATCCATGACTCCTTGTCCCTTTTTCTTTGTTTCGGTAATAGCCAGGATTTCTAATTTTGCTTTCCTCATCTCTTCCATCAGCTCCTCTTCTTTCCCATTTATACTTCTTGTGTTCCAAGTTCCATAAGTCGTAGTCCGTTCCAGTTCGTCGCCTTTAGAATCAGTCCGGTTTTCTCTCTTATATTGCTCGTAATCATAGTTTAAAGCAAACAGGTGATTGGCCTGTTGTGCCTTTGCATGGCGGAGGGGCTGCCTCCTTACGGCCTCCATGCAGGCCGTTCTCCTCCTTTTTCATCCGGGCTTGGGACCGGCATAGGCGGAGTTATTTGTGATTGACAAGGCAAGGAAAGTTCCAGACCCGCCTTTAGACGGCACAGGTCTGAAGTTTGATCAACGCTCCTACCGAAGCATGGGAGTATGTGAAGAGAGAAAGAAGAAGAAATATGTGCGCGTTTCTTCGGCCAACAAATTGCTTCAATTGCGGAACAATGATTTTCGCTCGCGGAATGTTCCGGTAGGTCGCCGTTATCTCCGGGCAGTTAGATACAGACCTGCCAACCATAAACACACACGCCCCGTGGCGAGCAATGGTCTGACAGCACGTAACAGGCGGGTTACCTATTCAGTGGTCAGTCAGTTTTGCGGGAGCCGTAAATCACAAATGTAACGGATACTTATCCCGATGATAAAAAGGCAGAGCGAACTATGTAATCAAGGCCAGGTGCGCAGGGAAAGGAGGTATGTCAGGGCTGTTTGGCCCAACCGACTGCCATTTTCAGAGCAACTAAAAGACAGAGGGAAGAAAAATGGATTTGTAGCCATTCAGACCAGTACGGCAGAGGATAGGATGCAAGTAATGACAGCTATTATAGAGACAGGGATCTCTACGGACGTACATAGGGGCAAGTATAAAAAGGAAAATTACAGTCTTTTAGGCGTGGGGCCCGACCTTAGAAGGGCGGAGCACTGTGATGAGTTACTGTTAATTTTTATTTTCACTCGCCCTATTTCTTGTCCCATTGATTAATTTTGGTTCTTTTTTTTTTTTTCTAATGCGCCCTAGTTCGTATTTGTTTTAATTCTGGGTTATTCGGTATGGTGATAGGATGACTCATACACGACAGTCATCATTTCCACATTGATGACTTTGTCATACCATGTCAATCTTTCTGTTCTACGCAAGCACCTAGTTATGAATGTCTGTAACTTTTTTTTTGTTGGTTTTGTTGTTCTTCATGTTTCAGAGCCATATAAAAAGGACTGACTTGACATTTGAGTTGAAGATTCTTATTTTTGTGTTGGACTTGATTTCTCTTGATCTCCATATGTTTCCCCATGCAATGAAAGATCCTATTGCTTTCTGTATTCTTATTTCGATATCATTGTCTGGCCCTCCAACTTTGTCTATATCGCTGCCAAAATATATGTACGATTCTACATTATCGTGCTGTTTTCTCAAGTTTGACCTTGCTATCATTTCGTACATTTATTCTCATTATCTTTGTCTTTTCCTTTTGTATTTTCAGACAGACTTGTTGTGGCCTCTCAACGAGTATTTTCATTGCGTCTTGCATCTGATACTAAATGCAGAAAGAAAAAGCAGGAAATAAATGGTTCATGCAGTCTATAGCACATAACAAAAGTGGATGGCCTGATATCATTCATCAGTAATTCTCCATATCGTTCGCACATTTATTATTTTTGGGGGAAAGAATGTATGATAATTTGATGTCTGTTTTTTTTTTTAATGCATTTGGCAACAACAATAAAATTGGACCTTAAAACTTGTTATTTCCTTTACTGTTCTTGTAGTTTTAAGTCAGCGTCGTCATCATCATCACCATAATCATTACCACTTTCCTTTGCGCTCCTTACAGAGCATAGAGCCATCACTACAACTGATCCCGCAGAAAACCTGCACCTAGAAGTTACACGCTCTTGCAGTACTGGTTTCTGCAATTTGTTTTACGACATGGCGATGTCGTACATGACGTGGTTGTCAGCCTCCTGCACAACTACGTATTAGTTGTCTTTGTACGAAATGCCTTAGGGTGCAGTTTGTCCAATTGGTCTCATCAGAGGCCCCCGTGAACCACACGGGAAATGTTGCGTCATGACTGACTAACAATTTTTTTCCGGAACCATTGTTACCTCCATTGCGTAAAATTCAACTGTGAATAAAGTGCACTTTATTAAGTTTAAACACATAATTTAAAGCTGACAAGAAAACAAGTCACTGCTAGAGTTGTGTTTAAAATAAAAGATTCGCTACTTCATTGTTTGAAGAGACGCATTGATTTAATCGGCACATCACAATTCACCATCCGACTCCCACCCTTTCAAATAAGAAACCAAATGTATGTTCCCAATTCATTATTTCAAGTACTTTATAATTTAATTTAGTTATTTCCATCCTGTTTTTTTTGCATTGTCTTATTTATTATATGAAATCGGCTGGGTTAATGTGGGTCAAAGCTTGAAAGATTAAAATGTACAAAGAAAGGCAGGCTGCGTGCCAAGTATAAGTTATCCTTTTTTTTTATTTATTATTTAATACAGTTTTTGCCTCGTTTTGGCGAGGCGCGTGCCGTTCAACCGAGTCGGTTATATTAGGGCGCATGTCGAAATATAAAAGACCCTTAGGTCTGAGATTACCAGAAATGATTATTATTTATTAGATATCTAAAAGTTGAGTGGAATATAAGATAATTTGAGGGTCAACGATTTTAAATACGACTAATATACAAATCTTATATGATCTTGGGGGTCGGATGGCTCAGAGGTATGGCATCCGCCTTTAAATCTAAAGATGGCGGGTTTGCTCCCAGTACAGATACAATAATTGATGGAAATGTTTGTTGTCAGAACTAGTGGTTTCTAGTTATGCCATACTCCCCCTTTTCGCCGAATCTCCTGGGTAGTGAAATCGGATGCCTAGCCTTCTCGGTTAAGTGTGAAAAAAATACGAGGTCTCGTGTGCAAGCTGCGAACGTTAACAATCCCTCGGAAGGTGGAAATCATAAAGAGTTAGTCATACGGCCGCTGCCCTGGCAAATCTTAGAAGAAAGAGACATGTGACATATCTTCGTGTGACGTCAGTTATCTGAATAGCAGTGAGAGTCTTACGAAGTTTAAACGTTGTACGATTACAGCACCCGAAAGTGAACTAATACTATAAGAAAATGGTTATTTTTTCGAAACGTTTCCTTTTGTGGCAGCGATAAAGCCAGGATAGTATATTTAAGCAACACAATTACATGGTAGGCAAAGATGTGCTGTTTGAAATTGGCGATCTTAACCACCATTTTTATCTTGATACGCACGTGATTTTTGAAGTACGCAGTACCGGTTTCCGAAACGCTAGACACGCAATTTTCTTTAAGTGGAACAACGTTTATTGTGATTTAATGGAGTGTGTTAAATGCTCCAACATTACATGTAAATCAGTAGGCATTAGAAATGATGTTGTAACGTTATTGAATTTGGTGTTGTGAAAGTTGTGAAATAACCAGAGAAAACACGCGCTAAAATACCCTTGTTAGACAGGGTTTCTGTATGTTTTGTTTATGCAATATTGTTTCTAGTAAGATTACAGCTCACAGAACGAGTTTGGATAAAGAATAGATCAGCTGTGCATATCAGTGTCCAGCGGCAATCGCAAATTTTAACACACCCAAAGTCGTCTGTGATTGGACTAAGTTACAAAACGACCAGAAACCGTACAAAACAACCACATATACTTAGACACGCAGGCGATTATTATCTAAGATCACGGAATAGACGTAACGCCAACGAAACGTCTCAGTTTACGGCTGCTTCATCACTTGATGATGTTCTACACTCCAATTATTGTTCTATACAGTATTGTTCTATGGAAACTATCGTCAACTGTACAGGTCTATCTTTGACAGAAGTTAGCTCAACTTGGTTCCCACGAAACACGACTGTCATCTTACTAGACAACAATGTCATGGAAGAAATAAATAATTCAAGTTTCTCTGCTCTATCTGACCTTCGTATTCTCAGTTTTTCAAAAAACAACATTAAACTTATTCAACCCAATGCTTTCAGGAGATTAGAAAACTTGGAAACTCTCAATCTTGAGTATAATCATTTAAGTCAAGCAGCATATCCAGCAGGATTATTTGACCCTCTTGTCCGCCTGAAGGACCTTCGTCTCAGATTCAATAAAGAGAAAAGCAACTTTCCTGGAAACTTCTTTAAACATCTCAAGAATATAAATTCCTTAACAATCGATGCTACAGGTGACACATTGTCTATTGGTCAGAAACTCACAAACTTGACAAAGCTTGCGTTATCAGGAGACGTCACAACCATTGATGATACTGGCTTTGAAAATGTTACGTTCATATCTGAGTTAATCATTGAACAATTTCCTACATTATCCAACTTTACAGAGACGGCTCTCAAGCCAATACTCAATCTGGATTTCCTTAAATACAGTCATGTTTACATTGGCGTTAGTAAATCATTGCAGATTCTAAAGCCTCTAGTAGGCAAAAATATGAGTAATATTGAATTCTCTCAAGTGTCTAGAACTTCGTATGATGGTTTTTCCAGCCTGTATAATAATGAGGGAATACTGGATTCAGAAAAGACGAAGTATTTAACGAAAATATGTGTGAGACATTTTTCCTTGATTGATAGCCGTATATATCTCATACAGTCAGATGCATTCTTAAGTCGTGTCTGGGATAGGTGTCTGAGGAGTTTAGATCTGTCCAAGAACCCAATTGCTGGTGCTAAGTTTACCATTTTGGCTTTAATAAATTTTCAGCACATTGAGATGCTAAATTTAGAAAAAGCTATGAGAATTTGTTACAACAAAGACTTTTTCCGACAAAAGAAGTACCCAGCAGTTTGATCTTCCTCACGTTATAAAACACCAACTACCATCTGACCAGAACATGGTCGTTAATTGAAAAAGCTAATATCTATAGCAACAGAGGCATTAGTGGGCATATATCCGCAGAAAAGTACCAGTTACACGATCCATACTCAGAAAATACATTATTTCAAACTTCAGCTAGCATTGACATTTCAGGCGATCTTCCACTGGGAGTTAGAAGAAAAGATCGATGTTCTTCACACATGCCGTCATTAGATGCAATTGTATCTGGCTACTTCAGAATTTACGTCTCAGAATCATTAAAATATTTAAAAGCTAACAGTTTTTTTCGATTATATAAACTCAATGTAAATATTGAATTTATTGGCGCAAACAATCTTATTTATTTAGACATGAGGGGTGGCTTTGTTAGAAATTTTTATGGAAACCTCGTTGGTCTTGATGCTCTACAAACACTAATGTTATCTGGAAGCGACGTTTCTAGATTGTCAAAAGCGTTTTTCGATGGAATGTGTCATCTTGAAGAGCTAGATTTATCAAACTGTCACCTGAATGCTCATTTTATGTCCAATAAAAGCGCAAGAGTTTTTCAGAATCTTCTAGATCTAAAACGATTAGATCTCTCCTCAAACTTTTTGAACTCCCTCAAATCTGGAACATTTGCTGCAAACAGGATGTTGGAAGAGATCGATCTGTCCAGGAACCGATTCAGAAATATTCCGTTTGACTTAAAAAATACGCCGAAACTCAGGTTCTTGGACCTGCGGGAAAATTCTTTAACATTGCTAGAACCACATGAAACCTATGAACTGGACAAACTAGCCACACAGTCTGGAGGATTTAATCTGTTCATAGCAGGAAACATTCTTTCGTGTGGGTGTGATAGTTTCCGATTTTTATATTGGCTGGAAAATACAATTGTTAATCTCGATGAGGGGAGAAATTTCACGTGTATCAACACAGAAGATCATCTTTCCTACTTGAGTGCTTGGACCGACCTGGAGGTTTTGTGGCGTAAATGTTGGGGTGAATTTTTCTTAGCTCTAGCTGTGACTTTGTTATTTAGCATGGCTATAGGATTCTTATCTGTTTTCTTTATTTGGAAAAACAAAATTTTCCTCACGTCAAAGGTACTGCAAATGCTTACAGGAAACAAACTTAAGGGTCCTACAGATTATCAGACGGGTGTATTCATTGGCTATGCAGAGGTGGACTACATATTTCCATGTTCTGTGTTACATAAATTTATAGAAGACCAAATACATTTCTGCACTTACATTCACCACCGTGACAATGATCCGTCTACCGACATGGCCAGCAGTATTGTGGATGCCATCAACGTCAGCTGGAGAATCATCCTTGTATTTAGTGAAAGTTTTTTGTCAAATGACGCGTGGTCCATGTTTACAACAAGAACTGCCATATATGCCATGACACCAGCAAACCCTGCCCGTGTTGTGCTGTTAGTTCAAGAAAACTTACAGCACCGACTTCCTGCTGAGGTTCTGAGCGCAGTTCCGGAGGAAAATATACTAATTGTGTCCAAGTGGGAAATGAGTTACAAACTGCGTGAACAGCTTAGGACCCGCTTGGCGAAACCTTAACATTTTAAATATTCGTCTAAATTCTCAATCTTAGTATTCGCAATGAACAAAGAATGTACAATTGTGGAAAGTTTATTATGGTCTAGAACAGTGCTTCCTCACCTTACAGAGGTCCTGCACTCCTTTTGCAGCGTCTTAAAAAGTCTCCCATCCCTTTTGTCACGGATTGCCTCCCCTGCTTTGCAGTAGTGGTGCAACAATGGCCAAAACTCAAGAGTATCTAAATGGGTCGTCAAAGGTGTTTACCTTCGCACAAGATTACTATTGGCAGAGATGTAGATAGAAGTGCAATGACGCTTCTGTCCGAAGGGAGTATTCACAAGATAATTCAGAAGTCAAGAACCATGCGGCATAGCGCTGAGCAATGGTTAACTTATATCTGTCCGTCGCCTTTTGTGAAGGATTTAAACAATAGTTATTAGCCCGTTCAAGCCCCCAGATGAGTTAATTCAGCGAATTCCTCTTATAATGGTATAGCTCTGTTTATAGGCATATATATATATATATATATATATATATATATATATATATATATATATATATATATATATTATATATATATATATATATATGTACAGTACATACTTTGCAAAAAAAATGGCAGTCATATTTTCGCAACGCAGCACACTCATAGAAGCAAATAATAATAAAAACTGTATGTCCAGAGGAAGATTGGTATCTCCCCTATCTATTAACAGTGGTTTCAGTACAATATAATGTTGCCTTCTCCAGCAAGGCAAGCCTGGATGCGGCGAGGCATACTTCCCACAAATGTTTGTAGGTAATTGAGAGTCAGACTGTCCCAGTATTTTTCAGCTACCTTCTTCAATTGTTCAACGTCTCTGAGTCCACTCTTTTTTAAATGATTCTTGAGTAGTGCCCAAACGTTTTCAATTGGGTTTTGATCGGGACTGTTGCTGGGCCACTTCAGCACTATCACATTCTTCTCTTGCAGCCATGCTTTGGGGGTATGAGCTGTATGATTTGGGTCATTGTCATGTTGAAATGTGCACCCATCGGGGTATGACCTGCATAAATGGCAGAAGGTGTCCCTCTAGTATGTCGATGTACCTTTCTTTCGTGAGAATTCCTGTGAAAACAAACAGTGGGGTGGCACCTCTTGCTGACACCCCTCCCCAAAGATGGAATTTCTAGGTATGTTTCGGTCGCTGGTACACAGGCGTTACAGAGCCTTTCGTCCAAATATTTATTTGAGCAGGATAAGACCAAAGAGAACATTCATCTGAAAAAATCACATTGTCCCATGACACATTTTGGTGTTCGTGGCACCAGTTCAAGCGCATCTGTTTGTGAGTCTCTGTGAGCAATGGTGACGAAATTACCCGCTTTTTGTGTAATTCATCCTGTATAGCTCCCGGTTGACAATAGCATTAGATACCTCTGGGCTTCCCAACTCGATCATGCGCTGCCGTATGTTTTCTACACTCTTCATTGGCCCAGCCCGAACGATTTGGGCGAGACACCGATGGTCCTTTGTGACCAAAATTCTTGGCCCCCCACTACCTTCTTTTCGCTCGATTCCATTACCTGCTTTTAATTTACTCACAACTCTGTAGACAGTCCGCTCAGGAATGTTCAAGGTTTTAGAAATGTTGGAACATGTTTGATTTCCTTCATTCCAAAGCTGGGAAATTTACATACACTTTGACTTTGTATCCATTTTCTGCCACTAGCATTAGAAATTGTCGTCTGCTCTATTATCAAGGGACGTTACTCTACGCTAATTTTTTTTTTTACTTTTGGTAGTGTTTGCTCACTTAAGTGGAGTGCAAATTTGGGGCAGAACATGCATATTTAATTAGATTTCAGCTTATTTAGCTGAGCAATATGACTGCCATTTTTTTTGCAAAGTACTGTATATATATATATATATATATATATATATATATATATATATATATATATATATATATATATATATATATATATATATATATATATATATATATATATATATATATATATATATATATTTATTTATTTATTTATTTATTTATATTGTTCTGGCTCATACGTTTGCTTTCGTACATATAAAACTGAAGCGACTATGAATGTTTAGTTTTACATGTATACATTTAAGAATTTTAATAATGAATTACTCTTTAACAGTTAAAATAAATATGGAACAATTGGTGAAATTTAGATAAAAGTTTTTGTCACGGAGACGTAGGTGAGGATTTATCAAAGTCCGTTGCTTCCGCCTATTTTACAAGAAACATAACTCTAGCTGAGTCCTGCAGCTGTGGTCCATCAATTCTGTGACGACGAAAGCCTTCTCCACACTCTCTTCCATTGTAGGCGGTTAGGGTGGATTCTTTTCTCTCACATTAGCGGCGTTAGTACCACAAATCGTCTGATGGCTTGTAACCACGATCTTTAGAAAAATAGAAAATACAAAATGCCTCTGCTAAGTACACTGAGTTGGAAGCTTAACGGGCGCATCCTCTCGCTGTCCGCCCACCAATGTTAATCTCTCAGAAGAATTAAATTCTTGAGTACACAGCGTACTCAAGAACTATGATTAAAAATCACCAGTACTCTTCTGGGTATTAACTGGGAATTGTGTCTGGACAGAGCGAATAATGATTTGTGCCTGAACTAACATTAACAAGCTACATATATCTCACAAAATGATATGCTACACTTGAGGCACGTATGATGAAGTCATCACTCATCACTGCTCCAGCCTGAGTCTGGGGTCACCACTGCTGTCAGGTTTTCCCGCACGACTAGCAAGAAACAATCACCAGCACTTGCTGTAGTGGTTCAGAAATATACTCTTTTCATTTATAACCACTAAGCAAAAAACCTGTAAAATTTACATTAGTAAATAAATTGTTCACAACTTACCTCAAAGTTTTGAGTTATACAAACTCCTTGCACAGATTTAGACTGGACACCGCTCTGTATTAGATGCTTCGAATCACTTAAGTCTGGAAATTAGAATTAATTCCTCTGACGGCGAGTATTCTGCGAAATCACTGGCCTGGGAAAACGTTTGTTTAATTCCTCTTTGACTTGGTCTGGGAAATTAGAGTTAATTCCTCTGATGGCAGGTGTACTGCGAAATCACTGGACCTGAGAAAACTTTTGTTTAATTCCTCTATGACTTGTGAAAAAATTCCTAAGTTTCCAGTTTTGTATTAAAAATGCGGATTTACTTATAAATTCCTAAGTTGCCCAATACTCGATCTGTTACTTATAGCTGTGGAATTTCTAAGTCCAATGTCTCCTTTTTCTTTCTGGATTTTAGGAGTCACTAGTCTGACATTTGCGCTGCAGTGTGTACTGTTGACTCCGATTTTGTTACATTATATTTCCAAGTTCCAATTTCAGCTGTGTTTCAGCCTAATTTTCCAATGAGATACATTGTATATTCTGGCCTCTTAAATAAACCAATCCAATCCAATCTCGTTCAGCACTACGTGGGTAGGGGTGTATCAAATTAAAAAAAAATACCCTCACGTGTTTCAAAATATTAAATTTAATATCCGCGTTTGACCTCTTCATATTTTTGCGTCAGATTTCCGCCGGCATCTTGTGCACAACTCATAAACACAATCTGTGAACTCATTTGATGTCCAGATGCAACCTATCGCCAATATTTTCTCTCCAGGCAGATTATCGTGATAATCACACTGGGATGGTCCCGTGAAACGATAAACGCATCTACCACCTGTGTAATCTGCCCACCTAAAAAAGCTGTCTCAGACAGATAATATTGGCTTCTATAGATGTTGATCGGGCGAGACCGTCTTTTCATGATAAGAATATCGCTCGCTGACCAGTGATAATGACTGGATATTGTTACGATAATACCCCAGTTCACCTGGCGGAACGTAAATACGTCTGAGGAGTGGTAAACAAGTTAAAGATAGTCCCATAGCAGATACTTCCGTAGGGGAGTGGAGTGTTAGAGACTTTCCCCTACTAGATTCTTCTTCTTCTTCTTCCTTGTTCGCCCTGAAAAGGACGGTGGTTGCGTTGTGTCTGTTTGCGCCTAAGCTGTGATATCTGCACCTTTCGGTCGACACATCCGACTTCTGCACGGCATTTTTTAGGGACCGGGTTTGCCTTCCCATTTCGATCCGTACTCGCTCAGCCAGACTGCACTGCTGCAGACTGTTTCCAGGACCACCCCGTGGAGGTGGAGTACGGTCTTGACCAGCTCTGGTTCGCTGGTCCTGATGCAAGCAGTCAAGCTATGGGTCGCTGACTGCATTCACTATTGTTGCATCTTGGGGTCCCCCCTACTAGATTCAGCATAGCGAGTAAAATATGAATAAAAGGGCATAAAATTGCCAAATATGAGCGGTTGGTGAGAAAAATGAAGAAAAGAAATGGTACTGCCGTAGTTGCTAAGTGTGTGAGAGAGCTACCCAAAAGAACACGTGCAGCCGTTCTGTCACACCTTTACAGTGTCTTAAGAAGCTTCGCACTAATTTACAGCATATTAAGAAGCCTCACGTACTTTGTTGATCTTATAGCTTGCAAAATATGCAAGAATAGCAAAAAGAAAGTATCCTCTTAACATGAAATGAAAATAAAAATATATTACCTATATATTCCTGTGCACGCAGTGAGCCTCGAAAAATGGAAAACTGACCGTGAGAGGATAATGAATTAGGAGTACTATTACGAGTAATTTCCCGAATTATTTTCAAAGAGCTGTAGTTTTTATAATACCACTTCTTATTTTCCACTTAGCAGAACTTACATAATTTACTGAACCATAGATTCTTCGAAGAATTCTGTTTTCACATTGCTGCAGCTGTGCTAAATTTAGATTTCTTGTATTAATTAGTACAATTACATCAGTTACGTCTGCCTAAACCTAGGATTAATCTGTTCAAATAGATTCTAGCCTACTCTGGGGCCTACTTGTGGAACAGCCTTTCACACTACCTAAAAAGGCTGCCTACACAATATCTATCTATCTATCTATCTATCTATCTATCTATCTATCTATCTATCTATCTATCTATCTATCTATCTATCTATCTATCTATCTATCTATCTATCTATCTATCTATATATCTATCTATCTATCTATCTATCATCTATCTATCTATCTATCTATCTATCTATCTATCTATCTATCTATCTGATTCTGCTCTTGAGTTAGTGAAGGCAAAGACAACGAGGAACGTTACTGGTTACCCCACCTCATAAAGCGGGACCTAGTATCCTGAAGGCTTTAACTATTTAAACAATACGACAGTATTTTCTATGGGACCCAAAGCTGCTTATTTCTGGTACATTTTTCCACATACCTTGAAAAATATACCAAGTCCTTACTCATTCCATAGTAGACTGTTCAAATATTACATGAGTTCTGTGATTCAACCAAAATCTGATTATGCCTGATTAACCCCTGCTGCGATAGTGCATTAATGCTCAGTGCAGGTTTCCTGCAAAGGAATCGGATACAGTAGTGGCTCCATTCTTTATAGGGAGCAAACAGGAAAGTGATGATGATTTAATTCTACAATTATAATTATCTTATAACTGTTACGTTTCTATTTTACTGTGTTAGATATTTTGCCAAATGAATAACAATTTTTGTTTAGTAAGTTCTTTATCATCTAATTTTTGTATTTGTGTGTTATCTGCTTCTATATATATCATCACATATTTATTCTTTTCGTGACCGAGGTGTCATGAAATATTCTAATCCACATATATAAATTAAAAGGTAAATGTAAAGCCTAACAAATAAATTTAATAAAAGGAAAGAGAAATGGTAAAGAACAGTGCTGTCACAATGACTGTACGCCAAATCCCCCTTGTTTTCTACTTCGTCTGCAAATTGTAACGCTTTCACGTTGATAGTAAAAGCCTACTGTATTATTACCCGCTTTCTTCAATGAAACGTGTACTGACCTTGAGATACGCAAGCTGATCAATGACCTAGATTTAATATTTCATTCATTCCATACACGGCGTAACTAAAAGACAGATAAAGCAGAAGAGAGAGAGAGGGGCGAATGAAGGCAGGAAGCATGCAATACTAAACACGCGTCGCGCGATACACAATTGCTGCCATCACGCGTGTAAGGCCATATGCACTAACTTTTTTTCAGACGGACAGTGATAAAAACACTAACCTTCCCAGAGTTAGGTTTTAAAAAACCTGGAAAACGCTTATTAGGAAAGATGACATTAGATGGGTTTACGTTTGAAAACATGACAGTACCCAGACACCACATGGGGATGGAAGTGAACAGGAGGTGGTAGAAAATGCACATTTTGAACGCAGCCACCTAGCTCCCTTAGATTGAGATATTTGGGTTCCTTAGGGCTTGCTGACAAAGAATATGTAAAACGTTACGCAAATAGTCTAGGAATTACCAAATTATAACCAAAATAAAATAGTGGGGGTGCCTGACAGCATGAAATCATTTCTGCTCATAAAATTTTTTTTATAACGTGTTTGAAAAAAACCTTACGTTACGGAAATAGCCTACCATGTTAACTCCTATTTGATTGGAGCGCACCAAATGTAAGACTAAACACGATTGGTCGGGCTATAAATACTATCTTGTGTTGTTATGGGAAACGAATAGAAGGGGTACTTTTTTGAAAAGATGTGTAGACATGGTTTGATTGGGTAGAGCTGCGAATATACTCAATTCAGAGCGTCTGTTCCTTGCCACATCTTGTAATAAACCTACTAAGAAGCAGTGCGTTGAGCACCAGTGTATATTTTATATAAAATAAAGCCTGGGACATCGGCAGATCGGAGTTGTGCTATCTTCATTGCCAGTCAACGAAACTGTTTATTATTTCTATGAATTGTGGTAAGCTTGAAATATTCAATATCTTTTAATGAAAATTGAATGTAAATTGTTAATTTATGCCTGTATATATGTGTAGTTCAGTAGCGAACATGATGTAAAGCCCATAGTGCTCCAGCCTGAACAGAGGGTGTCGGAGGAAAGTAAAACTGCATGGAATGGCCAAACAGTACACTGACACCTAGATTATTGACTAGAAAGAAATAATGCTGGAATTGCAGAGGCGTAGTAACCATTAGGGAGGGAAATACTGGTATAAAGTATTTCAGATGAAGCTGACAGTTGGCCTAACGCTCTGAACTCAATGTTTGTGATGTATTGTGCTCAGTGTAGACATAGAGTATAAATAGTTCTGAAGTAGGAGGTACAATCTTCTTGTTTCAGGGACCGTGGTCTTAAAGTTATTGAGCAGCACCTGGTCAGAGCTTTGCTGAAGCCAGAGGTGGACAGCATACTCCTTGGTCCATATAGCAACCAGTGGGGTGACTCCAGAACTCATTAAAGTAATCGAGCAGAGGAGTCTTTTACTGCAGTCATCACGAAAGATAAGAGAGTGTGGCCATGGAGCTCAACATTATGTAACCCCATCTTAAAATGACAGTGTAAAATAAAATTAAGAGGGAAATTTAATTGTTTTAATATCAGGAACTGAGAACATCTCCAATACTAGTTCCAATAAAGACAAACTATTGAAGTCATGATGACAAATACCAACAGAGCTTGAACAAAACAAAACCAGTATTACCTCATATTACTACTACATAACTGACACACATAGGATACTATTAATAATATATGTCACTACAAGATTCATATTAATAAATTCTGTACATATAACTTGTAATTAAAATTGATTGTGATTCCTGGTTCCCTTTGTATTTGAATCAGGACACATATACATTCATGACAGCACTGAATACATATTGTTATTTGAAAAGTTATCAGTGACTCCTTTAAGATATCCTCGTAGAGTGTTTTATGTATGTGAGTGTCACAGTGTTGTCAAGTGTGGTGGAATAAATTAAATTGTTTATCTGTCTGTTGTTGTTATGACTTACACTTCATCATACACATACCCTAGACACATAACGTAGTCATCACACTACTCCAGAATAATTCTGACTGAGGTATACATATGTGGCAGCAAGTAAGGTTATCTATAATACACTACTCTTATTAGATATAGATACCTTCACAGCTGATCTCAGTCAGTACACTAAGTCCCCTATAAATATTTATAACATCCCACTTTACCACATATATTGGGGTCTCGCTCTCGGGATTTTGAATCTTTCCCTATTAAAAATATTCGGGGTAATTCACTTCAGGGAATAATAAGAATTAAAAGGTATCCTTGGGTGAAAATAAATAAGGTTGAGCTCACAGTGCCTGTGTTGTCCTAAGTTAATTAGTCATAGATAAAATTGTTTAGTTAAATATTTTAGACATTTATCTGTTAGACAATGGCCGACCTGGCAAAATTTCGATCTGCTGCTGTACAGACTGCGAAAGAGTTAGGAATGGACGGGCAAATTATGATTTCTTATGTCACTGCTGAATGTGACAAATATATTGAACGGGAAGAAAGAAGATTAGAAAAAGAGGCCGAAAGAAAATTAGAATCTGAAAGATTGGCCGAAGATAAGAGAATAGAAGCTGAAAAAGAGATTAAGAGGTTGCAGATTGAGGCTGAGGCTAAGAGGTTGCAGATTGAGGCTGACAAAGAGGCTAAAGCATTGGAAGCCGAGGAAAGAAGACAGGCTGCAGTAGGGAAGAGAAGAAATTAGCTGCAGAAAGGGAAGAGAAGAAATTAGCTGCAGAAAGGGAAGCAGAAGAAAGAAGATTGACTGCAGAGAGGGAAGCAGAAAAGGAGGAGAAGAGATTACAAAGGGAACATGAGTTACGACTAAGGGAGTTTGAGTTTCAAGGCCATGCTCCTGAAAATGGTGCCAGTCCCTTTGCCTCTGATGCCACTGCTAGCCAAGGAGCCTCAACCTCAGCTATGAATTTTCATTTAGATCATTTTGTTGAGAAAGACGATGATATAGAGAGCTATCTAAATAGGTACGAACTATTAGCTACCACGTATGGGTTAGAGAGAGAAAGGTGGAGCTTAAAGTTATCTCAAGGACTTCGTGGGGCAGCTTATGAAGTTTTTGCAAAAATGAGCAGAAGTGATCAGGAAAATTATGACATGCTAAAGCAGGCTCTTTTGTTAAGATATGAAAAGAATGCAGAATTTTATAGGAAAAAAATTTAGGAATGCTAAACTACTGTCAGGTGAAACCTATCACCAGTTCTCTGCACGAATAGAGACATACTTGGAGAAATGGACTTCTTTGGGGAAAACCCAAGATCTTAAGGAAATGGTCCTTATAGAGCAACTAAGAGAGTCCATGGCTCCAGACCTGAGAAAGTTTCTCATGGAACAAGGTGCAGAGAGGCTGGGTGAGTTGCTAAATGTTGCTGAAAGGTATCAAGCAGCTCAAGCAGAGGTAACAGGTAATAAAAAGAAACAAGTGGATAACTTTAGGGCACCACAGAACTTTAATAAATTTGATCCTAGGGATCAAAACAAAGGTAAGCACCAGTTTGATAGGCCACGGTATGAAAATAAAAATAAAACCCTACAATTCGATGAAAGGAAATATGATGAAAGAAAATCTTTCAACCAAGGAAAAAGGTGGTGTAAAAATTGTAGGATGAACAATCATGACACTGACCATTGTAGAAGGAAACCTCCTCATTGTGCTGCTATGACATCGGGGAAAAAGGAAAAGAAGGTCAAACATGAAGAACTACAGGAACCATACCACCCCCCAGTGTGTGAAGATGTCATCTGTAATGGTGTCACTATAAGGTGTTTATATGATACCGGTTTAGATTACGATTCCGTTGTGAGTTCTCACCTGGTGCAGGCCGATCAATACACCACAGAAACAGTGGAGATTCAAACTGCAACCAAGGATGTAGCTACCATGACACTTCCCGTCGCCCGAATACAAGTGAAAACGCGATATGTGGAAGGAATCATAAAAGCAGCAGTGATAAATGAGCCAATCTACCCTCTGATATTGGGGTGTAGATATGTCTTCTTGGGGAATCCCAAGAGACCTGTGATATTGGCAACAGTGCAGACCAGATCACAGTCAAAAAGGAGGAGGATAATCCAATAAATACTCATCCAGATGAGATGAGGAAGGCACAGGCGGAGGACAAAACACTCAAGCCATGTTTCAAGAAGTTGCCCAAATCTCATACACCTCCAGGCAAGGGACAGTTTTATATGAAGAACAAACTGATATATAGGAAGGCTGGATCTGAATCCAATGGTCACGGACAGCTGGTCCTTCCCACGTCATATAGGACTAAAGTGTTGGAACTAGGGCATGCGATTCCCTTCAGTGGTCATATGGGAATCAGCGCAACAGGACAGCGAATAGCTTGTCACTATTTCTGGCCAGGAATAACTGAAGATATCAAAAGATATGTAAAATCATGTCCAGAGTGCCAACGAGTAGCACCTAAACATTGGACTGCACCAGCAACTCTGGGGGAAATGCCCATAGTGGGAACACCCTTTGAGAGAGTTGCCGTGGATCTTGTGGGACCTCTCACCCGAACCAAGAGAAGGAACAGCTACATTCTGACTCTGGTGGACACTTGTTCTATGTGGGGAGAGGCAGTAGCCCTGTCATCGATTGATTCTAAACATGTGGCAGAGGCATTGCTCACAATTTTCACAAGGTTAGGCTTTCCCAATCAAATCTTGACTGATAATGGCTCTCAGTTCAAGGGGAAACTAACTGAAGAAGTTTTCAGGATCTTCCAGGCCAAACACTTCCATTGTAGTGTGTACCATCCCCAAGGGAACGGCCAAGTGGAAAGATTTAACGGCACGTTGATGTCGATCCTGAGAAAGTTGGCACACGAAAAACCAGATACATGGGACCAGTACCTGCACGCCGCCCTCTTTGCTTATCGGGAGGTACCCCATAGTTCAACCGGTATGGCCCCGGCAACATTATTGTTTGGAAGGCCAATAAAAGGTCCACTCGAAGCTTTGTTAAGAACGTGGACTGATGAAAAGGCAGAGGAAAACATTACATCTTCATACCAATATGTGAATGAGCTGACCACTCGTTTAAAAACTGGCTGGAAACTTGCCAATGAAAATTTGAAACAAGCCAGGAAGAAACATGCTGCCTATTATAACAGGAAGGCGAAAGACAGAGATTTGGCTGTGGGAGAGAAGGTACTGCTTCTTCTCCCCGGGAGTCAGAATAAGTTACAAATTGGATGGCAGGGTCCATATACAGTTTTAGAGAAGGTGTCTAGAACAAATTATAAGATAGATAAGAAGGGGAAAGAAAAAATCTATCATGTGAATCTCCTGAAGAAATATTTGGAAAGAGAACATCAGGAAGAGACACACTTGTTGACCTTGTCCATCGCCATGGAGATGAAAAAGGAACCACTTTCATCATTTGAATATCCATTACACCCCTGTGAGACAGCAGCACAGGTGAAAATCAGTACACATTTAACGAAAACTCAGAAAGAGAGAGTGCAACAGGTTCTAAATAATCATGCAGAGGTGTTAACAGACCGACCAGGGCATACAAACCTATTGGAATATGATATGAAACTGATAGACCCCACACCTGTCTGTATGAAACCATATTCGATTCCGTTTGCTAAGGAGAAAGCTTTGAAGGAAGAGATAGACTATCTGTTGAAAGAAGGAATTATTTCACACAGTGAATCCTCATATAGTTCCGGTGTTGTACTCTTAAGGAAGCCCTCTGGAGAACATAGACTCTGTATAGATTACAGGAGACTGAATGCTATTACAGAAGGACAGGTGGATCCATTGCCGGATACAAATCAGCTGTTTGCCAGACTAAATAAAGCTAAATATTTCTCAAAAGTGGATCTGAGTAAAGGATACTATCAGATTCCAGTAAAGCCGGAGGTTAGACCATACCTAGCTTTTAGTACCTCAGAAGGACACTATGAGTTTAATAGATTGCTATTTGGATTGAAGAATGCGCCTAGTGTCTTCTCTAGAATGATGAGAAAATTATTGGACCCTCTGAATAATCCATGTATAACAAATTTTATGGATGATATTCTCATAGCAACAGAAACATTTGAGGAACACATTGACTCTCTGAACATGCTGTTTAATCGACTTGGGGAAGCAAATTTAACAGCCCGACCAACCAAATGTTGCGTTGGATGTAAAGAATTGGAATTTTTGGGGCACACAGTTTATCAGGGAAACATGACCCCTGACCCAAAGAATTTAGAGAAATTAAAGAAAGCCCCGAGACCACAAACCAAGAAGGACGTGAGATCCTTTGTCTCATTATGTGGTTTCTACCAGAAGTATATCAAAAACTTTAATTCCATATGTGCACCGTTAACTGATTTGACACGTAAAGGACATCCAGATCGCATTACATGGACACCACAATGTGAAATGGCGTACCAAGAATTGAAGGAAAAGCTCACAAGTAAACCTATTTTGAAATTACCTGACTTAAGTCAAGAATTCATAGTAAGGACGGATGCCAGTAATATTGGGTTAGGTGCAACTCTACTACAGAAATCAGATGCATTGGATGGGGAATTAAGCCCAGTGGCATATGCTAGCAGAAAGTTGAATAAAGCTGAAATCAACTACTCAACTAGCGAAAAAGAATGTCTTGCAGTAATATGGGCAATAAAGAAATTCAATATTTATCTGTATGGGAAGGCATTTAAGTTGCAAACGGATCACAAACCTTTATCGTTTCTAGCACAGGCTAGGCATGAGAACTCTAGGTTACTCCGATGGTCCTTACTTTTGGCTCCATATAATTTTAGCATTGAGTATATATCTGGAAAAACAAATTTGGGAGCGGATTTTTTAAGCCGCCATCCGTGTGATGAGAATCACCGTACACCCCAGAAATAATAATAAATTTCTCTATGTGTATATGGAATAAAGGACTGACATATAATGTCTGTTTTAAGAGGGGAGATGTCATGAAATATTCTAATCCACATATATAAATTAAAAGGTAAATATAAAGCCTAACAAATAAATTTAATAAAAGGAAAGAGAAATGGTAAAGAACAGTGCTGTCACAATGACTGTACGCCAAATCCCCCTTGTTTTCTACTTCGTCTGCAAATTGTAACGCTTTCACGTTGATAGTAAAAGCCTACTGTATTATTACCCGCTTTCTTCAATGAAACGTGTACTGACCTTGAGATACGCAAGCTGATCAATGACCTAGATTTAATATTTCATTCATTCCATACACGGCGTAACTAAAAGACAGATAAAGCAGAAGAGAGAGAGAGAGGGGCGAATGAAGGCAGGAAGCATGCAATACTAAACACGCGTCGCGCGATACACAATTGCTGCCATCACGCGTGTAAGGCCACATGCACTAACTTTTTTTCAGACGGACAGTGATAAAAAACACTAACCTTCCCAGAGTTAGGTTTTAAAAAAACCTGGAAAACGCTTATTAGGAAAGATGACATTAGATGGGTTTACGTTTGAAAACATGACAGTACCCAGACACCACATGGGGATGGAAGTGAACAGGAGGTGGTAGAAAATGCACATTTTGAACGCAGCCACCTAGCTCCCTTAGATTGAGATATTTGGGTTCCTTAGGGCTTGCTGACAAAGAATATGTAAAACGTTACGCAAATAGTCTAGGAATTACCAAATTATAACCAAAATAAAATAGTGGGGGTGCCTGACAGCATGAAATCATTTCTGCTCATAAAATTTTTTTTATAACGTGTTTGAAAAAACCTTACGTTACGGAAATAGCCTACCATGTTAACTCCTATTTGATTGGAGCGCACCAAATGTAAGACTAAACACGATTGGTCGGGCTATAAATACTATCTTGTGTTGTTATGGGAAACGAATAGAAGGGGTACTTTTTTGAAAAGATGTGTAGACATGGTTTGATTGGGTAGAGCTGCGAATATACTCAATTCAGAGCGTCTGTTCCTTGCCACATCTTGTAATAAACCTACTAAGAAGCAGTGCGTTGAGCACCAGTGTATATTTTATATAAAATAAAGCCTGGGACATCGGCAGATCGGAGTTGTGCTATCTTCATTGCCAGTCAACGAAACTGTTTATTATTTCTATGAATTGTGGTAAGCTTGAAATATTCAATATCTTTTAATGAAAATTGAATGTAAATTGTTAATTTATGCCTGTATATATGTGTAGTTCAGTAGCGAACATGATGTAAAGCCCATAGTGCTCCAGCCTGAACAGAGGGTGTCGGAGGAAAGTAAAACTGCATGGAATGGCCAAACAGTACACTGACACCTAGATTATTGACTAGAAAGAAATAATGCTGGAATTGCAGAGGCGTAGTAACCATTAGGGAGGGAAATACTGGTATAAAGTATTTCAGATGAAGCTGACAGTTGGCCTAACGCTCTGAACTCAATGTTTGTGATGTATTGTGCTCAGTGTAGACATAGAGTATAAATAGTTCTGAAGTAGGAGGTACAACCTTCTTGTTTCAGGGACCGTGGTCTTAAAGTTATTGAGCAGCACCTGGTCAGAGCTTTGCTGAAGCCAGAGGTGGACAGCATACTCCTTGGTCCATATAGCAACCAGTGGGGTGACTCCAGAACTCATTAAAGTAATCGAGCAGAGGAGTCTTTTACTGCAGTCATGACGAAAGATAAGAGAGTGTGGCCATGGAGCTCAACATTATGTAACCCCATCTTAAAATGACAGTGTAAAATAAAATTAAGAGGGGAATTTAATTGTTTTAATATCAGGAACTGAGAACATCTCCAATACTAGTTCCAATAAAGACAAACTATTGAAGTCATGATGACAAATACCAACAGAGCTTGAACAAAACAAAACCAGTATTACCTCATATTACTACTACATAACTGACACACATAGGATACTATTAATAATATATGTCACTACAAGATTCATATTAATAAATTCTGTACATATAACTTGTAATTAAAATTGATTGTGATTCCTGGTTCCCTTTGTATTTGAATCAGGACACATATACATTCATGACAGCACTGAATACATATTGTTATTTGAAAGTTATCAGTGACTCCTTTAAGATATCCTCGTAGAGTGTTTTATGTATGTGAGTGTCACAGTGTTGTCAAGTGTGGTGGAATAAATTAAATTGTTTATCTGTCTGTTGTTGTTATGACTTACACTTCATCATACACATACCCTAGACATATAACGTAGTCATCACACTATTCCAGAATAATTCTGACTGAGGTATACAAATGTGGCAGCAAGTAAGGTTATCTATAATACACTACTCTTATTAGATATAGATACCTTCACAGCTGATCTCAGTCAGTACACTAAGTCCCCTATAAATATTTATAACATCCCACTTTACCACACGAGGTATGGTCTGCATTTTTGTATGTTACCTAATAAATATACTTAAATTATAACTTTTAATATTATGTATGTTATATTTGTTGTTACTGTAACCGTAGATTGTGTGTAACTGTTGACGTGAGCTAATGAATTGTGTACTTATCGGTCTATACACTAAGTCTTTTCTACACTTTCTTCTATTTTCCCTCGTTCTCTTTTATCTTCTAATTATCGGTTTTATGTCATTATTTCTCCTTCCTCCTCTCCTTAGATTTGCCTTAGCCTTCTTTTTGAGCTTTTTCTTTTCATTGTCTATTTGGTTTCTCTTTATTCTGCCTCTGTTAATAATTTTTGTTTTGCTCTCTCTCTCTCTCTCTCTCTCTCTCTCTCTCTCTCTCTCTCTCTCTCTCTCTCTCTTCTCTTCTCTTCTCTTCTTACTCAAAACTGCTACATTGATTTTATCTTTCTCGCTTGACTCTTTGAGTTCCGTTTGGCCTTCATGTGTTCTCCTTGGGCTTCTGAAGAGACCAAGACAAAAAACCAACAAGAACTACCACCTGACATGTTACAAGAGGCAATTAAACTGAGGTTGTGAATTGAGCTAGCCACCACTTCCTCTCCCCATCCCTCTTCATCTTCAAGCACCGTGCTGTCTTAGGTAATCTTGTTTCTGCACAAATTCTTGTCCTCAAGCTCTGTTTTTTTTTAAAATTTATTTTTAATTTTATTTAATTTAAAAAAATAAAGTTTTGCCTCGTTTTGGCAAGGCGCGTCCCATTCTACCTAGTCGGTTATATTAGGCCGCATGTCCGAATATAAAAGACCTTTAAGCCTGGAGTTGATCTCAGCTCTGTTAATAAGTTTTGTTGATTTCTTGTTATGCCACGATGTTAAACTGTCCCACATTGGCTTTCCTAGTCATCATGTATCTCTTTTTCGTTTAATTAATCTATCCTGCTCTTACAATATGTTCCAGCTATTCTCTTCTCATTACGTGTACAAAGAAAGTGGATTTTTTTCCTTTTAAAAACAGATGACAAGCTTCTTTGTGCACTAGGTCCTGAATCTTCTCTACTCTCTTTGACTGTCTATGGTACTTCTAGTCTTCTTTTGTAGAGCTACTTTATCTGCTTTATGTGGGCCGCAGACGTATTGGTCATCACTACCTACGAGCACCAGACCGATATATTATTGACTTTGACGAGTTTTTCTCATAAACTAACATTCATTTTGAACGTTATATTTTGGTACTACGCCGCAGCTTTTGTATTTATCTAGCTTATAAATTCTCTGCACAAGACAACAGGAGGCTGACACTTGGCTGTCATGACCCAAGTGGGCCTGCCGCCCTTAGAGTGTAAAAGAGATTTATGGGCCGAAAACTTGATCGATGGGGGGACTACTTCTGATGACCAGATTGCCTTCTGTTGTATCGCTGTGTATAGTTTACTATCATCATATGTGGCTCTTGCAATACCGCGTGTGTAAGGCGTGGGCCACATCCCGGACAGCTGACTAGCTAAACTACAAAGTGAAATATCAGATGTCCTACGTAAGGGAATGCCCGTCTGAAAAACGCAGACGGTGAGTGAGTCTGGGGAATCTGAACAGATGAACTGCTGCTGAAGCGAAACAGCAATAGTGTGGCACACTTGAGGCTATCCGACATACAAAAAGACAGAGGCCGGCCGTTATGGAAGTGATTTGGGTCCCTTCCTGTATATATATCTTGAAGAAAGTAATGGATCTTCCAAACAAAGACAAGAATAAATTGGGAGAAAACGTGCAAATGGGAAGACAGAGCTAGTAGGAGCGGGAAGATAACATCAATAAGTAAACAGAAAAGAGTGTCAGTATGTACCATCCAAAAATGAAACAGAAGACTTTGGAAATAACTGTAGCCGAACTTCGATGTGATGGCTCCAGTAGTTCACAGTATATGCAAAAATCGAACACGTTTCAACAATAATTAATGCAAGAAGAGTTTATTTATATGTTGTATTGAATAACTGAAAACATTCGAGAAGCTTACGCAAAAAAAAAAAACAAACAAACAAACAAACAAACAAGCAAACAAAGAAATACTACGTTAATAAGAAAAGTATTTTATTAGTTAACGAAAAACAAGTAACATCCAAAAAATGTCGTATACTGCGACTAATGTGAGGTTGTGCGTGCGGCTGGCAACCTCATCATGTAAAACAAATGCCAGCAGAACCACTGTTGCAAGAGCAAGAAAATGGTTGGTGCAGGCTTCCTGCATGGAAGACCAGCTGCAATGGTGGCTCATTGATCCATAAGGAGTGCAAAGGAAAATGTTGATGAACCCGTCAAAAATGACGGGAGGGATTATGATGTGCTGTATATGCTGTATGTCTTGATGACGGCATTATTTCGCCTGTGGTAATTCCTACCTTTTCATTTCATTTTAACTTCATTGGATCTTTGTAGTCAAACATGAATTATGGTCAAATATACCATGAAGAATACAGAACGGCATGCGTTTTCTTTTCATGTGTGTTCAATTTAGCTTTCATGATTCTATACGTGCCGTTTCCATATTTTCCCAAAAATGCACATTGAAAAGACTGCAAGGCATGCGTGTTCTTTCAATCGGCGCTCATTTTAGTTTTAATGATACAATGCGCGCCTATTCCTGAATACCGGAAAAGCTGGTAGGATTGTTTCAAAGTTGGTTACAAACGTTTCATTAATTTAACTAGTAACAAGGGGGTTATGGAGCAATTTGTTTTTATTTTTTAAAAGAACCTAAATCTCGACATCCCTCTTGTCAATTAAAATCAGTGTTTTTTTCGACAAGCAAACACAAACTTAATTTATGAGGATGCCTTATGTAAATGAAGAAACTGTATATATAAAACAGTAGTAAAGACATTGTGTAGATTACGTTAATAAAGATAGCGTGTAGTTAAAGGTTAAAGAATCAACGTGTAATCTATACTTAAAATACACTGAGTACTTTATGTTAATAAAGACACTGTGTAGTTTGTGTTTATAAAATAACTACAGTTTATCCTAAAAATGCATGGTGTAATTTGCATTAATAAAGTACCTGTAGTTTATCCTAAAAAGACACTGTGTAATTTGCATTAATAAAGTACCTGTAGTTTATCCTAAAAAGACACTGTGTAATTTGCATTACTAAAGTACCTGTAGTTTATCCTAAAAAGACACGGTGTAATGTGCATTAATAAAGTACCTGTAGTTTATCTTACTAATTAAGACACTGTGTAGTTTATATTAATAAAGACACGGTGTAGTTTGCATTAATAAAGTGACTGTGTGGTTTAATATTATAAATTAACTGTAATTCATACTAAAAAAGACACTTAGTTTATATTAATAAGTAATTGTAATTTATTCTAAAAAGACACTGTATTGTTTATACTAGGAAAGTAACTGTGTATTATACTAAACAAGACAGCGTGGATCATTTTATAACGTAACTGTAACTTATACTACAAAGACGTTGTGTAGTTTATATCAATAAAATAATAAATTTATACTAAAAAGTTTATATAAAGTAAATATAATTTATGCTAAAACAGAAACGGTATAGTTCATATTAATGACAACTGCGTTATATAAAAGCAAAACAAATTCGAGCATGACAAAAAGGTGGGAAGGATTGGAGGAAGAAGGAAGACAGAAAGCGAAGGGAAACAATCACCTTTAAGACGGTGGTGATAATACAGTCCGCAACCCCTTCTCAAACATTCTAAAATTCGAAAAGCTCTGATAACGAAATTTTTTTATGGGGCATCACTTGTCTATACGGTACGACCATAGCAGGTTTAAGTCCTCAATTGTAAAGACAAGATATTCTATTACGGATGGGCCGGTCACTGTAATATAATAACCCAGAGAACACTGTCATATCTATAATTTTAGATAATATGTTTATGAGCTTTCGGCATGATCCCTCCTGCTCAGTTACTGTAAATAGAGTTACTGAAAGTTTCCAAATCGTATGTGTGTGTGTTTTTTTTTTTTAACCTTTTTCCGCAAAATGGTAGATTCTTCAGACTTGTTATGGTGTAACAAAAAAAAAAGTGTGAACGGATATGAAATTTTAGGGTGTTTAAATTAATATTTAATTTACTCTTTATTTGATATCCATAATAAATATTATTAAAACATCACCAGAATTTACATTCCAACCATCAGCCACTCACTCGTACTGTATATATAAATTATCGATCTTGTTGGACACTGACTATAATATAGATTCTTTAGAGAAGTGTACGTTTGTGACTCTTCTAAAATTTAATCATTTCGGAATAAAAAAGTCTTTATAATTATAAAACTGTTTTTGTTGTCAAAATATTAATGTGTTTGCTAACGAGGTTGCCACTGACCCCATTAGCGTGTTATCGTAATCTGTGCTCTATCGACCGCACTACCGTTCTGAAATCTCAAAATTCCGAATACCGAAACATTCTGCCCCAAGGGTTTCGGATAATGGGTTGAGGACCTGTATGTGGAATTATCAGCTACATTAACACCGGGTAAATATTTTCATAAGGTGGTGGTTGTTCCTGGTAGACATCCTCGTAGGCAGGGGGTAGAATCTTGAAGCCATTGTCCTCTTCCTTGACCCAGTTATCCCCTGTTTCCTGTTCTGGGTTGACAGGCTTCTGTGGTAGTTCATCGTTGGGTCTCATCAATTCCTGCAACTTTAAAGATTTTCTGATCAGCCGGTCAGCTTTACGTTCATACTTGATCTGTCTCCTGGTCTTGGAATAAGGACTTTTAAACTGTCAGAAAAAAATACAAAAAAAAAAGTGTAATGATATTTATTTTTGGAAAGGCCTGGATAACAATATAGCATTAAACAAATTAATCAGCACTTATTAAGTCAACAAATAACAGTGGAACAAGGTGGTAGAAGAAGACACACAGTGAGAAAAATAGTCGGTATCTATTGTATTTATCTTTGCAAGATAATCCAGTGTGGTGAAGTGGGATGTTATAAATATTTATAGGGGACTTAGTGTACTGACTGAGATCAGCTGTGAAGGTATCTATATCTATTAAAAGTAGTGTATTATAGATAACCTTACTTGCTACCACATATCTCTTATCTCAGTCAGAATTATTCTGGAATAGTGTGATGCTACGTTATGCGTCTAGGGTATGAGTATGGTGAAGTGTAAGTCACAACAACAGACAGATAAACAATTTAATTTAATCCACTACTCTTAACAACACTGTGACACTCACATACATATAACACTCTATGAGAATAGCTTAAAGAAGTCACTCGTAACGGTTCAAATAACAATATGTATTCATTACTGGCATGAATGAATATGTGTCCTGATTCAACTACAAGGGAACCAGGAATCACAATCAATTTAAATTACAAGTTATGTACAGAATGTATTTAATATGAATATTGTAGTGACATATATTATTACAAATGTTCTATGTGTGTCAGTTGTGTAGTAGTAAAATGAGGTAATACTGGTTTTGTTTTGTTCAAGCTCTGTTGGTATTTGTCATCATGACTTCAATAGTTTGTCTTTAGGGACCAGTATTTGAGATGTTCAAAGTTCCTGATTTTAAGACAAGTAAATTCCCCTCTGAATAGTATTTTTATAAAGTTATTTCAAGATGAGGGGGCATAATGTTGAGCTCAGCTGGCCAACTCTGCTTATCTTGAGTGATGGCGGCAGGAGAGGACTCCTCTGCTCGAATTCTCCTCTGGGCTCAGGAGACACCTCACTGATAGCTAAAAAGACCAAGGAGTATGCTGTCCGACCCTGGATTCAGCAAATCTCTGACCAGATGCTGCTCAGTACCATCAAGACCACTGTCCCTGAAATCAAGAAGGATGTACCTTCTACTTCATAACTAATTTATATTCTCTTTTACACTGATCACAATACAGCACAAACATTGCGTTCAGAGCGTTAGGCCAACAGTCAGCTTCATCTGAAATACTTTATACCAGCATTACCATCCTTAATGGTCACTACGCCTCTGCACTTCCAGCATTATTTCTTTCTAGTCAATCATCCAGGTGTCAGTGTACTGTTTGGCCATTCCATGCCGTTTTACTTCTCTCCGACACCCTCTGTTCAGGCTGGAGCATTACAGGCTTTACCTCACGTTTGCCACTGAACTACACATATATATACAGGCATAAATCAACAATTCACATTCAATTTTCATTAAAAGATATTAAATGGTTCAAGCTTACCACAATTCATACGAATAACACAGATACGTTGATTAGCAATGAATTCTGGCACAAACTGGCACAAATTTCCTTCTGCTTATCTTCCAGGCTTTTATTTAGCCAAATATATGCTGGCTTCAACGCACTGATGCTTTATCAAGCTATTTTAAACAAGTGGTTTCGAACTAACGCTCCCAAGTGTGTATATCAGCGAGACTGGCCAATGAGCCACGTTTCGACAAGTGTTTGAAAAAATGTTATCTTTTCCCGTCCCCCCTAACAACCAAGATAGTATTTATAGCCCGACCAATCGTGGTTAGGCTTTCATTTGTTGCGCTCCAATCAATTTGGAGTTTACATGGTAGGCTATTTCTGTAACGTAAGGTTTTTTTCAAACACGTTATAAAAAATTTTATGAGCAGAAATGATTTCATGCTGTCAGGCAGCCTCACTATTTTATTTTGGGTATAATTTATTAATTCCTGGACTATTTGCGTAACGTTTTACATATTATTTGTCAGCAAGCCCTAAGGAACCCAAAAATACTAATTTAAAGGAGCTACGTGGCTGCATTCAAAATATGCAATTTCTTCTACCACCTGTTTGGAAGATGTGCTGTCTGGGTACTGTTATGTGTTCAAACGTAAACCCATCTATTGTTATCTTTTCTAATAAGAGTCTGTTATGATTTATAAACCTAACTCTGGGAAAGGGTAGTGTATTTTATCACTGTCCGTCTGAAAAAGTTAGTGCTTGTAGACTTACACGCGTGATGCCAGCATTTGTATATCGCGCGTCGCGTGTTGCATGCGTTCCTGATTTTCAGCCCTCCCCTCTCGCTATCCTTTTGTCCATCTGTTCGTTCGTTTTGGTAACGTAATATAATTAATGTTAGGATTAATTTAGGTCATTACGCAGTCTCTCAATGTTTTTCTTAGAAATGCAGCACACGTTTCATTGAAGAAGGCGGGTAATAATACAGTAAGCTTTTATATCAACGTGAAAGCGTTACAATTTGCAGACGAAGCAGAAAACAAGGGGATTTCGAGTACATTCTTTGTGACAGCACTGTTATTTTACCATTGCTCTTCTCTTTATTAATTTTATTTGTTAGGCTTCATATTTACCTAATAATTTATATATGTGGATTAGAATATTTCATGACACCTCCCCTCTTAAAACAGACATTATATGTCAGTCCTTTATTCTATATACACATAGAGAAATTTATTATTATTTCTGGGGTTTACGGTGATTCTCATCACACGGATGGCGGCTTAAAAAATCCGCTCCCAGATTGGTTTTTCCAGATATATATTCAATGCTAAAATTATATGGAGCCAGAAGCAAAGACCATCGGAGTAACCTAGAGTTCTCATGCTTAGCCTGTGCTAAAAACGATAAAGGTTTGTGGTCAGTTTGCAACTTAAATGCCTTCCCATATAGATAAATATTGAATTTCTTTATTGCCCATATTACTGCAAGACATTCTTTTTCGCTAGTTGAGTAGTTGATTTCAGCTTTATTCAACTTTCTGCTAGCATATGCCACTGGGCTTAATTCCCCATCCAATGCATCTGATTTCTGTAGTAAAGTTGCACCTAACCCAATATTACTTGCATCCGTCCTTACTATGAATTCTTGACTTAAGTCAGGTAATTTCAAAATGGGTTTACTTGTGAGCTTTTCCTTCAATTCTTGGTAAGTCATTTCACATTGTGGTGTCCATGTAATGCGATCTGGAAGTCCTTTACGTGTCAATTCCGTTAAAGGTGCACATATGGAATTAAAGTTTTTGATATACTTCTGGTAGAAACCACATAATGAGACAAAGGATCTCACGTCCTTCTTGGTTTGTGGTCTCGGGGCTTTCTGTAGTTTCTCTAAGTTCTTTGGGTCAGGGGTCATGTTTCCCTGATAAACTGTGTGTCCCAAAAATTCCAATTCTTTACATCCAACGCAACATTTGGTTGGTCGGGCTGTTAAATTTGCCTCCCTAAGTCGATCAAACAGCATGTTCAGAGAGTCAATGTGTTCCTCAAATGTTTCTGTTGCTATAAGGATATCATCCATAAAATTTGTTATACAGGGATTATTCAGAGGATCCAATAATTTTCTCATCATTCTAGAGAAGACACTAGGCGCATTCTTCAATCCAAATGGCAATCTATTAAACTCATAGTGTCCTTCTGAGGTACTAAAAGCTAGGTATGGTCTAACCTCAGGTTTTACTGGAATCTGATAGTATCCTTTACTCAGATCCACTTTTGAGAAATATTTAGCTTTATTTAGCCTGGCAAACAGCTGATTTGTATCCGGCAATGGATCCACCTGTCCTTCTGTAATAGCATTCAGTCTCCTGTAATCTATACAGAGTCTATGTTCTCCAGAGGGCTTCCTTAAAAGTACAACACCGGAACTATACGAAGACTCACTGTGCGAAATAATTCCTTCCTTCAATAGATAGTCTATCTCTTCCTTCAAAGCTTTTTCCTTAGCAAACGGAATCGAATATGGTTTCATACAGACAGGAGTGGAGTCTATGAGTTTCATATCATATTCCAATAGGTTTGTATGCCCTGGTCGGTCTGTTAACACCTCTGCATGATTATTTAGAACCTGTTGCACTCTCTCTTTCTGAGTTTTCGTTAAATGTGTACTGATTTTCACCTGTGCTGCTGTCTCACAGGGGTGTAATGGATATTCAAATGATGAAAGTGGTTCTTTTTTCATCTCCATGGCGATGGACAAGGTCAACAAGTGTGTCTCTTCCTGATGTTCTCTTTCCAAATATTTCTTCAGGAGATTCACATGATAGATTTTTTCTTTCCCCTTCTTATCTATCTTATAATTTGTTCTAGACACCTTCTCTAGAACTGTATATGGACCCTGCCATCCAATTTGTAACTTATTCTGACTCCCAGGCAAAAGAAGCAGTACTTTCTCTCCCACAGCCAAATTTCTGTCTTTCGCCTTCCTGTTATAATAGGCAGCATGTTTCTTCCTGGCTTGTTTCAAATTTTCATTGGCAAGTTTCCAGCCAGTTTTTAACCGAGTCGTCAGCTCATTCACATATTGGTATGAAGATGTAATGTTTTCCTCTGCCTTTTCATCAGTCCACGTTCTTAACAAAGCTACATATGGACCTTTAATTGTGTGGACCTATTTGTCCTTGCACCGGTATGGTCTCTTCCACTTGAAGCTTTATAGTGATGATTTTTCCTCCCAGAATTATCATTCACAAAACGACCGCTACCAATTTTTCTCTTGGGGCTGCCTCCCCTCTTAAAATTCTTGATGAGAGATTTCCTCTCTACATATTCTTCCTCCAGTTTGTTTAAGTCCGATTGAGGGATTGTCGGCTTATCCTGGGGTAAGACATCTTTTTGCACTCTCCGCATAGTGGCCATTGTAAAACAGTTAAGTGAAGCTTGTCCGTGAAAAGGGGCTTCCCATTCCATTTGGTCCACTTTATCAAATCTATTTTTCTTTTTATTGTCAGGCCTGATTTTGCCCCGTGGCGTGTCCAGGTCCTGATCCATGTTCCCACTTGTGGGTGTTCCCTCATGTGCTATGCTACACCTTTCTACAAAGTTCTCAATGTCCCATCTTGCTTTGGGCCAATAATAATTGTGAGCCACCTTTTGAATGATGGTACCTATTTTCTCATGGTCCCCATCTGGTTTCACATGTAGGCTCCTTATTAAGTCTGTCCTATATCTTTTTGGAAGAACCAGCTGTCCGTGACCATGGGATCTAGTTCCAGTCTTCCTATACATCAACTTGTTTTTCATATAAAAATCTCCTTTGCCTGGAGTTGTATGACAAGTTGACAATTTTCTGAAACAAGGCTTGAGTGTTTTATCCCCAGCCTGTGCCTTCCTCATCTCTTCTGGAGTGGTATCCAACATAATATCCTCCTCCTGTCTTGAGGTCGACCTGACCTGAAGGGTTGCCATATACACAGGTTTCCTTCTGCAACGGTCAGTGTCATGATTGTCCATCTGACAATTCTTACACCACCTTTTTCCTTGGTTGAAAGATTTTCTTTCATCATATTTCCTTTCATCGAATTGTGGGAATTTATTTTTATTTTCATACCGTGGCCTATCAAATTGGTGCTTACCTTTATTTTGATCCTTAGGATCAAATTTATTAAAGTTCTGTGGTGCCCTAAAGTTGTCCACCTGTTTCTTTTTATTACCTGTTACCTCTGCTTGAGCTGCTTGATACCTTTCAGCAACATTTAGCAACTCATCCAGCCTCTCTGCACCTTGTTCCATGAGAAACTTTCTCAGGTCTGGAGCCATGGACTCTCTTAGTTGCTCTATAAGGACCATTTCCTTAAGATCTTGGGTTTTCCCCAGAGAAGTCCATTTCTCCAAGTATGTCTCTATTCGTGCAGAGAACTGGTGATAGGTTTCACCTGACAGTAGTTTAGCATTCCTAAATTTTTTTCTATAGAATTCTGCATTCTTTTCATACCTTAACAAAAGAGCCTGCTTTAGCATGTCATAATTTTCCTGATCACCTCTGCTCATTTTTGCAAAAACTTCATAAGCTGCCCCACGAAGTCCCTGAGATAACTTTAAGCTCCACCTTTCTCTCTCTAACCCATACGTGGTAGCTAATAGCTCATACCTATTTATATAGCTCTCAATATCATCGTCTTTCTCAACAAAATGATCTAAATGAAAATTCATAGCTGAGATTGAGGCTCCCTGAGTAACCGTAGCATCAGAGGCAAAGGGACTGGCACCATTTTCAGGAGCATGGCCTTGAAACTCAAACTCCCTTAGTCGTAACTCATGTTCCCTTTGTAATCTTTTATCTTCTGCTTCCCTTTCTGCAGCTAATCTCTTCTCTTCTCTTTCTGCAGCTAATCTTTTGTCTTCTCTTTCTGCTTCCAATTTCTTAGCCTCTTTGTCAGCCTCAATCTGCAACCTCTTAGTCTCAGCCTCAGCTTGCAACCTCTTAGTCTCAGCCTCTAACTTTCTTTCGGCCTCTTTTTCTAATCTTCTTTCTTCGCGTTCAATAAATTTGTCACATTCCGTTGTGACATAGGCAACCATAACTTGCCCATCTAATCCTAACTCTTTTGCAGTCTGAACCGCAGCAGATCGAAATTTGGCCAGGTCCGCCATTGTCTATTATGTAAATTTATACAATGTCTAACCAACAATTCAATCTCTAATGGACAACACAGGCACCGTGAGCTCAACCTTATTTTATTCCACCCAAGGATACCTTTTAATTCTTATATTCCCTGAAGTGAATTACCCCCAATATTTTTAATAGTTAAAGATTCAAAATCCCAAGAGCGAGACCCCAATATATGTGGTGAAGTGGGATGTTATAAATATTTATAGGGGACTTAGTGTACTGACTGAGATCAGCTGTGAAGGTATCTATATCTATTAAAAGTAGTGTATTATAGATAACCTTACTTGCTACCACATATCTCTTATCTCAGTCAGAATTATTCTGGAATAGTGTGATGCTACGTTATGTGTCTAGGGTATGAGTATGGTGAAGTGTAAGTCACAACAACAGACAGATAAACAATTTAATTTAATCCACTACTCTTAACAACACTGTGACACTCACATACATATAACACTCTATGAGAATAGCTTAAAGAAGTCACTCGTAACGGTTCAAATAACAATATGTATTCATTACTGGCATGAATGAATATGTGTCCTGATTCAACTACAAGGGAACCAGGAATCACAATCAATTTAAATTACAAGTTATGTACAGAATGTATTTAATATCAATATTGTAGTGACATATATTATTACAAATGTTCTATGTGTGTCAGTTGTGTAGTAGTAAAATGAGGTAATACTGGTTTTGTTTTGTTCAAGCTCTGTTGGTATTTGTCATCATGACTTCAATAGTTTGTCTTTAGGGACCAGTATTTGAGATGTTCAAAGTTCCTGATTTTAAGACAAGTAAATTCCCCTCTGAATAGTATTTTTATAAAGTTATTTCAAGATGAGGGGACATAATGTTGAGCTCAGCTGGCCAACTCTGCTTATCTTGAGTGATGGCGGCAGGAGAGGACTCCTCTGCTCGAATTCTCCTCTGGGCTCAGGAGACACCTCACTGATAGCTAAAAAGACCAAGGAGTATGCTGTCCGACCCTGGATTCAGCAAATCTCTGACCAGATGCTGCTCAGTACCATCAAGACCACTGTCCCTGAAATCAAGAAGGATGTACCTTCTACTTCATAACTAATTTATATTCTCTTTTACACTGATCACAATACAGCACAAACATTGCGTTCAGAGCGTTAGGCCAACAGTCAGCTTCATCTGAAATACTTTATACCAGCATTACCATCCTTAATGGTCACTACGCCTCTGCACTTCCAGCATTATTTCTTTCTAGTCAATCATCCAGGTGTCAGTGTACTGTTTGGCCATTCCATGCCGTTTTACTTCTCTCCGACACCCTCTGTTCAGGCTGGAGCATTTAGGCTTTACCTCACGTTTGCCACTGAACTACACATATATATACAGGCATAAATCAACAATTCACATTCAATTTTCATTAAAAGATATTAAATGGTTCAAGCTTACCACAATTCATACGAATAACACAGATACGTTGATTAGCAATGAATTCTGGCACAAACTGGCACAAATTTCCTTCTGCTTATCTTCCAGGCTTTTATTTAGCCAAATATATGCTGGCTTCAACGCACTGATGCTTTATCAAGCTATTTTAAACAAGTGGTTTCGAACTAACGCTCCCAAGTGTGTATATCAGCGAGTCTGACCAATGAGCCACGTTTCGACAAGTGTTTGAAAAAATGTTATCTTTTCCCGTCCCCCCTAACAACCAAGATAGTATTTATAGCCCGACCAATCGTGGTTAGGCTTTCATTTGTTGCGCTCCAATCAATTTGGAGTTTACATGGTAGGCTATTTCTGTAACGTAAGGTTTTTTTCAAACACGTTATAAAAAAATCTTATGAGCAGAAATGATTTTATGCTGTCAGGCACCCCCAATATTTTATTTTGGGTATAATTTATTAATTCCTGGACTATTTGCGTAACGTTTTACATATTATTTGTCAGCAAGCCCTAAGGAACCCAAAAATACTAATTTAAAGGAGCTACGTGGCTGCGTTCAAAATATGCAATTTCTTCTACCTCCTGTTTCGAAGATGTGCTGTCTGGGTACTGTTATGTGTTCAAACGTAAACCCATCTATTGTTATCTTTTCTAATAAGAGTCTGTTATGATTTATAAACCTAACTCTGGGAAAGGGTAGTGTATTTTATCACTGTCCGTCTGAAAAAGTTAGTGCTTGTAGACTTACACGCGTGATGCCAGCATTTGTATATCGCGCGTCGCGTGTTGCATGCGTTCCTGATTTTCAGCCCTCCCTCTCGCTATCCTTTTGTCCATCTGTTCGTTCGTTTTGGTAACGTAATATAATTAATGTTAGGATTAATTTAGGTCATTACGCAGTCTCTCAATGTTTTTCTTAGAAATGCAGCACACGTTTCATTGAAGAAGGCGGGTAATAATACAGTAAGCTTTTATATCAACGTGAAAGCGTTACAATTTGCAGACGAAGCAGAAAACAAGGGGATTTCGAGTACATTCTTTGTGACAGCACTGTTATTTTACCATTGCTCTTCTCTTTATTAATTTTATTTGTTAGGCTTCATATTTACCTAATAATTTATATATGTGGATTAGAATATTTCATGACATCCAGCTTAATTTAATAAAACTTCCGACGAGCTGGGGTTATACTACAAAGCTGGAACCTGTAACTACTTGCTATTGTCCATTAAAGGATCACTCAACCTTAGAAATGAATACAATTACACAAGCGACCACCGGAAGCTTAAAAGTGTAAACAATATGTGCCTTGTATGGTGGATGAAAAAATTTGCCAGTAACTGTCAGACATATGTCTAGGAAATCTGACACACCTGACTTCTGGAATTACGAAATCAAACGTTGGGGAAACACTTGGACATTGTCTCGAACACGGTGAGTGGCGTAAGGCAAGATTGAAGGCTTGAATAAAACTTCATGCGCTTGTAACTCCTCTACTTACCTTTCAACATCTGTCGAGAATAGATTCAGTTTTATCCTAAGATCTCCAAAGATCTAGAAAAGGACTAGCTAAAACGTTTTCTCATGAAACATATAGAACTCAAATAGCGTGGTTAATGTGAAAAGAGAACCTGCCATTGCAACTTTGTGCTTGGACTAAGCATTAAAAATAATAAAAAATATAATTAATATATATAATTAATATGTAATTTATATATAATTAATATTTAATTAATTAAAAATATACCATTAGCCTAGAACTATCGAAGAACTGAGAATAAATGAATTCAGTATGAAAGATGAGAGACAGGAAGGGCAGAGTGTCAGATGGGCCTGCGTGCCCAATTCTCAAGCCTTTGAAAATAAAGTTCGTTCGTTCGAAGTTTAGTAGAAAAAAAAAAAAAGCAGCGCAAAGGAAACCTTTGTGAAAGAGTGTATCAAACCCTACAAAAAATGTAAGCAAATTATGTTAATTGATCATGTAGAAATATGTGAATGTATTTAAAGTTGTGTATGAGGATGGCAAGCTCATCAGGTAAAACAAGTTGCTACATACACCACCGCTGTAAGAGCTGATGACTCATTTGTGTGGGCTTCCCGAAAAAGGATCAACAGCAGTGATATCACCATAATGTCTAACTCTCTACTTTTGATTCAGATCGGCTGAATGTTAGACCATTATATTCTATGTGGTCTATATTAAACGCTGTTACAAACACTCAAGCTATTTTGTGTGGCCCAATGTCCTGTAGGTCTACTCAATTTACTTAACATAGTCATTCGACCGTGAACTCTGTTTATTTAGCAAAAAAATTAGTTCGATACATAGCCGTGTTTTCTTTTGCGACAAAAAAAAAAAAAAAAAATTCTGATTCCATAATTATTTTCCACCCCGTGTAGGAATTATTTTTTGAAGATTTCAAAATGGTAAAGTAAGTGATCTTTTAGTGTGAATTTTATGTGAATTTTTTTCATGAGCATGCACATATTAACATCATATTGAAGAGAAATGGATAGAGCCACCTTGTGCAGTAAGTAATAAAACAAACAAAAGTTACATAACTTCATAAATGGGTGTATGCTTGTTGTAATTGTTATTGTTGATCAGAATCGACAAACTGCAGTCCGGGAAAACCCATAGGTGCTCAGTCTCCTTCAGCAAATGGCGAAGGATATGAATGCTAATTGTTCCTGTAGGGTGCTGGTTGAATAGACGACGGATGCATCTTCTTAAACGTCCGTCTCTGCTAGCCTTACGTTTGATGCAAACTTCCAACAGTCTTAGCCTTTTTCATTCATCGATTGCAATGTCGTTCTCTATTTCATAAATTATGCTTAGTATCTGTCTCATATTCATATTTGGTGTCCCCACTATGGGCGCTCTCGAAGCTAGTCTGTCAGCTCTTTCATTGCTGCGTACTCCTGCATGACCGTGACGGTAGATCCACACTGGTTCCTGAAGACTCGTGGCTTCAATGGATGTTATCCATTCAGTGGTTGGAATAGAACAGGAGTCAAATAGTTTAACAAGAGCACTAATGTGGATCTAATGGAATGAACAAGACCAATACATGCGAAACAAGAATTGTGGAAAAGACATAGACCATGTACGGGACATACATAGAGGAAACAAGATAATAGCTTTAAAAGCCAGTATTTGGTCTGAAATACTGAGTGTTAGAAATGTAGAGAAACACACACACACACACACAAACACACAAAAAACACACACACATATAAGGAGAATGCAAATGACATAAATGAAAGGAATATATAACTTGTGGGAAGGAAGACCTTGAGATATGGCACAGTGTAAGAAGACCTTGAGATATGGCACAGTGTAAGAAGACCTTGAGATATGGCACAATGTAAGAAGACCTTGAGATATGGCACAATGTAAGAAGACCTTGAGATATGGCACAGTGTAAGAAGACCTTGAGATATGGCACAGTGTAAGAAGACCTTGAGATATGGCACAATATAAGAAGACCTTGAGATATGGCACAGTGTAAGAAGACCTTGAGATATGGCACAATGTAAGAAGACCTTGAGATATGGTACAGTGTAAGAAGACCTGGCGTTATACTGCAAAAGGCCTATGCTTCATAGGGAGTTGAAGGCTAATGGCTGAATGCTGTAGTAGTTCATGTAGATATTATTTGTCAGTTTTTCAATAATGTGTTGCACTACCTACTTCAGACAACGTAATACTGAAAATATAAGCCACCCCTTCCTATTGATGACAGTCCTGTAACGTCCTTAAACTAAACAATTTCTCTCACCAAAACAAACTGCCTATGTAACAAATGGTAAAACTAGTAGCTCATCCTATTCATAATATTTCAGTCTTGTAATATAACAATGAAGAGCAGGAAAGACACAGCCATGGTTTTAACACAACAATGAAGAGCAGGAAAGACACAGCCATGGTTATGACACAACAAGGAAGAGCAGGAAAGACGCTGGCCATGGTTATGACACAACAATGAAGAGCAGGAAAGACGCTGGCCATGGTTATGACACAACAATGAAGAGCAGGAAAGACACAGCCATGGTTATGACACAACAAGGAAGAGCAGGAAAGACGCTGGCCATGGTTATGACACAACAATGAAGAGCAGGAAAGACACTGACCATGGTTATGACACAACAATGAAGAGCAGGAAAGACACAGCCATGGTTATGACACAACAATGAAGAGCAGGAAAGACACAGCCATGGTTATGACACAACAATGAAGAGCAGGAAAGACACAGCCATGGTTATGACACAACAATGAAGAGCAGGAAAGACACAGCCATGGTTATGACACAACAATGAAGAGCAGGAAAGACACAGCCATGGTTATGACACAACAAGGAAGAGCAGGAAAGACGCTGGCCATGGTTATGACACAACAATGAAGAGCAGGAAAGACACTGACCATGGTTATGACACAACAATGAAGAGCAGGAAAGACACAGCCATGGTTATGACACAACAATGAAGAGCAGGAAAGACGCTGGCCATGGTTATGACACAACAATGAAGAGCAGGAAAGACACTGGCCATGGTTATGACACAACAATGAAGAGCAGGAAAGACACAGCCATGGTTATGACACAACAATGAAGAGCAGGAAAGACACAGCCATGGTTATGACACAACAAGGAAGAGCAGGAAAGACGCTGGCCATGGTTATGACACAACAATGAAGAGCAGGAAAGACACTGGCCATGGTTATGACACAACAATGAAGAGCAGGAAAGACACTGGCCATGGTCATGACACACATTAAGGAAACGTGTTGATAGCATTATAAGACAGTCCTTGTTCTGGAATCCCCAGGGTAAGAGAGACAGAGGGAGACCGAACAATACATGGAGTAGAGAAATAGAGACAAAAATAAAAATGGATGAAGATGACACGGAAATACCTTGAGCTTTGAAGCACGAGACGGAAAGAAAAAAGGGGGGGGGGACGAGACTTGAAGGGAGAGGTTTTGTAAAAGTTTGTAGACGGCTTTTGTTCCTTGGAAGACTGACAGATAATGTATAGTGAATGAATGTGACCAGTTTCAGATTACATAAAAGTGTTCCATATTGACACCTTTCTCTCATCATCATTGCTGTTATATAGGTTATACTCACTACCTTGCATGTTGCAGCCTTGAAGTCCAACTTCGCAGCTTTCACCTGCAGACGTGAGACTTTCCTGTCTAGTCTGGATGTTATGCTGTTTATCATACCATCCATGGACTCACGGAACCTGAGAACATCAGCAAATAGTTTATTCCAGAAGACATCTACCCAGTTACAAAAAAAGTGTAATTTTAGCCACAGATATTTAGACAGGAAGTTGTTTTGAGTCATGACTGTATAAGAGACAACAAGACGGCGATGTACCTTTGTCTTCCGTCGGTTTGTGTGTGGAACTTTCCGATAACCTTAGACTTAAAAAATGTAACTGATAAGGCGGTTGGGGGTAGGGGGTGGTAGGGGAGAGGTTTAGGTGCCTCCATCTCGCTGGTTGTAACTTCACAGAGCTTCAGGGGTGTTTTATATAAAAACCGCCCCTCACAACTATCCCACCTCGCCCTTAGTGGTATCTATCTGTTTTCCTCTACTTATTCAGTATTCCCACTAATTCCCAGCACATTTAAAGGCTATTCAAAGATTGGCCACCAGGATGACGCGCCTGGTAAGAGGACACCCACTTTTTGGGGGGCATTTTATAAGAAGAAGAAAACTAGAATATATTGTGACAACAGGAATGATTGAAGGAAAAAAAGATGGCTCAATAGAGAAAAGTTACAGTTTGATGTATGGCGTTGGAAGAAAGTCAACAGCAGAATTAATAAGTAGTACTAGATACAGGATGTTGTGGACTAAAGACAGGAAATTGTGGAGAGACACGATAACCTGCTCCACCAGGCATGATACTTAAAGAAGAAGAAGAAGGAAAAAAGAAGAAGGGGAAGAAGAAGAAGAAGAAGAAGAAGAAAGAAAAACAGAAGAAGAAAAAGGAGACAAAAAAGAAGAGGAAGAAAAAGAAGAAGACGAAAAAGAAGAGTATAGTTCAAGTAATCAGGTGGAATTTATGCAGGAAAAAAAAGACATACCAGGGAAGTTAAAATCACATATGCAAAAAAATTCCAGAAATTACCCCACTTCAGATCATAAAACACTATAAATCATATCCTTGACTTGATTTACACACTTTTATGAGTTTCACTTGTTAATATCAAGGAAGTAATTTTTTTTTTTTTCTTAACCAGCGGCACTTGGGCTTTCAGCCCTTCGGCCCAATGACATGTCATTGCGAGGCTGGGGAACCTGAGGACTTTCCTTCCAATCCGGTCAGGAGCTTCGCTCCTTCCCATCCACAGAGGGTTTATCACAGGAGCCGTTCAGGTTATTCAGTCAAATTTCCGGCCGCAAACATTTCTTCAAACGCTGACGCCCGGGTTTGAACCATGAACACCTGATCGCCAGTACAACGCCGAAGCCATTACACCAGCGCGGCTCCTAAGGAAGTAATTTAAACTGTCATGATAAATTTTTTTTTCTTAAAAGAAAACGGAACTTTATATCATTATCATGGAAAACGTACTTATCATATGTTTACATAAGTAAGCGTACTGGTGCGTTGACTTCTAAACCAGTATTTCAGTTGAAAACGTTTATGGTTAATTTTTCCTCATTTTGGCGAGGCGCGCCCGTTCAATCTAGAAAAAAAGGTTCTTCTTCTTCTTCTTCGTTCGGCCTGAAAAGGACGTTGGTTGTGTTGTGTCGGTTTACAGCGAAGCTGCGATATTTGCGCCTTTCGGCCGACACATCCGACTTCAGCACGGCGTTTTTGGGACCGGGTTAGCCTTCCCTCTTCGATCCCTACTCACTCAGCCAGACTGCAGTGATGCAGCCTGTTTCCAGGACCACCATTTGGAGGTGGAGTAGGGTCTTGGTCAGCTCTGGTTCGCTGACCCTGACGCAAGCAGTCTAGCTATGGGTCGTTAACTGCATTCCTCACTGTTGACGCGTCTTAGGTCCCGAAAAAAAGTTCGTCTGTTATATTAAGACTAAGTGGCCTGGAGTCTGTACCGGATACACATCAGATGAAATCTAGAACTTACAAAGAGGTCAAGAAGACGGATTGAAGCTAATAGTTAACACAGTCCTTGGCGTCCTTTAGAACAGCGGTTCTCAACGGGGGCCATGCCATATTTCTAGGGGCCACAGTAAGATGGTACAGTACCTTTTTTCCAGCTAACATCGACTATGAGAGGGGCCACAGAAAGATTCGAATTACTGCCCCCCCCCCCCCCCCCCCCCCCCCCCCATGCAGTCATAAGAGACGACTAATAAGAGGCTACGAGTGGGGCTGGCAACCTCATGATGTAAAATAAAGTACCCCAGAAACTATCACTGCAAGAATACATGCAAGCTTTGGTTGCAGCTTTCAATAAGAGGACAGTTAAATTGGGGGCTCATAAGGAGAGACAAATTATGATTTGTTTACTCTGTTTAGCTGTTTATGCGTGCACGAGTCCCGCTTTTTAAAGCGGGAGACCGGGGTTCGTGCCTCACGAGGAACGCTGGTGCGACAACCCTCTGTCAGTGGTCTATGGTTAAGAAGCCTCCTTAATTAGTTTACTTTTTCTCTCCACTCTTGCTCTCAAGCGATGTGGGGAGCTCAAGATTTCGTTTTTAAGCCGAGAGAGTCCCATTGGCTGCTGTGAGCTCGCGTCTTGAAGGATTTCTGACACACTGTCAACCCATATATACTAGTCACAAAAAGTAGGGGATATTTTAAGATGGTATGTATTATTTTACAAATGAGTGGATTTAGTATTTTAATGGTTGTATGGACATATCGAGCACGCTCTTCTCATCTCTCACGTGCAATATCATGTTGACCTGGTGACTCGTGATGAGTAAGCCAATCCCAAGAACAGAGGTGGGGCCCATCCGTAAAGTTCACACATTATTCTTTTTCACAAAAATGCGTGTATCTCGGGTTTGATGAACACTACTCACCATGGACAGGTATAAAAAGACTCTGCAACAGATACAATTTCTTTTCTTCGTCATGGAACGTTTGACAGAACAGCAGAGATGGATAGGCAAAGGCATGTTGCAAACCAGAAGTCGGCAAGTGGATGTTGCTCGGAACCTCAATGTTTCACAGTCAGTTGTCAGCAGACTGTGGAACAGGTATCAAAATTTCCGCATAGTGGCTGATCTGCCTCGGACTGGCCGCCCAAGAGTCACTACACGCCTCCAAGATCAACTTCTTGTTACTCAGGCCCTCAGAACTCGGACTCTAAATGCTACTCAACTTCAGCAACACTTTCAACAGACCACTGGGATCCGGGTCTCAACTCAGACAGTACGAAACCGTTTGCACAAAGTGCAATTGGCCTCACGCAGACCGTTTGTAGCTTTGCCCATGTCACCACAACACAGGCGAGCAAGAATGGATTGGGGCCAACGTCATCATCGGTGGACCAATCAACAATGGGCATCAGTGATGTTTTCTTGAGTCCCGTTTTGTTTTGGATTTTCATGATCGTCGAATACGTGTCTGGCGACGGCGAGGTGAGCGTTACCAGACTCCTGCAACTGTTGCACACAACCGTTATGGAGGTGGCAGTGTAATGGTGTATCTGTATGAATGACAGGACCGACCTTCACGTATGCCAGGTCAATATCACAGGGCTCTACTACCGTGACAACATCATCGAGCCTATCGTTGTGCCATTTGCTCAACGGCACGGACCAGATTTCATCTTCCAGGATGACAATGCACGCACTCACCGTGCTCGCGTCGTCCAAGATCACCTTCAGATGCAGCATATCCGAACGTTACCGTGGCCGCCGATGTCCCCCGACCTGTCTCCTATTGAGCATTTGTGGGACCTCCTGAATAGACGCGTCCAACAACGTCCAGCCGCTCCACAGACTCTTCAGCAGTTAGCCCAGGCCCTTCAGCAGGAGTGGCAGTGAATTCCTCAAGACAACATCAGAAGGCTTATTTGCAGTATGAGACGTCGTTGCAATGCATGTTTAGCGGCAAACGGGGGCCCTACACGTTTTTTTAAATATTGGAATATTTTTGTGAAAATGAAGTACCTACCCCACCTTGGTTGCCAGTGCGACTAAAATCATGTGAGTAAAGCCATAACACTTCTTATACCACAAATGTCTTGTTATGATGCTCAAGTTTACTTGTACGAAAGAATAAATGAACTAATTTGAAATATATTGTCTTTGGATAACTTTTAAATTCAATATCCCCTACTTTTTGTGACAGGTATATCTCTTGCTCTTTCCCGTGCTCTAAACCCCGATATATCTTCTATTTGTGGGTTCCTAGTGGTAACTGATCGTGCTCAAGCCACTCACGTCTGTTGTTTTTATGTTGTCTAGTGTTCTACTTCTTTATTATTCACGAGTGCCTGGAAACATACCTTTATGTGTGTGTAATATTTATTTACTGTTTACAGGCCTCAGGTTTCACTTCTTTATGTGTTTAAGTAAAACGGAATATATCTTCGCACTATGCTTAACACTTAATAATGTTAATAATCCCATGGACGTCTAAGATAACGAAAGTTGAACGCTTTACAAGAGTTAATGAAGAAAGACACTTAGCGACAAACGTAACGAAAAGACAACCAAGTTTTGCTGGGCATGTGATGACAAGAGAAACATTTAAAAATATCGCCACAACCGGATAAAAAGAGGAAAAGAGAAATAGAAGACAGAGAGAAAATATAGAATAAGTTGACACAACGACAGGTGAATAGATAAATAACAGAACTGATGGCTATGTTTCCATGCATATATATATATATATATATATATATATATATATATATATATATATATATATATATATATATATGTATATATATATATATATATATATATATATATATATATATATATATATGGGAGCCGCGCTGGTGTAATGGCTACGACGTTGTACTGGCGATCAGGTGTTCATGGTTCAAACCCGGCCGTCGGCGTTTGAAGAAATGTTTACGACCGGAAATTTGACTGAATAACCTGAACGGCTCCTGCACATAAATCCCGTGTGGATGGGAAGGAGCGAAGCTCCTGACCGGGTTGGAAGGAAAGTCCACTGACCCCCCAGCCTCGCAATGACACGTCATTGGGCCGAAAGAGCTGGAAAGCTCGAGTGCCGCTGGTTATAGAAAAAAAAAAAAAAAAAAATATATATATATATATATATATATATATATATATATATATATATATATATATATATATATATATATATATATATATATCTTCCTCGCACCACCCCCCCGAAAAAAAAAAAAAAAAAAAAAAAAACACACACACACAAAACACTTCCATCATTATTTCGCAGTCGACAACTGATTTCGTAAATAAGAACATAACATGACTGGACAACTCGCGATCTTTCGATAGGCGCCACGTATTTTGTGTTTCTTAGAAAGTTACATTTTCCTGGTGGTGAACAATATAACAGTTTTGAAAAGTAAACGGGAAAACCCAGGCCACAAATAGACTACGCTAACCCAATTCATTTTGCTTTTTCGGGGACGGGAGAAAATGGAGTAATGGAGGACTTCTGTATATGAGCCAAATGAAAGAAGATCTGATAATCTGAGATATTCATTTTTATTTAAAGTGTAAGATAGTTTAATTGACAGTTCGAAATAGCTAGTTCTCATTGAAAGTATTACAAAGCTCGTACTTGATATAAATTTTGTATTCGTTAATTTACTGCCTCACATTAAAAAATAAACATCTGAAATATATTTCTGTTTCAAACAGTTACTGTACTGAAATAGTTATACGTTTAACTGTATTTTATTTTCATAGAGTGCTTTGTACCGAAAATCTAAATACACATTTTTTTTGTCCACAAAATATGACGTCTTAATAGTTTCCACAAAATGTGTTTTCGCCATTTTTTTTACGTCATTAACATTCTATTCAATACATATGTCTTAAATGTATTCACCACATATATTATCTCAGTGTAACCATCTTATTGTTGTTGTGTATCACTACACATGTCTTAAATGTATTCACCACGTATATTATCTCATGTCGCCATTTTATTGTTGTTATTATAATCTTATCCCATACTATGTTTAGTGTGTTCACCATAAATATTACTTTTATTCCATTAACTACATACGTTTTCTTTATTGCAGTTGTAACGTGTACATTAATGTTCAAATTATACTCACCTCTCTCCCATAATTTCTCTTAAAATGAGATACAGTCCCGCTAATATCATGATGTTACAACCTTCAGCAAGAACACTGTCCCGTTCTGAACAGCAAGAATGAGCCTTATCTTCTCAGGTGGCTTAGTTAGTCTATATCCAGTTGTTTACAAATGGTTGCACAGACTGATTTTCCCAGAAACACGAGGCGCGTGACGTTTGTTTACAAGAATACACCACCGACTAAGGACTCTCTCTCTCTCTCTCTCTCTCTCTCTCTCTCTCTCTCTCTCTCTCTCTCTCTCTCTCTCTCTCTCTCTCTCTCTCTCTCTCTCTCTCTCGCTTGCTCGCGTTCATACAGGGAATTCCCGCAGTGATAAATTATTGAGTTCAAGAGAAAAAAATGATATATATATATATATATATATATATATATATATATATATATATATATATATATATATATATATATATATATATATATATATATATATATATACAAGTTTGCCTATCATGTGAGTTCGCTGTTTGTGTTGATACAAGTAGCCAAGATGGCGGTTTTGTGATGTGTCGATCGGACAGTGTTTCAAAACATTACAGATTTATTGAGGGCTATTGTTACTGCTCCAGGTACATTTTTGTATGTACCTGCAAGGATACTTGGAGAGGAGATGGGCACCGCCAAGCAAACCTCTTGCCCACTGAAATGCTATGATGGAAAGTCAACTCAGTAATAATTTGCCGGATCGGCCGATGCCCGGATTAACAACGACCGCGCTCTCATTGCCCCTTGAGAGTGATAAGTCAGCGAATGGGGTAAAAACACCTGTTTTGAAACTTCCAAGAGAAAGTTTTGTTGTTGGAACTTGGAATGTACGCACGCTATATGCGTGTGGAAAAGTCAAAGAACTAACACATGAACTTGTTAGATACTCGTGGGACATCCTGGGCCTAGCAGAAGTCAGATGGACAGGATTAGGTGAATCAATAACGGATGATGGTCACAAAATTTGGTTTAGTGGAGATGAGTCTAAACATCAGCATGGAGTAGGTTTTATCGTACATAAAGATAGATTGAACTCTGTCATCAGCTGCACCCCAATAAATAGCAGGCTTATCACCATTCGTATTGCAGCACATCCAAAGAACATCTCCATTATACAGGTATATGCCCCCACTACTGACTATGAGGATGAGGCAATTGATACATTTTATGACAATCTGGATGAAGCAATTAAGAAAATTCCAAAGAAAGATCTTCTCATCGTGTTAGGTGATTGGAATGCTAAAATAGGGCCAGATGCATACGGTCACTGGGCTGGTACAGTGGGGAGATTTGGGACAGGTGAAACCAACGATCGAGGACTAAGGCTACTAGAATTTGCCAGCAACTATAAACTAACCATTGCAAATACACTATTTCCTCATAAGTTATCAAGAAGAACAACGTGGCATGCCCCAAAAACTGAGATACATGGCCAAATTGATTTTATTCTTGTATCCAAAAGATTCAAGTCTAGTATTAATAAAGCCAAGACTAGGACTTTTCCTGGCGCCGACATTGGTAGTGATCACGACATGGTATTGATGACGCTCAAGCTTAAACTTAAAAAGAACTATAATCAAAACAGATGTTCTCAGTTAAGATTCAATTTAGACAAACTGAAAGATCCAGAAATCGCGGGAATCTTTGAGGCAACTGTGACGTACGTCTAGTTTGACAAGTGAATTTTCCCTGATATGATGGATGATTTAAAGGGACCTTTAGCTTTTCATAACATTAGAACCCCTGAACATTTGTTGTAACTTTTCGTTTGCCAGAACGCATTCCACCGGGACTCATGTAGGATACAGCGACGAGATCAAAGAGACGAACTGAGGATCTTAGGGGAGACTATCGGCGCTATCAAAGACAGTAGTTTTCCCTGATACGAGACGCAGTTGCTTGCCGCTAATTTCGCGTCTCGGTGTCAATCGAAACCGAGCGAACGGGGGGAAAGCGAAACGGGCAGCAGCGAACGGAGATACGAAGACCAGGGGGCGGCTTTTTCTCTTGATTTGGCGGTCAGATCCCCAAAAGTTCGTGAGATCAAATAAGTTGTCAAGTTTATCATGTCCCACTCAACTTACATTTCATTTTAGCTAAATAGACCATGTAGAACTAGACACGTTATCACTCGCTGGCCAGATCTTTACAGAAGCACTAGCTTTATTGAAATCTTGTTATAGATTTTCCCCTGGATTTTATATATATTTGCAGTGATTTCTATTTCTGTGCAAAGCGGTAATATATATTGTGTAAAGTGATCAGTGGTCTAGTCATTCTATTTAAAGGGATTCTGTGTTAATTTAAATCTATTTAATTAAACCATCTCAAGAGTTCCAGTTTTAAATATAATGATCTATCTATTATATTATTTCAAAAGATAATAGATGCTTAAATTAACTTTTAAAGTCGCGAAGGAATTTATAATTAATAAATTCAGTTAAGTCTTAGTTTTATAGATGTGTGTTTTTAACCACTAGAATTCGCGCAGTGTTTATTAAATACATAATTAAATACGCGAGCATATATATAATAGGCTTAACGGGAAATTCATCGCGCTTCAGAAGGTTATTTGTTTTCGGTATATTACATGTCTTTTTTTCTTTCATACAGAGTGATCGTAACCTGTGCGATCCCAGCATTAAGAAAGCAATAAAGAAATCAATCTAAGCAAAGCAAAGCATAAACAGTGTGTAGAGTTCCCCTGACGCAGAACTGGTTGAGACTGTGTAAATTTTTAATCTTTGAGGCGATTCTATGTTTGGAATTCCGCTATCTAACTTATATCAAAGAAAGCACACCCAAAGACAAATTTAACGCACCATCAAACAACTTAAGTCGTAACGGGAAGAAGAACACTGGCCCGAGCTTTGTTAGTTTACTGACACAGAGAGATAATTCATAATTTCCTGAACAGTGATGTGACTAGTTTTCTCACTGGACTTAAACCATACCTCACGGATAAAGTGTACCAGCACGCGTAAGAATTTTATTATCCGCGGCATAGTCAAATAGACCACACCATCCTCACCCCGGTATCAGAGACCGTGCCCTCCCATAGAAACTGTTATTAAGAAAAGAGACACAACTACAGATTCATTTTCCAGCGATTACGGGATCCTTTTATGTGCTGACCGCCTACCCGATAATCTGGGGCTAGAACTTGAACAAACACTCATACATTTAGTTGAGGTGTAACTGCTGTTGTGTTATTCTATGGAGTGCAAGATTTTTTCACAATCGGTAAGTGAGAGCAAGATGAGTGAAGGCCTTTGCTAGCGCGTGTATGAATGACAGGAAATTAATTCTTTTGTGTGACCATTTTGTTAACTTGCTTACCTGGTAACATATATCTTTTCTGTATACCCTACATTGTTCCTTTAAGTGGGATAGTTGATAATTTGTTAACTCTGTTTAAAACCACCTCCTTTCCATTTGCTTAGTAAAGGGAAGAACAGCTGGGAAGAACAGGTTTTTTTTTCTATCACTTATACCTAACTTGGTAACACCTCTTTCAGAGTAATTAACTTTACTGTTAGGTTAACGTACCCGTGTTCCTGATATTATCTATCTCTGGACTGGGTTTGTCTTTGTCTAATGAGCGGGAAGGGCTTAGTCGATACCCATCTTCTTCACCCCCTCCCAAACTTGTTATTTGCATTTGTGTACTTATGATAATTTATGTAATATCTGATATTTTTAGTAATTGATGTTTAAAGTGAATAAAATCACCTAAACTCATTTAGTTCTGTGTGTTGGATATACCCAAAGCCCAACATTTCCCTTATTCGTTTAATATAGTTTGTATCAACGTCGTGTGTGTGTTTGAAAACACCAAATCGGTGAGCGCGCAGATGCGAGTCTGGAAAACTGGCAAATAATTGTTTGACCAGGAGAGTGAAAGAGAAGATTGAGAGACACGATTTGTCGTAAATGTCGCGAAATTGGTTTCAAGTCATTGCAAATGAGTTCAGTTAGATTTATAAACCCATCTACGATCGAGTGACCGCTTTCAAAATGGCGGCGTATCAGCGAAATGTGTATCGGACAGAGGAAATCGCAATCGATATATAAAAACGAAAGGAATCCGTATGAAAAGGATTTTACATTTCAGTACAGGGAAGGATGGTGTATAACTGCATATAAGATGGAACGGTAGGAAGTTCTCATTTACGGAGATATATGCGTATTTCGGCTGCCCACAGTTACGCTAAAAGCATGTAAACCCACTTCTGTTCTAAATATTAAAATCAACAAATAACAGTTTGGGAATTTACATGGATAGGAAGATAGAGTTTTATCAGCTGTATAAAACTAGATAAGAGGGAACAATATGGATATTATATATGCCGAGAATGATAAAGGCAAAATTTCAGTCGACGCACAGATCGGCCGAAATCACTGTTCGGGAAGGATTTTTCAGGTTAGGTTTAGGCTGTGACGTCGGTACTCTCCGATACGTCCGCGCTTTGCGTATAAGTAGCGGATCGGTAAACTGAGAGAGATACACAACGAAAGAGGTTTGAGCCAGACTGGAGGCAGAGTTCGCCACTATCCATGAATTGTGAGCGGATCGCCAGAAACATTTTTAAGTCCAGTATCTGAAGTCTGAGGGTAAGCGAAATTATGATAACTACCGGGTATAATATTTGTTATTTCAGGTTCATATAGAATTCACAAAATATGCCTGTATAATAGTCATTGATATAATGTATTGTATTTTTAATATGATCTAACATGTACATTGTGGAAAATTAATCACAAATAGCCCCACAGCCAAATGAAGATATATTTATCATATTGCTTTATCGATTACGAAGATAAAGGCAGTCCCATGGCAGAGAGTGTCATAGGGAAATGAAGTGTTAGAAACTTCAGCATGGAAGATCCCAGTTACGAGGCTAAGGTGACTAGTCCCCTTCCTCGCTGCCTTCCCTAGTTCGAGCGCACAACTTTGTACCCATTTACAGCTGGTAAACTGGAGTGTTCTATAGCCAGTTTCAGTAGAAAGCAACCTGATCACATGGTCACTCACTTTCTTTATTTATGTATTACTTTTGTGTAGATGCTAAGGATAGCATCAGTATTTGAATTTGTACTTAATATGATTTGGAAGGATCAAGTTATAGCATATGAAGGGATGTATAGGAGCGGAATAAACCAGATGATGTTTATTACTGATATGTTAATATTAATTCTGTATCATTGAAATGATGTTACTTGCTATGACTGTATAACTTTGACACCTGATGACTGACTTGTCTGACTTATGTGCTAGTCAGTTACACTTAATTGACATGTTAATATTAATGCTATATCACTGAAATGATGTCCTTGCTTACTATGATTGTATAACGGTGACATCTGATGACTGACTGGTCTGACATCTGTGCTAGTCAGCTACAAGTCTAGCCAGATACTAGCCAAGGCTGATATGTTGCAGGTTCCATGAAATAACTCAAACCAGACTGTCCAGTATCAGAAGCCGGTGCAGTTCATCCGAGGCAATCCCACAAAAGTGCAGGACCCCAAAGAGTGAACTTCAACTGGTCATTGGCATCCCTACTGTTGGGCCTACCAAGTCTGATATCAGCAAAGGACAGTTTCAGCAGTATCAAGTTGGAAAGATAAGTGTCCTGTTTGACACTGACCACCTATACATGTGAAACAGCCAATAGTTCAAAACAATAATTAACCATACAGAAACTCAGTCAACTGATGACAGTTATCCTTAAATTCAAAGGACTAATAACAGGATTTCAGTAACTTTATTATTTAAGATCTTGAAGTCTAAACAGACAATAATAGTAATTGTGTGAATATTTATATATATATGTGTATACTCTTTTCCAACTAGTAGAAATAGAATATTAGTGTAAATATTAAAATATTTTTAACTGTACCTGAGGAATTATTCACTTATTACATTTGTGGTCACAGTGAATGTTCATTTTATTATCCCCTAGGGAGCCGCGCTAGCGTAGTGGTTAGAACACCGCTCTGGCGACCGGGTGATACAGGATCAAACCCGGGCGACGGCATTTGAGGATTTTTCGTCGACCGGGATTTGGACTGGATTAACTCGAGACCTGGCGAGGACATTTGAAGGAGTGTCGTCGACCAGGGACTGGCGGCTCCTGAGCCGACCCAGCTGCAATGGGTACCTCCGAAATCGGCGAGTATTTGCCTGAATGGCGAGGGACACCTGTCTCTGTACAAGAAATAAAGGGATACTCACGTAAAATCAATGTCAGGTTAGACATAAATAATAACCTGAGATTTCGCCTCGAGTATTAGCGGGCGTACGCAAAAAAAAAAAAAAAAAAAAAAAAAAAAAAAAAAATTATCCCCTAGAATATAAGTAATCATAAGATAGTCACAGGGAGGAGACACCTTAAATCCTGGTACTACTTCTTACCAACTGGGCCAGGGTTTTCACAGTCTGACTATTTTTATGATAACAATACACCAGTGCTTATTTCTAAGACTGGGGTATTACTTGTAAGACCAGAACTCTTTACTGGCATACTTTTACATAATAAATAATTTTAAATAACCTCCCGCTACAGTGGGGGCTCGTCTGCGGGATATATCTTTGATATTCCTGAGCCATCTTTCTATTTCTGCTGTGTAGGAAATTTTCTTTTTGAACAAATTTTTTTTGGGGAAAGAGTAAACATAATAGGAAATAATTATATTTTTTGTAGGAGTACCATTGAGTACAGATAAGACAGCTGTTTCATATATGGTGAAGTCAGTTTAATTAACTTTAATTTTAAATAAGTTAATTATATTGTAGTAAATTAGTTTGAGTAAGATCGCTTGCCCTACTAGACTACAGATACATCATGGCTGACTTGGTCAAATTTAGGTCTGCTACACTGCAGGTGGGAAAAGAGCTTGGCATGGATGGTGACGCTCTGATCCGGTATGTCACGACGGAATGTGAAAAGTACACCGAGAGAGAAGCAAAGCAATTGGAAGCAGAAAGAGAAGCCAAGAAATTGGAAGCAGAAAGAGAAGCCAAGAAATTGGAAGCAGAAAGAGAAGCCAAGAAATTGGAAGCAGAAAGAGAAGCCAAGAAATTGGAAGCAGAAAGAGAAGCCAAGAAATTGGATGCAGAAAGAGAAGCCAAGAAATTAGAAGCTGAGAGAGAAGAAAGGAGGTTACAAGCAGAGAGAGACCATGAGCTGAAAATGAGACAGCTTGAACTTGAACTTCAGGCTGGGACTAGCACCCATGGTAATAGCTCACCTCATTCTGCGAGTGGCTCTTTTCAGAACACAGCAAATGGAGCCATGAACTTCCACCTAGATCCATTTGTTGAAAAGGAGGACGCAATTGAGTCATACCTGGATAGGTATGAAAGGCTAGCCTCTACATATGGACTGGAAAAGGAAAAATGGAGTCTAAAGTTATCCCAGGGATTGAGAGGTATTACATATGATGTGTTTCTGAAACTCCCCAAAGAAGATCAGGAAAATTATGAGATACTAAAGCAAGCCTTACTGATCCGCTATGAAAAGAACTCAGAGGCATATAGGAAGAAATTTAGAACATCTAAACCTCTACCTGGAGAAACATATAACCAGTTCTCAGCTAGGCTAGAAACGTATTTGTTGAAATGGAGTAGTTTAGGTAATTATCAGAAAACCTACGAGGATCTGAAAGAAATGGTTATGTTAGAGCAAGTGAAAGATTCCATGTCTCCAGAAATGAGGAAATTCCTGATGGAACAAGGAGCAGAGAGGCTGGAAGACACTGTGAGATGTGCAGAGAGATACCAAGCAGCTCAAGCTGAATTGGTAGGAACAAAAAGAAAGCAGGTAGAAGGATATAAGCCACCACCGCAGAATACCGATTTTGACCAGATGGATCAACCACACAGATACAAGCAAAGATTTGATAATAAGGACAAGAACCCTCAGACTCAGGAAAAGAAACCCTACAAACAGGGAGATAAGTGGTGCAAATTTTGTAAGATGAGCAACCACAACACTGATGAATGTGGGAGGAAAAAAACCCCTTCATCATGCTGCATGTCTACAGGTGAGGACTTCTGTTAGGAAGGAACTGACTGTGAGTCAGAATAGCCTCCATCACCCACCTACCCAGGAGATAGTGACTGTGAATGGCAAACAAGTCACAGGAATGTATGACACAGGTTTGTCCTATGACGCAGTCGTGTGTGCATCTCTGGTGTGCCCTGAACAAATCACCACAGAAACAGTAGAGATTCAAGGGCCACTAAAAGGAACATCACCCCTTACATTACCCATAGCAAAGATTCATGTCAGTTGTCGCTATGTGGAAGGGGAGATAAATGCAGCTGTGATAGATGATCCCTTTTACCCCCTAATGTTGGGGCGTAAATATGTTTTCTTAGGAGACCCCGTAAAACCTATGGTTATGGCAGGAATCCAGACCAAGGCTGACTCCAGGAACATAGAGAGGGACACCAACGTAAAATTTCATTCAACTGAAATGAAACGGGCTCAAGAAGCAGACAGCACGTTGAAGCCCTGTTTTGGCAAATTATCAAAAACACATAAAGCTCCAAGGAAAGGACATTTCTATATGGAACATGGACTCTTGTACAGGAAAGCTGGAAGAGGGACGAAAAGTCATGGTCAAATCGTTGTACCATCCACCTATAGGAATAAGGTTATAGGCTGGGGACACATATCAACTTTGAGTGAACACCTGGGTAATGGTGCCACAAAACAAAGAATAGCCACCCAGTTCTACTGGCCAGGTATTACGGAAGACATAAATCAGTATGTAAATTCCTGTCCAGAGTGCACCTATGTAGATTCAGAAAGTCGACGGAAGAGTCTTCATCAAAAATCTACAAGCAAACCAGCAATCAGGGGTACTCCCGAGATTTGCACGGGAGGGGAAAGGAAACATCCCACACAGGTTCAATTGCAGTCTGAACCCCATGCGCTGGAAAAAAGGAACAAATCATGTAGCGAAAATCAAAAACCTACGGATTTGCGAGGGAAAACCACATCCAACTATCATCGAAAAGAGGGCGGTAAACTTCATGGGAAACCTACCGACCCCGTTTCACCAGCAGTAAGAGCCTGGATGAAAAGTCGAACCGGAAGGAGAGAGATAGTAAAGGATGAATATATTATTGGAAAACAGAATGTGGGCGCAGATTTTCTTAGTCGCCATCCCACAGAGCTTGAGGAGGATAGAAAGAAGGAAAACTAACCTCGGAATGGTCGATTTGCAATTGTCTTGTAACCAATAGTTAAGCTAGATATCATCCAGCTTAAAATATGGGGGAGCTATGTCGCGAAATTGGTTTCAAGTCATTGCAAATGAGTTCAGTTAGATTTATAAACCCATCTACGATCGAGTGACCGCTTTCAAAATGGCGGCGTATCAGCGAAATGTGTATCGGACAGAGGAAATCGCAATCGATATATAAAAACGAAAGGAATCCGTATGAAAAGGATTTTACATTTCAGTACAGGGAAGGATGGTGTATAACTGCATATAAGATGGAACGGTAGGAAGTTCTCATTTACGGAGATATATGCGTATTTCGGCTGCCCACAGTTACGCTAAAAGCATGTAAACCCACTTCTGTTCTAAATATTAAAATCAACAAATAACAGTTTGGGAATTTACATGGATAGGAAGATAGAGTTTTATCAGCTGTATAAAACTAGATAAGAGGGAACAATATGGATATTATATATGCCGAGAATGATAAAGGCAAAATTTCAGTCGACGCACAGATCGGCCGAAATCACTGTTCGGGAAGGATTTTTCAGGTTAGGTTTAGGCTGTGACGTCGGTACTCTCCGATACGTCCGCGCTTTGCGTATAAGTAGCGGATCGGTAAACTGAGAGAGATACACAACGAAAAGAGGTTTGAGCCAGACTGGAGGCAGAGTTCGCCACTATCCATGAATTGTGAGCGGATCGCCAGAAACATTTTTAAGTCCAGTATCTGAAGTCTGAGGGTAAGCGAAATTATGATAACTACCGGGTATAATATTTGTTATTTCAGGTTCATATAGAATTCACAAAATATGCCTGTATAATAGTCATTGATATAATGTATTGTATTTTTAATATGATCTAACATGTACATTGTGGAAAATTAATCACAAATAGCCCCACAGCCAAATGAAGATATATTTATCATATTGCTTTATCGATTACGAAGATAAAGGCAGTCCCATGGCAGAGAGTGTCATAGGGAAATGAAGTGTTAGAAACTTCAGCATGGAAGATCCCAGTTACGAGGCTAAGGTGACTAGTCCCCTTCCTCGCTGCCTTTGCCTTCCCTAGTTCGAGCGCACAACTTTGTACCCATTTACAGCTGGTAAACTGGAGTGTTCTATAGCCAGTTTCAGTAGAAAGCAACCTGATCACGTGGTCACTCACTTTCTTTATTTATGTATTACTTTTGTGTAGATGCTAAGGATAGCATCAGTATTTGAATTTGTACTTAATATGATTTGGAAGGATCAAGTTATAGCATATGAAGGGATGTATAGGAGCGGAATAAACCAGATGATGTTTATTACTGATATGTTAATATTAATTCTGTATCATTGAAATGATGTTACTTGCTATGACTGTATAACTTTGACACCTGATGACTGACTTGTCTGACTTATGTGCTAGTCAGTTACACTTAATTGACATGTTAATATTAATGCTATATCACTGAAATGATGTCCTTGCTTTCTATGATTGTATAACGGTGACATCTGATGACTGACTGGTCTGACATCTGTGCTAGTCAGCTACAAGTCTAGCCAGATACTAGCCAAGGCTGATATGTTGCAGGTTCCATGAAATAACTCAAACCAGACTGTCCAGTATCAGAAGCCGGTGCAGTTCATCCGAGGCAATCCCACAAAAGTGCAGGACCCCAAAGAGTGAACTTCAACTGGTCATTGGCATCCCTACTGTTGGGCCTACCAAGTCTGATATCAGCAAAGGACAGTTTCAGCAGTATCAAGTTGGAAAGATAAGTGTCCTGTTTGACACTGACCACCTATACATGTGAAACAGCCAATAGTTCAAAACAATAATTAACCATACAGAAACTCAGTCAACTGATGACAGTTATCCTTAAATTCAAAGGACTAATAACAGGATTTCAGTAACTTTATTATTTAAGATCTTGAAGTCTAAACAGACAATAATAGTAATTGTGTGAATATTTTTATATTATGTGTATACTCTTTTCCAACTAGTAGAAATAGAATATTAGTGTAAATATTAAAATATTTTTAACTGTACCTGAGGAATTATTCACTTATTACATTTGTGGTCACAGTGAATGTTCATTTTATTATCCCCTAGAATATAAGTAATCATAAGATAGTCACAGGGAGGAGACACCTTAAATCCTGGTACTACTTCTTACCAACTGGGCCAGGGTTTTCACAGTCTGACTATTTTTATGATAACAATACACCAGTGCTTATTTCTAAGACTGGGGTATTACTTGTAAGACCAGAACTCTTTACTGGCATACTTTTACATAATAAATAATTTTAAATAACCTCCCGCTACAGTAAATAAGTCTGTCTTTGCTCTCCTCCAGCACGCTGTGAAGTAACTATTAAATCTCTACATTTTCTATCACTGAGCTTTCCATCATCATTTTTCACTCTAAACCGGACCACTATTTCTACGACTCTTTTCTCTCAAAATAAATTTACGACAATATTTGGCCGGCTCGTCTGGGATAATTTTGAGATACATTTGATGCACACATATTTGTGGGCTGGTTCTGGGATCTTGAGCTACATTTGAGGCAATCGCATAGCCGGGTTAAAGATATTTTGAGTCTGATTTAGTTTGGGTCTAACTAGGTAGAGTGTGAATGATTTGTCTTTGTGAATTAGGGAAATAAATAAATAATTACACCCCTAGACAAACGTTCTTTAAGTATTTGGGTTGTCCACACAGCATATTTACAGGTTGTTTTCTCACCACAGCAGTAGAAAGTACAGATAAACAAATATATTTGCTATTTTATTATCCTCTGGCGGAGATAATTATATTTCTTTCTTTATAAAAGTTGCTGGGATTGCGTGATTGTTTTACAGTCACTAAGGTTTTTGAAGTTAAGAAGAGTTGAGCTTAGCTAAAGACGGATTGTTCTGATTTTTAAAAATTAAGTTAACAACGTCTCATCTCAATAATTGACTTTAGGGACGGAGTTTGTTGTCAGAGATTTAAAATTTAGGGGAAATTTTTTTTTTTCCTTTTAAATTGTTTTAATATAAATTTTTCTCTACTGTTAGTAAAAGTAGATTCTTTTCCAGTGTAACTTACCATTTAGTGGCATAGTCGCTTGCGTTTAGAGCCTTAATTGCCAGATAATAGCAGCGATAAGTTTGCACAGTACAGGTAGGAGGTAACACAGGTAAATTTATACTTGTGTTTTTTTTTTCTCGTAGCGGTTCAGAGTTCCGCCCTTTCACGTTTCTTCTTACTAGTTCTCTAAGCATACTTCATCTTATTCTTTAACAATGGCAGAGAGGATAAAGATGAGGTCCATCTTGAGGCTGGAAGCGAAAGAGGCAGGATTAGATGCAGAAGCTGCAAACGCGTTTATTAACCAGGAATTGGAAATATATGACGCGGAGCAACAGAGAGCCGAAGCTGAGAGGAAGGCGGAGCAACAGAGAGCAGAAGCTGAGAGGAAGGAAGAGAAAGAAAGAACAGAGAGGAGAGAAGCCCAGGAGAGGGCAGATAAGAAAAAAGCGGAAGAACGTCTTTTGGAACAGAAGAAAATTGAAGCAGAGATGGAAACTCGCAGAGAGAGAGAGAGAGACAAGGAAAGACAGCATCAACTGGCGCTTAAGGCTCTAGAGAGTCGGGGCGCCTCTACTTCGACTAACGGAGAGCCGTCTTCGCCCCAGTCTCAATCAATGGACCTCTCCAGTACTCAATCTGCCCAATTAACTGCTATGTCGTTTTCTTTAGAATCTTTTCCTAGCCCTAACGAAAAAATTGACAGCTACCTAGAAAAATTCGAGAGACTCGCGAATCTTTATGGGTTAGAGAGTACCCGCTGGGCGCTCAAACTTTCAATGTCACTGAAAGGCAATGCTTATGACGTGTACACAAAGCTGGGACCGAATCAACATGATTACGACATGTTGAAAAAGGCCTTACTACAGCAGTTTGAGATGACTGCCCGAAAGTTTCTGCAGTTGTTCAGAAACAGCCGAAAAGAGAGCACGGAAACATTTCCACAGTTCTCTTCACGTCTCACGGGTTATCTGACAAAGTGCATTGAATTATCTGACCTACCTCTTTCATATGAGGGACTCCTCGAACTTGTTCTTGTGGAGCAGATAAAATCCACTTTGTCGAATGAAACTCGTAGATTTTTGGCTGAACAGGGGGCAGTCAGGCTTGAAGACATAATAAAGCCGAACGCTATAGCAATGCAATGGCCGAACTTCCCAGCACTAAACGTAAACCCACCGATGAGCCATCTCGAAAACAGAATCTAGAGCAGGCATCCTATTCTTCCACTTCCTCTCAACATTATAACCAACGAGATAACAATACCCAGAAACCTCCCCAGGAAAAATCGAAATTCTACAAAACCCGATACCCCCCCAACAAAAATTCTGATCAACCCAACAAGCCTACGTGGCAGCGCGGCCACCAAGGTCAAGGAAAAGGGAAGACCCCTACACCAGGAACGTCTGATCAGGGCAAACAAACCGGTGCAAACCGCATTGGATGTTTGCATACAGCCTCGAAGGTAGAGTCAATGTCAGTGATTCTCAACCTGAGGGGGACCGACCCTCAACTCGAGGAACTGTAATTTTGAACGGTACCTCTACTACTTGTCTTTTTGACACTGGATTAAGTTTTGATTGTATTGTCGCTAGGCACCTAGTCAAACCCGGTCAGGAGACAGAAGAAACCGTCAAACTTAGTGGAGTTTTCAGGAGTGATGCACCCAGGACGCTTCCTATCGCACTGGTAGAAATACACTCTGACTTTGTCAGAGGAGTTATTAAAGCGGCCATAATGGATGACCGATCTACCCAGTTATCCTGGGATGTAGATATGTGTTCATTGGGAGACCTAAGGAGCCGATTGTGGCAGCGGTAACCACAAGAGGGCAAGCCAAGAAGGAGAGGGAGCCTGCGCCAAACTTGTTGCCGAATGAACTGAAGGAGGCGCAACAAAAGGACCCTACTCTGGCGCCCTGCTTTAAAAAACTGCCCATGGCTAAGGACCCCAGACACAACGGAGACATCTTTTCTAAGGATGGCATATTGTATCGTAGAACGGGCAACCCGGACACGGGGAATAACCAGCTCCTAGTACCGACGCAGTACAGAAACCAGATCTTAGAAATGGGGCACTCTCTTCCCTTTAGCGACATATGGGACAAAACGCCACTATTCAGCGAATAAAAAACCACTATTGGTGGCCAGGAATGAACTCTGACATTGTCAGGTATGTGAAATCCTGCGCCCAGTGCCAACGGGTAGCACCCAAGCACTTGACACCCCCATACCTATGGGGCAAATGCCAATAGTAGGGACTCCATTTGAACGGGTTGCTGTCGACATTATTGGTCCTCTGGAAAAGACCAAAAGAAGGAACAGGTTCATCCTGACCTTAGTTGACACTTGCACTATGTGGGCCGAAGCCGTACCGCTACCATGCACTAATTCCAAGCATGTCGCAGAAGCCCTTGTGCAAATTTTTACACGGTTGGGATTCCCTCAACAAGTTTTGACGGACAATGGATCCCAATTCCGTAGCCTGTTAATGGAGGAGATCTTTAAGATCTTGAGGGCCAAACATATCCACACAAGTCCCTACCATCCGCCCGGAAATGTGCTCGTGGAACGTTTTTAACGTACCCTCACCATGATTTACGTAAGCTGGGTCAGCGAGAAACCGAAACTGGACCAATATATATCGCTGCCTTATTCCCTACCAAGGTACCCCAAGCGTCTACTTTTTTGCGCCACTACACTTTTATTTGGCAACCTATTAAGGGGCCACTAGAAGCCTTACTTCGTCCTGACAGACCAAAGGCTGACGAACAGTCGTCTCTGCAAGCAAGTATGTATCTGAGCTTAAGAAAGGCTCAAGCTAGAATGGGATCGAGCTACTACCAACCTTAAGAAAGCCCGCGCTAAAATTACTAAAAGATACAACAAAGCTGCAAAAGAGAGAGAACTACAACCAGGGGAGAAAGTCCTATTGCTACTTCCAACCGGAAGCAATAAACTTCGCATCGGATGGCAAGGACCGTTTACCGTCCTTAAAAAAGATCTCACGTACCAACTACAAGATCTCCATCAAAGGAAAGGAAAAGGTCTTCCACATAAATCTGCTAAAAAAATATTTGGAAAACCGTGCCATCCTCCGACATCTCCTGCTGTCGCCATAGCAACGAAGACAGGAAATGATATGGTTGCATGGAGTATCCACTGCAACCCACAAATCCTTTAAAGATGTCAATTCGGCGACAATCTCTCACCAAACAACAAACAAAACTAGGGCTCTACTAAAACATACAGTGCAGTTTTAACGATGTACCTGTCGAACAAATCTCATTGAATTTGATATGAAATTAACAAACAACCCCTTTCAACCAATTTACCCCATCCCTACCTAAAGCTATGCACTTCGCGAGAAATAACAAGCTGCGTCAGGCAGGAATTATCATGATCTACATCTCCTTACACTCGAGCGGTAGTGCTGTTGCAAAGCCCAATAAGAAGTTCGGCTGTGCATTGATTACAGTTCTAAACGCTGTAACGAATTCCACCCAACCTCTCCAAACTTTTCTGATTTTTCACCAAGCTCACAAAGCTAAATCTTCTCCAAATGACCTCACAAAGTTATTATCAAATACCATCAAGAGAAATTAAACCTTTGTTACTTTCACACTATGAAAACATTACACATTTAACGTGATCCTTCGTTTGCATAACGCACCAGAGTTCACCAGATGATGAGGAAGCTTCTACAACCTTTGCAAAGTCCCCATATCCATAATTTCATGAATGACATCTTAATTGCATCGGAAACCTATGAAGAACATATTGCTACGGTTGCTATGCTCCTCAGGAGACTACAGGAAACGGGTCTCACAGCCAGACCTAGCAAATGTCTCATCGGGTTTGAACATTAACTTCCTGGGGCACACTATTTCTCACGGATCAGTTGCCTATTAAGAAGAACGTGAAAAATAGTGCATGGCAAAAAGACCCCGAACAAAAAAGACGTACGTTCCTTCATATCGCTATGATTCATACTATCAAAGTACATCCAAACTTCAACGACTGACGGCACCTCTGACTGACCTCACAAAAAAGTTTCCTGATAAGTCATATGGATCAAAATGCGAACACCTATAGCACTTTGAAAGACAGTTGTCTGCATACCCCATTTTGAGGTTGCCTGACCTCAAGAAACCTTTTGTACTGAGATCGACGCTCAGTCAGGGCATCGGGTCAACACTGCTTCAAGCCGATGACAGTGACCTGAACATGCTATTTCCAGTTGCCTATGCATCGAAATTAAATAAAGCGAACGGAACTACAGCTAGTTGAAAGGAATGTCTTGCTCTGATTGACGGTATCAACGCCATCATGATTTCTTTATGTACATCTTCACGTGCAAACAGACCACCTCCGTTAGCATTTCTGGTGCCAATAAAAATTTAACGCAAGATCATGCGTTGGCGCTTCTTTTAAGCTCCTATTCTTTCAAATGAATTATATTTCCGGAAACAAATGTCGGGGCTATTTTTCTGAGTAGAAACTGTCTACAAGAAAAGAGCAAACTGAAGATACCACTCATCCTAAAATCACCAATCAGTCACCTCCATTGTCAAAAAATGAAAACATGAAAAATTTTCATTCTAAAAGTGGGGACGATTGTGACGTACGTCTAGTTTGACTAGTGAATTTTCCCTGATATGATGGATGATTTAAAGGGACCTTTAGCTTTTCATAACATTAGAACCCCTGAACATTTGTTGTAACTTTTCGTTTGCCAGAACGCATTCCACCGGGACTCATGTAGGATACAGCGACGAGATCAAAGAGACAGACCGAGGGATCTTAGGGGAGACTATCGGCGCTATCAAAGACAGTAGTTTTCCCTGATACGAGACGCAGTTGCTTGCCGCTAATTTCGCGTCTCGGTGTCAACCGAGGAACCGAGCGAACGGGGGAAAGCGAAACGGGCAGCAGCGAGCGGATACGAAGACCAGGGGGCGGCTTCTTCTCTTGATTTGGCGGTCAGATCCCCAAAAGTTCGTGAGATCAAATAAGTTGTCAAGTTTATCATGTCCCACTCAACTTACATTCCATTTTAGCTAAATAGACCATGTAGAACTAGACACGTTATCACTCGCTGGCCAGACCTTTACAGAAGCACTAGCTTTATTGAAATCTTGTTATAGATTTTCCCCTGGATTTTATATATATTTGCAGTGATTTCTAATTCTGTGCAAAGCGGTAATATATATTGTGTAAAGTGATCAGTGGTCTAGTCATTCTATTTCAAGGGATTTTGTGTTAATTTAAATCTATTTAATTAAACCATCTCAAGATTTCCAGTTTTAAATATAATGATCTATCTATTATATTATTTCAAAAGATAATAGATGCTTAAATTAACTTTTAAAGTCGCGAAGGAATTTATAATTAATAAATTCAGTTAAGTCCTAGTTTTATAGATGTGGGTTTTTAACCACTAGAATTCGCGCAGTGTTTATTAAATACATAATTAAATACTCGAGTGTATTATAGGCTTAACGGGAAATTCATCGCGCTTTAGAAGGTTCTTTTTTTTCGGTATATTACATGTCTTTTTTTTCTTTCATACAGAGTGATCGTAACCTGTGCGATCCCAGCATTAAGAAAGCAATATAGAAATCAATCTAAGCAAAGCAAAGCATAAACAGTGTGTAGAGTTCCCCTGACGCAGAACTTGTTGAGACTGTGTAAATGTTTAATCTTTGAGGCGATTCTATGTTTGGAATTCCGCTATCTAACTTATAGCAAAGAAAGCACACCCAAAGACAAATTTAACGCACCATCAAACAACTTAAGTCGTAACGGGAAGAAGAACACTGGCCCGAGCTTTGTTAGTTTACTGACACAGAGAGATAATTCATAATTTCCTGAACAGTGATGTGACTAGTTTTCTCACTGGACTTAAACCATACCCACGGATAAAGTGTACCAGCACGCGTAAGAATTTTATTATCCGCGGCATAGTCAAATAGACCACACCATCCTCACCCCGGTATCAGAGACCGTGCCCTCCCATAGAAACTGTTATTAAGAAAAGAGACACAACTACAGATTCATTTTCCAGCGATTACGGGACCCTTTTATGTGCTGACCGCCTCCCCGATAATCTGGGGCTAGAACTTGAACAAACACTCATACATTTAGTTGAGGTGTAACTGCTGTTTGTATATTCCTATGGAGTCAAGATTTTTTCACAATCGTAATGAGAGCAAGATGAGTGAAGGCCTTTGCTAGCGCGTGTATGAATGACAGGAAATTAATTCTTTGTGTGACCATTTTGTTAACTTGCTTACCTGGTAACATATATCTTTTCTGTATACCCTACATTGTTCCTTTAAGTGGGATAGTTGATAATTTGTTAACTCTGTTTAAAACCACCTCCTTTCCATTTGCTTAGTAAAGGGAAGAACAGTTTTTTTTTTTCTATCACTTATACCTAACTTGGTAACACCTCTTTCAGAGTAATTAACTTTACTGTTAGGTTAACGTACCCGTGTTCCTGATATTATCTATCTCTGGACTGGGTTTGTCTTTGTCTAATGAGCGGGAAGGGCTTAGTCGATACCCATCTTCTTCACCCCCTCCCAAACTTGTTATTTGCATTTGTGTACTTATGATAATTTATGTAATATCTGATATTTTTAGTAATTGATGTTTAAAGTGAATAAAATCACTAAACTCATTTAGTTCTGTGTGTTGGATATACCCAAAGCCCAACATTTCCCCTATTCGTTTAATATAGTTTGTATCAACGTCGTGTGTGTGTTTGAAAACACCGAATCGGTGAGCGCGCAGATGCGAGTCTGGAAAACTGGCAAATAATTGTTTGACCAGGAGAGTGAAAGAGAAGATTGAGAGACACGATTTGTCGTAAATAAGTCTGTCTTTACTCTCCTCCAGCACGCTGTGAAGTAACTATTAAATCTCTACATTTTCTATCACTGAGCTTTCCATCATCATTTTTCACTCTAAACCGGACCACTATTTCTACGACTCTTTTCTCTCAAAATAAATTTACGACAGCAACTGTTGGAGGAAAATTCGCAGCTCTCAATTTTTTGGAGGATGATATCAACTCAATCACAGAGAACATGAAAGACGTGCTCATTGAATCAGCAACAGAAATACTTGGTAAAAGAAAGAAAATAAACAAACCATGGGTTACAGATGACATTCTGAAGTTATGTGATACACGGCGGGAAATGAAAAAGGTTAAGAAAGAGGTTCCTGAAGCAGCATGGCAATACAGTATGGTGAATAAAAATATTAGGAAGAAAATGAAACAGGCCAAAGAAAAATGGGTAGCTGATCAATGTGAGTCCATTAATACGGGGCTAATAAAAGGTAACAGCAAGGCAGCGTTTGACACATTAAGAAAACTATCAAAACCCCAACAGCCCAGGGTAACTGTCATAGAAGATAGCAATGGGGCTCTGCTCAATGAAAAAACAGCTGTAATGAGAAGGTGGACAGAATATTGTAAAGAATTATATAACTGTAAACTTGACACTGACTTAGGCATATTAAACAACATTAAGTGCGAAAACAGGGAACTCGGAATGCAGCAATATTACGGGAAGAAGTGGAAGAGGCTATATGTTCGATGAAAGGAGGGAAGTCACCGGGTGTGGATAATATCCCAGCAGAGCTCTTGAAATATGGAGGACCAGATATAGTAAAAATCATGACAACAATTTGCCAGAAGATATGGAGTACAAAAAAATGGCCAAAAGAATGGACGCAGTCATTAGTAATACCGCTTCCAAAGAAAGGAAATCTAAAAATGTGCAAGAACTACAGAACCATTAGCCTTATTAGTTATCCAAGTAAGGTGATGTTAAGGATACTTTTGAACAGAATAAAACAGAAATCAGAAGAAATCTTGTCAGAGGAACAGGCTGGCTTTAGACCAAAAAGAAGTACCTCAGAACAAATCTTCAATATTAGAGTACTTATCGAAAAACATCTCCAACATCAACACGATTTATACCATAACTTCATCGATTTCACAAAAGCCTTCGATCGAGTCTGGCATGAAGGCTTATGGCAAGTAATGAGAAAATTCAATTTTGATACCAACATCATAGATATCATTGAAGCACTATACAAGGACGCAAGCAGTGCTGTTTTTGCAAGCAACGACATTGGAGAATTTTTCAAAACAACTGTAGGAGTTCGGCAGGGATGTATCCTGTCCCCAGTGCTCTTTAATATTTATCTAGAACATATTATTCAAGAGGCTCTCTACGATTATAAATCAACCATATCGATTGGAGGCCGACCTCTGTGCAACCTACGTTTTGCTGATGATATTGATCTGATAGCTGGATCAGAATCAGAACTTCAAGACCTTACCTCTAGACTGGAGAAAGTAACAAGAACGTATGGGATGGAAATTAATATAGAAAAAAAGCAAGATATTGGTGAATAGCCATAAGAAACATGTTCCGACCAACATTACGTTAAATGGGCAAACGTTAGAAGAAGTTAACACCTTTAAATATCTCGGGTCCACTATATGTAGTGATGGAAGATCAAGTAAAGAAATCAAGACAAGACTGAGATGGCCTCAGCTGCCATGACAAGGTTGAATGTGATCTGGAAAAGTAACATCAGTTTTCCTGTGAAGATCAAATTATACAAATCACTTGTATTATCTATTCTCTTGTATGGGTGTGAGAGCTGGACACTCACTGCAGATACGGAGCGAAGGATTCAGGCTTCGAGCATAAATGTTATAGAAGAATTTTGCGCATTTGCTATAAAGAGCACAAAACAAATGTCTATGTTAGAGAGAAGATAAACACCTATGCAGGCCACCAAGAACCACTTTTGTCAATAGTGAAACATCGAAAGCTTGCCTGGTTTGGGCATGTAACTCGTCATGACTCCCTTTCGAAAACGATCCTTCAGGGGACAGTCGAAGGTAAACGGAGAAGAGGAAGGCAGAGAAAATCCTGGGCTGATAACATCAAAGAATGGGCAGGACACGGTTTTTCCACACTTGTACGCATTGCTGAGGATAGAGAGCAGTGGAGGACCCTGTCTGCTGATGCTTCCACCATGGCACCCCTACGACCCATGACGGGTTACGGGCTGAGATGAGATGATGATGATATGTATATGTATATATATATATATATATATATATATATATATATATATATATATATATATATAGATAGATAGATGGAGAGAGAGAGAGATGGAGAGAGGGGGAGGAGTTGTGTGTGTGTGCGTGCGTGCGTAGGTAGATAGCTTAAAAATTGTAGAATGCGAAAGAGGAAACATAAATTTCCTTAATTAACGGTGTTTATTCCACAAACTACCGATGGAGAATAACCAGCTACGATAGCTTTTACATTTGTAATTCTTCATTGTTTATAACTTGGCCTCTAAAACACATGTTATGGTTACATTAAAGTAGCAGTATTACCCGGCATTGCGTGGGTTACAATAAGTTACATGACGATAAGCTGCACAAGAAACATAAAACACACACACACAAAAGTTAATCACTCAAACAAATTCACTCAGATATGAAATAAGAAGTCTGAACAAACAGGAATCAAATTATTAGCTAACAATATTGAACCGCCAACGAAATCTCTCTCTCTCTCTCTCTCTCTCTCTCTCTATATATATATATATATATATATATATATATATATATATATATATATATATATATATATATATATATATATATATATATAGACTAACAGAAGACAGACAGATAGACAGACCGACAGACAGACATATAGATAGATAGATAGATAGATAGATAGATAGATAGATAGATAGATAGATAGATAGATAGATAGATAGATAGATAGATAGATAGATAGATAGATAGATAGATAGATAGATAGATAGATAGATGTTAAAGAGCTAAATCATTTATCATGTCGATCGGGTATACTCAGGTTGCTTTTGTAAATCAAAAACACAGTTACTGTTGCTCTATCTGAACTATCATAATAAATTTTTTTCCTATTACAATATCACAAGATCTTTTATATTTTGACGTGCGCACAAATATACTCGGGGGCCCCTTGTGGTAACGCTGAACGGGCTGCACCTGGACAAAACAACACAGAAGCAAAACAAAAAATTGATCTTTCTATGCTGATAATTTACTCACTCTCTTGGCTACTATTTTCATATCTCCAGCTCTCTCTCTCTCTCTCTCTCTCTCTCTCTCTCTCTCCCCTCTCTCTCTCTCTCTTATACTGCCAATGTGTTTTTGTTGTCTCAGAATGGATGTATGTAAAGGTTTTTTTTCTTCTCCTTGTTAAGGATGTTTATGCAATTCAGAATATTTCTGCTGCTGTTTCCTTAACAGGTGACTCTTATTCCCGGAATACTGCCTTTCGCTGAACGTCGTCTCTGATCGACAGCGTTTTGTAAACTCGGCCCGTAATAAACATTCACGTCTATTTGTGAATCTCTTGTATTGCGAAGAATCATGATTTTTTTTAAAAATTGATGACGAGTAATATCCAGTTCAACATATGAAGGGTCATAATAAGGAATATAGTGTTTTCAAGTCCAAATAATATGTTCAACTGCCGAAATGAGAAAGTGGCATCATATCTCCTAAAGTCTTATGTGATTCATGAAATAAAAGTTCAGGTGCACCAGAAAGCCGGTCTACATGTTAATAGGTCAACAACGTAACTGATATTTAGCGTCAGAATGTGCAATCTGCGACGGCACGTGATGGCCTACACGACACGCATTCTTGATATAGCGTTGATTTCAATGTATGAAAATATATAATACGAGCAAGTAACCCGTCACAACATGACGGGCAAAGAATTATGGTGTCCTCATTCTGCTGCATGTCCTCATGACGTCACTAATCCTTTCCTGTAATCATTTATTTGCATGCATTTGATTATGAAGCTATGGAACATGTTAACAACACTGTGACTAAATGTCTATCCCTGTCCTTTTGTGTGATCTCTCACACCTTCAGCCCTCCGGCAGTAAACTTCTTTTCTTCATATTTCTTCATTATTCACTTGTTATTTGGCATTTCATTTTGCCCTTTCATTCATTTTACTCTTTATGCTGGACATAGCATGGGGAAAGTCTCTAACACGCCACTCCCCTATGGCAGTATTTGCTACGGGAGTAATTAGTATCTTATTGTTTCACACTTCACTCCCAGACTGTTGTTACTTTCCGCCAGGTTTGGTGACCCGGCCGGCGATAATATTTAATCGCTTAATCTGTTTGACCATCTTTTCAAGCGACGGTGCGTGTTTATTCAAGCTGTGTTGGGCAGAAGTGCTGTATAGAACCAGATTTGTTTGCCTGGCGAAACACATGTGGCGAGCGACCATCCCTGAGTCATTACGCCAGAAACACATGGTCACAATATTGTGAGAGACAGAGGTGTTGCCGGAAGTTTTATGTAACGATTTGACATCACTGTTGTAAGAGGCCATGCGTGTATATTAATTTTAATATTTTTCAACTACGCGTGGGATGAATAATGATAAACAAACCAACCCCTCTAAGTGCTAGAGAGCGATTGGTTCGCCAGAATCTACAATGGATTTGACTGGAACATTCAGCAGAAACCCCAGCTGGATTTGAACTGGAAACTGTACAATATAATGTAGTGAAATCCTTGACACAGAACACACACAGAGAGATCGCTTTATAGAGCGAACAACCCCCAAGAAGCCAGTGAGATATTGGACTTAGTATTCCATACTTATAAGTGACAGTTCAACGTATTTGGCCAACTCTGAAAACTTAAGAGTAAACCCGCACATTTAAATACAAGTGTTGCTGTCATTTTTGACGGAGTCATCTGTCAAGTTATTTGCTTATGTTTTATCATAAGAATAATTGTGTCTTTACCTGCGATGTCAGGTTGATTAGGGGTTGTCTTCCCTTGTTTATTCATTCATTGTGTTTGACCTTTAGGGTCAAAGGTAGACAGTTCGGGCGTATGCCCATGGGCAGGTTTTTTTAAGCGGGAGTTGAGTTAGACTTCCGGCAAGCCGAGAAGTGTCCTGGTTTCTGAAGGGACGAGAGTCCATTGTGTTTTTCGGGAAGAATCTTCGAAGTGACTGCACTGGCAGTTTTCCCCAGTGAATCTCTGTGCGTTGGAATGACAGCAGAGTTCCTTTTTGTGTTCTGTGGATACAGTTACAGGTAATACCGACTTTTTCCATTACTATGCTTTCGGTAGCAGAACATGTTAGAAGATTGCCTAGTCTGTGAACTGCAGCTCACCGGTCCTCCATTTCAGAACTTATATGTTGTGCTCAAGGTAGCCATCCAAGACTATTAGTCTTCATACCATCCAGAAATCCAGTGACGGAGATATATTGTGGGAGCCGCAGATTGGCGGAATTTATGTCTACAATAAGCATTACTGCAGGGTTGATGGTAACCTGCTTATCAGAAGTACACAGCCGACGTCAGAACGAGGCCTGTGTTTTCGGCTATTATACTACAGCCTGATAATGTGCAATTGGCGGGGAATGCCAAGTTGCACCTATGTGTCAAAGTGATTAAGGTATCTGACGCGTTTAGTCAGTAATCCCAGGGCGACGCCACGAACTGTCCTTATTGAAGAACATTGTATTGACGATGCACGAATATTCAAATGTTTACCAGCTTGCTGAATGCCTAATGTATACCTATCGATTTCCGGTCAGCATGACCTTGTTTACACTGACTGTTCCTGTTGATACCATGTGTGTTCTCGTCAATAAATGTTTTGAAACGTGCCTGCAGTGTCCAAGCATCCTTGACTACTGCATGTGAGTGTATGGGTTGCAGGGTCTACATATATACGAGCCTAAACACATTCGCGCCTTCATTCGCACCCACACTCAGTTCATCATACGCTCGCACTACACACCTAACAACATGTATACTGTCTTTGGCCAGTGATCACCTCAACAAGAGAAAAAGTACAGATACATTTTTGGTGGACCAGTTACGTGGGCTCTTCTGATACATTTTTGGTGGACCAGTTACGTGGGCTCTTCTGATACATTTCTTGTGGACAGAGCGAGCAATTAACGTTATTGATGACATTAATGTGGTCCAGAAATTTACATTTCATGGGGCTATTTGCGTGAGAAGGACAAGTACACATTACATTTTTGATCTGTGGGTCTAAGCTACACACTGGACAGCTGTAACACACATCGCTAATTCTACACTTGCAAGTTTTGGCTACAACAGGACAGAAATAGGTCATCAACTGTTGACCCAGATAAACAGTGCTAGCATTTATGTTATAATGCTACATAAACCACAACAGGACAAGTACTGAAGTTAACATCTAGGCATTTGCTACGTGGACCACAACTGCAAGTCGAGTCCCTTTTTGTAAACGGTACCGCTGGTCGTTTACACGTTTCAGTCAACAACAGACTTTTCTACGCCCAAGCATTCAAGCTACATTGTTCGAGGTCAAGTTCCTGTTTGTAAACAGTACGTGGAAATTGTAAACATTCAATGTGCAAGTCCTAAGTCGAGAAGGTCATAGTAACTTTTGTTCGTGATTACCACTTTATGCTACAGTGGATTTGACATTCAGTGCGCGCTTGACATTTTTTTCTGTGTTCGCAAGGAGCAAGTTAGTTACTTTAATATCATGTGTGACTAAGCTTTATTTTGCAACACATTGAATTGATTGCTATTTATGTTAATTGTACTATTGTTGTGTATTTTTCTTGTGTTTTTCTGCGGGTTTTCGGTTGGTGGGTCTTACGGTAAATATGCCACTTAATCGAGGGTTACTGTAAGCGTTCTGTAGGGATTGCAATTTTCTTAATTGAAATTTGCTAGCGACTTTTGTTGCTATATTTTTTTTTTTAGCTGTGACGACATCAGTTAGTGTTGTTTTCGTTATTTTTCTGTTCTTTGATTTTCGATTAATTTTGTTTGTATCTGTTCTTCTCTCATTCCTTCCGTTTATTTCTTTACACCTTTTCGTTTATAACAGTGTTGCCATTTGTCTTGTTTATTTTTCGCGGTCATCATTACACATTTGTGTAACATTTTCTTTACTTTTTGCTGTATTGTTTATTTGACTTCCGCGAACGTTTTCGGTCATTGTTCTGTATTGTTGTCTTTGTATTTATGATTGTACTACATTATTGTCATACACAGTCTACATACATACACTTGGTCATGCATTATTATTATTATTGATAAGGTACACTCTTCATATAGAGATTGTTAATAAAATATTATTATATAAGATATTTATACAAGTTCTTTGATAAAAGACTTGTTATCTTCAAAGATTGAGACAAGGTGAAATACATATTCAAGTTCTTTAAAAAAAAAAAAAAAAGACTTGTGCCCATAGTGAGTGGGATATAAAGGAATTATTTTCCACAGGTACTCAAGTGATTCTTTGTTACATTATAACCAAGAGGACCATACAAGGTCTTTGTCTAAGACTAAGAGAGTGAAATAAAGTGAAGTGAGTATACAAGTCTAGCATTTCAGACTTGTCTCCCAATGATTGGGATATACAGGTAATTTAGTTAATTTTTTCAGGTTTCTGATCTCATTAGACAGAATGTCTGCATTGGATTTCTTCATCCAGCAAGGGTTGACCCTTGGTAAGTCTGGTGATATATTGGAAGAATATTCATCTGCTCTATTCGCCATTGCATTAAGGTCAGAAGTATTGAAAACAGAAGCTGAACAAAAGAAAGCAGAAGCTGAGAATTTAAGATTGCAGATGCAATCAGATGAAAGAAAATTCCAGATGGAAATGAGAAAACAAGAAAAAGAGGCGGAGGCTGAAGAGAAACGGTTAGAAAGAGAATTTGAAGAGAGAAAACAGCGAAGTAAAGTCGAGCGGAAAAAGATAGAAGCTGAAATTAAAAAATTGGACAGAGAAGCTGACGAGATAAAACAGAAACTGGAAGCTAAGGAGAGAAAACAGAAGACTGGAAATGAGCTTCTGGATAAAAATAATGCTCTTACTGAGAAGCTTCAACATGAGAATAAAGCTCTTACTGATATATTAACAGAAATGAATTGTGAAAATCATATGCTGAAGTGTAAAGTGACGGCACTAATGGAAGATAATAAGAAACTTGATGAATTCTCCGTTAAATAATCTCAACTGGAAAAGGAGAAAAATGAGTTAGAAGTTGAATTGAGCTTAATGAAGAACAATCTTCTTTGCAAAGAACAGGCTCTTATTGGTGAGCTAGTGCAAGTCAAAATAGACTATGAGAATGTAAAAGCTAAGGCCGGACAAGACAAGGAGTCTTATAAAAGAACAATTCTGGAACTAAGTAATGAGGTGGATCTTCTGCGAAGTACTGCTATAAAGAAGAGTATGGAATCTCTGGAGGAGATGAAGATGTTTAAGAATAGGAAGGATACTGAGATTCAATCACTGCAACTGGAGTTAACACAGTTGACAGCAAACAAAGAAAAAGATAAGAAAATTGATGAACTTAGGTCTACTCATCATAGTGCTATGGAAGCACTCAGACTTGAACTAAGAGAAAGCTAAGGTTTTAGAAACTACATCTCAAAAGGAAAAGTTGAGTAACGATCTTAGAGATAGAATAGTTAAAGAGAAGACTCTAACTTCACAGTTAGATGACTTAAGGTTAGAGTGCAACAGACTTCATGTTAAAGTCAACGAAAGTGTTCATGAAGTTGTTTCTAGAGAGAAAGCTGTTGCAGAGGTGGGAATTGCAAAACTTCGCAACAGAATTGATGGTTTATTAGATATTGTTTTGGAGAATAGAATGTTATCTACTACCAAGGTGAATAGATTTAGACATAAAGCTAATGATCAATATTCTACAAATGCAAAGAGCCAGCCACATGCACTTGGTGCTCATGGTAATACTAAGCAATATGGGAACAACAATTTTCGTGGCAAATATAGTTTCCCACGGAATTACGATACTGCCTCTAATGGGAGTTGGCGTCAGGCCAACAAAGGTAAATCAAGTTTCGATCACGGTGAGGACTTTCATAAGTGTCATGTTAAGATTCCTCAGGGAAACCGTGCATCGGATTCCCAGATTCCTGATAAGTGCGTAAAAGAAAACAAAACTGTTAGTACCCATCGTACTCAGCTCAGGCAGTATGATGTTAAGCACATTGCCATAGGCAAAAATAACAACAATTTGGCTAGGAAAGATAATCGTGATTATGAACAACACCAAAGGCGTTCATAACGTGGTAATTTCCCTTCAAGTAATTGGAGACAATTTAAAGGTCCTCAGAATTTTGGTTCTAATATTCATGGGAACTTTAATAAAAGTTACCAACCTGATAATAGTTTTTCTTGGAAACAACAAAATCCATGTATGTCTTACTTCCCTCAAGAGAGAACAGACTTCTCATTTCATGGAAAGGTCCATACACTATAGTCTCCAAAATCTCCGATGTCGACTACATCGTCGATGTGGATGGAAAGCATAAAACCTTCCATATAAATATGCTAACAGAGTTTATTGAACGTCCAGACTATTTGCAGCCTATTTTCCAGGCGACGGACGACTCTCCAGTCCAACATGGTCACATCTCATCCCTGTCCGTTATACAGGATGAGGAAACTATTTTTTCTGACGTTAACTTACCTCTTCCTGCGATTCCACTGAATTCAACGGAATCGTGGAGGGACGTTACAATCTCTTCGAACTTGTCTTTTGAGGAGCAACGTCAAGTATCCTCTACGCTACAATCATATCAGGATGTCCTTACCGACATTCCTGGACACACAGATGTCATAGAACATGACATCATACTTACTGATCGTAATCCGATCAGAGTAAGACCATACCCAATACCTATTCATTTTCAAGCACAAGTCGAGAAAGAATTGGATGAAATGATTTAACTGCAAATAATTGAACCATCCACTTCAGCTTATTCTTCGTCGATAGTTATTGTTCGAAAGAAAGACAATAACATACGTCTTTGCGTTGACTATCGCAAATTAAATCAAGTTACGAAGTTCGATGCTGAACCTATGCCATTATTAGATGATCTACTTATTAGACTTTCTAAAGCTAAATTCTTTACTAAACTAGACTTGTCGAAAGGTTATTGGCAAGTCCCACTGACGGAACACGCCAAACCTCTCACTGCTTTTTCGACACCTAGGGGTCTGTTTCAATGGAATTTTATGCCTTTCGGGCTTATGAACGCCCCAGCGACTTTCGTGCGCATGATGCGACGAATTCTATCAGATCGTGCAGATGTCATCGCATATTTAGACGACATCTGTCTTTTCAGCGATACTTGGGAAGAACACTATTTGGGTCTAAAGGAATTGCTATCTACTCTACGTGAGCATAGTTTGACTGCAAAACCCTCTAAAGCTTTTGTTGGGTTTAGTGAAATTTCCTTCCTAGGTCATCGAGTTGGTCATGGTCTGTTGAAGACAGAGGACCAAAACATTTCGAAGATATTAAATATCTCGGTTCCGAAGACAAAAAAGCAAGTGCGTAGTCTCTTGGGATTGATACAATTCTATGGAAGATTCATTGAGAATCTGTCCTCCATTATGGCACCACTTTCATCGTTATTGAAAAAAGGTTCTCCTAATATGGTGCGTTGGTCCCAGGAATGCCAATCTTCATTGGTTCAGGTTAAGAATTTGTTCTCATCTCATCCTATCTTAAGACTACCAACGATTGATAAGACTTTTGTTCTTCGTAGTGATGCCTCTTCCACTGGGATTGGAGCGGCACTAATGCAGGAATATTCAGGAACTCTGCATCCTGTAATGTATATTTCTAGGAAGCTAAATGCGGCAGAAAGGAATTACTCGGTTTTAGACCGTGAATTGTTGGCTATGGTTTGGTCCATTCTTAAGCTACAAAGGTTCCTTCTGGGCGCGCATGTCTTTATGGAAACCGACCAAAAAGCTCTTACGGCTATGCAAAGTAAGGATTTGAAGAGCTCGAGATCTACTCGTTATGCTATTGCTCTTCAGCCTTTCCATTTCACGGTGCGAGCTATCCGTGGTTCGGATAATGTGATGGCGGACATATTGTCCAGATGCCCACATGATTCCAGTTAAATCCTGTGTCCTAGTTTTTCCTGATACACTTTCGGACTTAGGTCTGTCCTTAATATCCTAATATCTTCTTCTCTTCTTCCGTCCTTAGCCACCGACCGTCAAAGCAGTCAGTGGCCATTACGCCTAGTGGCGTCTTAGGGCAACAGCAGATAGGTTTTCTTTGCCATTGTTTCCCATCACGCCTAGTGGCGTCTTTAGGGCAACGGCAAATCAACCCATTTGCTGTTGTTTCCGTAATCGAAGTGACTGGCAAACGGGTGATCAGCCCGTTGTGAATATCCTAATATGTTGTAATACAAATGTATTTGGATGATGTTTAGATAATTTAACAAATTTCATTTTGTCCATCCATCAGTGATATGTTGCTAATATAGCATTGTAATTCATGACATTTGTATATTGCTATAATTATAGTATTTAGTAATGATTGATATATGATTGGTATTGCCAGCAACTTAGGTTTCTTTAATGGTACCCCTCAGTTTGTTTGGCTTAAAGGAAATATTTTCTCCTATGTTGGGAGATGATTTGTATCCTCTTCAGACGCTTTGTTTATGCGTCTATTGTACCTGATATTAGGTTCATTTTTTCATGAGCACATAAGTGATACTTGTGCAATCTTGCTCATGGACATATTATTAAAAAAAAAATTTCATTTTTTTTTACAGGGGGGTGGTAGTAATATGTTGCTGTCATTTTTGACGGAGTCATCTGTCAAGTTATTTGCTTATGTTTTATCATAAGAATAATTGTGTCTTTACCTGCGATGTCAGGTTGATTAGGGGTTGTGAGTACTTCGGTTTGCTCGGAATCCGCACTGGGCCTGACCCAGTTGTGGCTCAGCTAGGCGTCTGAGTTTCTGCTTTAGGATTCTAGAGTAGATTTTACCAGGGACACTGAGAAGGGATATGCCTCCTATGGTTTCCACACTGTCGATTGTCACCCTTTTTGAAAATTGGTGTTATGATGGCAATCTCTCAATCCTTTGGTATGGTCTTGTTGCACCTTGCTGCCTGTAGGACCCTTAAGAGTAATAGGTCACCTGATGCTCCCATATACTTAAACATTTCTGGTGTTATACCATCATGCCCTGCTGCTTTGCCCATCTTGATTTTCTCCAGTGCTGCCTTCAGTTCTTCCATCTTTATGTCATCTTCACCATCATTGGTTTTCTCTTCTGTGCTAGTGGTTATCATTTCTGATGCTTCACCATGCACACCATCCAGGCGTTCTGAGGAATATTCTTTCCATCGTTCCATTACTTCCTTCGGGGCAGTAAGCAATTTGCCTTGCTTGTCCTTTATAAATTTCACAGGGCATTGTTTTTCCTTCCTCATGTTCTTTAGGGTCTTATAGAACAATTTATGGCTTTCTTGCGCATCTTTTTCTAGCTTTTCTCCAAATTCGTCCCAGGACTTCTGTTTTCCTGCTAGCACCTTGTTCTTTGCTTCTGTTCTGATTGTTACAAATTCTCTATACTTCTCCATTTGTCCTGTTGTGTTTTTAGCTCCTAATTATTGTGTCCATGCCATTTCTTCTCTTTTATTTTCTCTTTGACTTCCTCTGTCTACCAAGGTGCCCTCTTTCTCTTGTTCCCAAGTCGGACTTCACCACATACTTCTGCAGCAGCTGTCTTTATGCTGTCCATGAATTTAAGCCAGCAGTTTCCAAGTCATCAGGTTGTTCTTCTGTGTTGCTTGCCACTGTCGCAATAAACCCCTGATATATGTTCTTAATTTCTGGCTCTCTCAGCTTGTAGGTCTTAATGCTCATTTCTCCCGTTTGTTTACTTGGTTTCTTGCGCGATGTTGGGCAGTCCTAGGCTGAGCAACTCTTTCAGTTGTTCTTTTGATTGTAAGCAGCTAGTAATCACTTCCAATCTCTGGCCCCCTCCAGACTCTAGCATCCCGGACATATTTGAATGAGCTCCTCCTAGCAATGGCATAGTCGATCACTGACTTCTCATTCTTTGTTGGTTCACATCTAGTGTATGCATGTTTGCGCTTATGGAGGAACTTTGTGTTTGTAATGATCAGATTCTGCTCACTGCAAAATCTAAGGAGTCGCTTTCCATTGTCATTGAGCGTATCTTCTCCATATCTTCCGATAACTCCACTCCATCTAGCATGGTCATTTCCAACTCTGGCATTGAAATCTCCGAGCACGATAATTTCATCTAGGCAGTCATCCACTGTCCTTTGAAGCAGCTAGAAGAATTCCTCCTTGACCTCTGCTCTCTCATCCTCATTTGGCCCATACACTATGACCAGGTTGACTATGGCCACCAGATGTAAAAGTCTGTTTGTTCGTGATGTTAAAGTAGGTAAAGTGGGCGTGTCGTTTTATCACCTGGACAGCACAATGTTGCGGTGTATCTAGGTCACCAGCGTGAGGCGCTGCCAGGGTGTAATGAATACGTTCACACGAACAGCATACATGTTTTCAGGTGTGTAGTACTTGGAATATGATGAGGGATGATGTGGTAAGTGTGGGTGTAGACGAATGCGTATAGGCCCTTGGACAGCTGCACACTGAACCCACTCACACACATGCAGAAGTCAGTGAAGGTAGGTAATACTGCTGACGTTTCACAATATTTATTTTACTACATACGATAGTATGGACGACACAGTCAATGGCACAAGAATCATGGACATTATATGATGGTAATGGTAGTTAACCCTTTGCATCAGCTCAGATATATGGTGCCAACAATAATGGCCTGTCAATCTACGTTTTGCTTTCATATACTGAAGTTCCGGTACCCTGACAGAACCCGTTAGGTACCCCTTTGCAAATATACCGCACGGGAAAGGCGGTTTCAATGGCCTATTAAAAGGCTATGACTTCTCTTGGCATCACATGCCAGGCACTTCTTCTCATGAAGAATAAAGGCCGTAACAACGGGCCTCTATGGCGACAGCATCAGGCCGCAAGTAGCGGGCCTCAAATATAAATTAACCTTAGTGTTTTATCTGTCCGTGTACATATTCCTGCCAATCCGACCGCTTGCATAGCGGGTTACTCAAGTAGATAACTTTCTCTGGGCTTCTAATGTTCAAAAGACAACTTGGTCTTGGTTCCCGTATCAAGCACCAATAATGGGGCTCTATATAACATATCAGCTGTGAGCTCTGTTCAACATGTCGCCTTAAGGTAATCAAATGTACTTCTCTAACCTAGGCATACGAGAAGATCAAAAATGACTCTATTACTTTGTTTCAGAATCCTATAAAACACTAAACACAACACTGCCATTCCTGGCATACAGAATTCACTAGGGGGAGGAAAGATGACATCTCAGTCATACAATGAACTTCCAAATCCCCGAAAAGATGGCAACGCCCAGGTAACACTGCCAAAACGGAAGTCTCCCGGTCTTTGCGCCAAAACCTGCGCATGTGCAAACAAGCACAGACCTGAGCGAAACTAACCACACGACCAGGGCGTTTCCTCAAGCGAGAGGCAAAGCCACTCCGTATATGGTCATGTGAATAGTGACTTAAGACGTGACAACTATTTAAGACCTTCCCCGCCACAGGTCAACATAAGACAAGGGGAAGATAACCACAAATCAAACATGTCACTAATGGTAAATAACCAGTTCTCTATCTTAGACCATCAAAAGAATTAAACAGGTTAATGTCTTTAACATATATGCCAAATAGACAGCAACAAATTACCGCACCCCCCGGGGAAAAAATGAAACTTTTTTTGGGAAACATTTCAATGAGCAAGATGCAACAAGCTCATTAACGCATGAATGATGCGCCGATGAAAGGATCAACATAAATATAACGACATAATGTAAGACCCAATCGACGCACAATAGCGCGTCTGGTGAGAACAACAGTTATCTCACAAGACAAGATAAAATATATATTCTCCAAATAAAACATATCCGGGGAGGTGCCACCAAAGTACCCAAAGGTGCAGGCAATGTTACAATGCAAACAATATTTACATAAAATCTCATCATGTGTAGCAATGGTGAAAGACAATATATATCGAGAAGTCATAGCCTTTTGTTAAGCCATTGAAACCGCCTTTCCCGTGCGGTATATTTGCAAAGGGGTACCTGACGGGTTCTGTCAGGGTACCGGAACTTCAGTATATGAAAGCAGAACGTAGATTGACAGGCCATTATTGTTGGCACCATATATCTGAGCTGATGCAAAGGGTTAACTACCATTACCATCATATAATGTCCATGATTCTTGTGCCATTGACTGTGTCGTCCATACTATCGTACGTCGTAAAATAAATATTGTGAAACGTCAGCAGTATTACCTACCTTCACTGACTTCTGCATGTGTGTGAGTGGGTTCAGTGTGCAGCTGTCCAAGAGCCTATACGCATTCGTCTACACCCACACTTACCACATCATCCCACATCATATTCCAAGTACTACACGCCTGAAAACATGTATGCTGTTTGTGTGAACGTATTCATTACACCCTGGCAGCGCCTCACGCTGGTGACCTAGATACACCGCAACATTGTGCTGTCCAGGTGATAAAACGACACGCCTACTCTACCTACTTTAACATCACGAACAGACTTTTACATCTTTTAGTTTTACAACCATAATGCGCTCCGAGACAAAGTTCCATCCCTTGATACTATCTTTCTGGTTTTTGGCCACAATGCAACCCACGCCCCCTTTAGCTCTTTCAGATGTGGGTACAACACTGTAGAGCAGCGTGTTGCCATTGAGATCCATGACTCCTTGTCCCTTTTTCTTTGTTTCCGTTATAGCCAAGATTTCTGATTTTGCTTTCCTCATCTCTTCCACCAGCTCCTCTTCTTTCCCATTTATACTTCTTGTGTTCCATGTTCCATAAGTCGTAGTCCGTTCCAGTTCGTCGCCTTTAGAATCAGTCCGGTTTTCTCTCTTGTAGTTCGCGTAATCATGTTTTAAAGCAAACAGGTGATTGGCCTGTTGTGCCTTTGCATGGTGGAGCGGCTGCCTCCTTACGGCCTCCATGCAGGCCGCCCTCCTCTTTTTTCAGCCGGGCTTGGGACCGGCCTAGGCGGAGTTGTCATTTGAATTGAAGATTCCAATTTTCATGTTGGACTTTATATCTTTTTATGCCCACATAAATGAAGTAGATACAAGAAGAGGACAAGTGACGATATTAAACATTTCTCTTTACTTGTTAGATTAACCGTGTTAAATGCTGTTCTAAATCATAATGGAAGAAAAAATTACAGATATTTTTCTTCATTGTTTATGTAAGAACGAGTACGAAAATATATCTCTAAAGTTCGTAACATTTCATAAATTCCGAAGTTCAGAGAACCCGATAATCATATTCTTTCAAGAACTAACGCATTTCATTTAAGAAAAACGTATCTACTACTGTTGCAGCTAATATTATGTAATAAATTAAATACGTTACTATAACGTGTTACTGTAAGTAGGATAATTTCAAATAAATCGAGACACTTTATGCCATTTTACGCTTTACAATGCAAATATAAGAACCGAGAGTATCAGTTACGTGCAAACCGCTTCAGATACATCAAAGGACACCAGATTATCAAGCAGTGAGAAACAGTTGTCTCTATAAGTGATACCTTTTAACCAAAATCATCTGTCGCTGATTGAGTCATCATCATCAAATACCATGCCTTGTGGCGTTGGTAATCGTGTCTCTCCACAATTTGATTAATAATACTGTAGATAGGACGTAGTGGGGAGAGACTGATTAAGTAACTATAAATACTTAACTATCTATTCAATTACGTTTTTATTTCTGTAAAGTGTGTTAATGTCAATAATATATTTTTTTTTGCACATATCTACTCGTAAGATTATTTAACAGAAAAATTATGACAAATTCACAGATTATTCGGGTAATTACAGCAAGCCCTGATCCAAAGAATCTTATGGTACAACGATTCTATCCAATCTTGTAATATAATACAACTTTTACCTTCACATATATCTGTAAAAATCATAGAAGTTATTACACCTTTAAATTACCATCATATCATCTTTAAACAAGCTCTCAAATATGGCAACCGGTGCGACATCGTTACGATGCACAGTAAGATCAATCTCATAGCAATAATGTTAAACACAATAGTCGAGAAAATTTGCCTCGTTCATTTAAAATTTGTAATCGATTAACTTCAGTACTGACTTTCTTCAGTTTCTGTTCCCATTTGTTGCTAATTGTGTCTTCAAACGTTATTTGAAACTCTTCTTTTGACATTTATTATGCTCATGAATTGCCTCGCAGCGGAAGGATCAAACTACTAATCGACGCTGGATTTCTTACATGAAGTGAAGGTGGCATGGCAGATACTTAAATCTCTACAGACTTGACGCATACGATGCTTACATGAAATAAGGAAATTGAGTGTTCGTAATAATTTAGTACGGTTGAATTATTTAACAAAGGACTTCTACTGCGAGATAAACATATAAAAGAAAAAGAAAAAAATGGTGACCAGATAAAAATGAATCACCAAATGTACGACGAACAGGTGGTTGAAAAAAAAATACACAGAAATTGAAAGCTAGAACACACTCAATAAAATAATTAAAAGAACGCATTTTATAAACACTCAGAGTAACAATAACAGCATGATAAATTAACATCAAAAGAATAGAACAAAATTATTTAGCCTAGTTCGGCAAAAAAAAAAAAAAAAACAACACAAAGAACATAACTCTCATTCAGCCAACAGCAATGAAAGTTTCTGCAGATGTCACCCAGATTCTCAACTGTTACCAACAGGTTAATTCCAAATTGTAACTATGGAAACATAACACTTAAATATGGAGTTAGTAGCTACACTGGGGACAATTATAAACTGCTATCTCGTCCACATTACTGCTATCATTGGGACATTTGGAAATTTCGTTACATTAATTGTTCTATTTCGCATTGGTTTCAAAGACACCAGTAACATTGTCTTGATGTCTTTGGCTGCCATTGATCTGTTCTTCTTGGTGAATCTGTCTACACGAAAAGTTTCCTGCATAGTGGAGGCATTTGATCCTGTACTTTCTGATGTTTACCGAGCATATATGTTAAGTTACGTGTATATATATGGTCGACTGGCAATGCTTATCAGCGTAAGCCACATCGTGGTAATTTCAACTGAAAGACTTTTTGCCGTGTTTTTTCCGCTAAAAGTTTCCCAGTGGGTCACCCGTAAAAATATAGCTGTAGTACTAATTGTTGTTTATATTTCGTGGATCATTGCACTTCAGCCATTTGTAGTGTCCTATCGTAGAGTCGAGTGGAAATTTAATGAATACTATAATCGAACTCACCCTGTTGTAGTCCTGACAGAATGGCACTTATCGAATAGAACTGTGTTAACATTTTTTGCATACGTTATTTTAAACTCTGTTACTGGACTTTTCTGCTTTGTGATTACTGTAAACTGTTGTGCTATAGGATACAAGTTACGAGTTGTAACCAAACAACGTTTAACCATGACATCGAGTAATGTTCATAAAAATGGTCTGAGCATCAAAACCTCTCGCATGTTGTTGGCAGTTTGTATTGTATACAGTGTTTGCAACGTGCCCTCTTTCGTAATCTACCTTTACTACTATGTGCGTCCGGATGCCAATCAGTCTAATAAATTAAATCTGTTTCTACGAGACTTGGAAGAGGTGCTAATCGCGATCAACTCAACAGCAGATTTTTTCATCTATATTCTAATGTCTACTAAGTTCTACAAATTGGTTAAGACTCTTTTCAGTTGCAGAAATTCTTTGAAACCGTTGTCACGATCAATGTCGAGCTCTTCATGCAGCAAAGGGATTAAATAGATTATTGTTTTCGGGCGTAGTTGACGTCACTAAGGGTTTCTGGAATTCAGCTTTTCATGCTTTGTGCACACACATAGAAGCAGTACTTTGATTAAGCCTAACCTCTTTTCTTTTAAATCCACACCTACTAACTTACACAGCGACCAGTGGTCATTATACCCTGTAGCGTCTTATAGAGTAGCAACAAACTCCCTCAACTTTGCTCGATTGGAGGCCATCCTTGGTGTGATGCAATGTTATTCATCTTGGCTCGAAAGTATGTCACCGAGTTGTTTTTGGTCGACCTCTAAGCTCTGCAGCATAATATTTTGAAGATGGTGTCAAGTCCTTTCTCTGGACATTTCCAACCCATTTCCAGCGTCTTCTCACAATGATAGTATGCATTTGTTCTTAATTTTTCCGAATAAGAAGTTCTTGGGTTGTAATGGTATTTGGCCAAAATATTCAGAGAATTTTTCTTAGGCATATGTGTAGAAAGATGACAATTTGAACATTTCCTTTTCTGTTACTTTCCAGCACTCCGCACCAGACAGAAGCAACTCAAGTACGCAACTATCATATACCAGCATATCCTTTTGTTTGGCTCTGAAACATGGAGAACATAAAAAACAACAACCAAAGAACCACATCGAAATCACTGGAAAAATCGGCTTGATAAGGATCACTAGTCACAGCTCGTTTGGAACGTAGCGCAAACATGACAACAGAAACATCAGTTCCCCTTGGATGGGACAGTCTTAAACAGGGGATTTGTCACAGCTTCTGTATTAATCGTTGGATCAAGCAATTCACGGCAACATCTTAAACAGGAGACATGCTTTCTATAAGTCTGGCATCGACTAAACCTGTCGCCAGGTTATGTTTTCTAGCGAGATTCTTATTTTAATCATGCTTTGTCAATGAACTTGTAACATACCTCTGCTTTTCTCTTGTTTTTTTTTTTTTTTTTGGCTAGGATCTTTAGCGATGTTTTTCTTCAGTCGCTATTCAAGACTTCTAGTTCGTTGTTAACTAAAATGTGCCGTTCGAGTTTGTATATCGATTGACAGAGTGCGTAAAGCGCTCGTCTCTTGCGGAAAATGTACCGGGTTTGATTCACGGTATCATCACGCTCCAGTCTACCAATCTGTCAGTTGGTACCTGACTTTGCTCTTGAGTTAGGGAAAAAAAGGCAACTGGTCACCCCACCTCTCGATGCTGGACCTAGTATAGTGAAGTCTATAACACTTTACTTCCCTACGATAGTATCTGCTATGGGCTACCTTGACCTTTTTACTTGTATATCGTACGTTGTTGTATTAAAACAGTTTCTCAATTTTCTACACATTAACTCAGTTTCTTCTTCTTCTTCGTTCACCCACAGATGTCAACTTGAATAAGTTCACAGAAAGCAGTGGTCAGCCTGAGGCTGTTGATATCTCCGTAGTTTTCTCTGTTCCTCATATGTTGGGGACCTTTGCAGCAGATGTTCGGCAGTTTGAGCTCTTTATGTAAATACATGTTTTTATACAGTTAGTTCCCCAGAGTGCCAGCATTGTAACTACCCCTACGAAACTGTTGACCACCATCTATTTGAGTGCCCAGCATTCGGTGATGTTAGGAAAATGTTCCTTCCTCCGAGGCCAGATAAGTGGAACACCTTGAACGGAGAAACAAAACAACTTGCGAAAACATGCAGGTATCACTACATGGCATTGGGCGAGAGCCTAAGCGCCGCTGGATCAATAACAACAACAACAACAATAACAACAACAATAACAACAACAACAATAATAATAACAACAATAACAACAACAATAACAACAACAACAAACCGTTAGTTGTTAGTTGGAACAGCATGTAGTGGCTGAACATCAAATGTAACAGAACATTGCTGAAGTCTTCAGGTAACTGCCATTCAAAGTTATATATCAAAGGACGTACGAATCATAAAATAAATATGTTTCTTTTTATTTTCCATTCATAAACTGCTGGTAGTAATTGAAAAGAAAAAATCTACTAATCCCTGTTGGGTTATGCCCCACACTGTCAGTGGTACCAATCCATTGTGTTTGGGATTACATGATAATTCTTTTCTGTTCTTGTTTTCACCAAATTTAAAAAAAAACATCACTGCGTTTTAAATTGTATGGTAGTTTTTAAATATATTTTATTTTCAGCTTCCTTGGCAATTTATTCCTCTTGTACACTTTGTATTAATCTAATCTATCAGCGATAAATGGATTCCTGATGTGACGTATTTTCTAATAAATATGTTATCAATTTTTGAGGTTTTGGAGTCTGTTATTTTGTTGTTGAAAATTCCAAATACATGAAGGTACATTTTTTTTGTTGAAAATTCCCAATATATGAAGGTACATTGTATTCTTGCCCACTGCAATATTTTTGGAAATGAAAACGCAGATATACTTGCCAGAGAAGGATGAAGTACAACTGAAACCGAGGCCAGGACATTGTTTGACAAAAAAAAAAAAAACTTCAAAGAAACATTGCCCAGACAGCACACAGAGCCATGTATAACATAAGCGTACTACTCCTTGCCAAGAAGAGATCAGGCGATAATTTTCAAATTCAGAACAGGATATTGCCGACTCAAATAGCATCTGTTTAACAAATTTAAATTTGGACAGACATGTTTCCATTAAAGAAAGGCAAGCCAACAGTAGAATGTGTTCTCCAAGAATATCGGATCCTTGAGAGGACCAGAATGACAGCATAGTCTTCGTCTTCACCAGCCCACTGGGCAGTGAAACTGTATAGCGATGAAAGAAGCCTCAGAATGATAAACAATGTAATGAGGGAGATCGATTTGGTTAAATGAAAGGAAATAAAGAAGAGGTCTGACCACAGCTTTCTTAAAGCATATTCACCTTGACCCCATGTAGTTCCCGGGGGTCTCTGAAGAGAGAACGAAAGAACAAGACTACTGCCCCCTCAGGCATGTCGTACAAGGCGACAAATAGAAGGTTGTGCATGGGATTGGTAACCTCATCTTGTAAAATACAAAATTATCACAGGAACCACCACTACATGAGCACGTGAATGCTCGGTGCAGCCTTTCTGCAAGGGGACCAGCTGCAGTTGTTGTTCCATGCTCCATAAGGAACACAACGGAAAATAATGATGATGATAACCATATTGAGGCAAGAAAGTTTAAAGAAGGTTGGGGAAAATGGATTATTGACAAAAAGGTGGTTTTTCTTAGTAACTTTCGATTAATGTAAGGGACGCAACCAAGGAAAATAGCATGGTTAACGGTTTGTACATGAGTTACTGTTTCGATCAAGATGGTCCAGTTTTAGTAACAACACCGTGTCAAATGTTCGTAACAAGTCTTGCTGCTGGTACTATGCACGTGTGATGCGTATATGAAAGCAGTGATTTAGCTAACAGATGTAGTAAAAATGTAAGCAGTTTACGAGTCACATGCAACGTTCCCTCTAATGTGTAATGGTCAGTATGCTCAAAAATTTCAAGTTGTGTATTTTCAACCCCAGTGTTGGACTTTCAGTCCTGGCTTCGAAAGGTTCAAAATAGTTGCCTAAGACGTGAATGGAAAACATTCATAAAACCTTCGAATCAGCAGGAGCTGGTGTGGATCTACTGTCCTAGTCATGCAGGGGTACGCGATGATGAGACAGCTGACAGACTAGCATCAAGAGCACCCACAGTGGGGACTCTCGATAAAGATAAGGGAAAGTTACTGAGAAGAATTAATGATCGCCTGTTAGAGAATGACGCTGCAATAGATGAATCATCAAGGTTAAGACTGTTGGACTTTGGCATAAAACGTCAGGCTAGCAGAGAGGATTCATCTGTCGTTTATATAACCAGCGAGCAACAGGAACAGTTAGCATTCACACTCTTCGACATATACTGAGGAAGACTGAGCACCTATGGGTTTGCCCGGAGTGCAATGATGTCGATTCTATTCAACATCCATCAACCCCAGTGGCAAAAACATATGCTCACTAAATTGAGTGTATGTAAAAACACTATTTTATTATTATCAAATTTTTTAAAATTAAATTTTTGTATGTTTGCAGTTTAATTTCCTATGTGCGCTGATCTCATAACCTGTGTGCGCCCGCACATGCGCACAGTTCAGGGAGAACACTGGTCACAAGTCCTTGGCGGGTACTAACCAAAACGTGAATATCATCTTTTTTCCTTTGTGTTCCTTCTGGAGCATGGGATCCTGCATCAAAGTATTTATGTGTTCTTGCACCAGTAGTTTCTGTAACAATTTGTTTTACATGATAAGGTTGCCAGCCTCACGCACAATCTCACATTAGTCGAATTTCACGACATACCTGAGGTAGCAGAAGTCAGATTGTCTATGTGTCTCCTCAGAGACCCCCGGTAAACAACACGGGGCAAGTGAATATCTTAGATATAAGTAAGTATACTGTTCAAAAAAAGAAACGCAACTTTTTTGGTGTTACTTTTATAAAAGATATTCGCTGATTGGACATCAGTCAACCTATCGACTGTGTCCACCTGGTCATTAACTTCTCGTGGTTACCTGAATTGTACTCACCTCACGATTCGTGAGGTCATGAAAGAGGTCAAGGTCAAAACAACATTTTTGGCAATAACTCGTGACAGGTTCATGAGAATCCCGTGAAACTTAATGAACACAAAACTCTCTGACCATATTATTGAATGCCTATAAAAGATTGACGCTCCTCGAATAAATTCAGCTGAAAATTCAATGCGCAAGTACAGAACAAATACTCATCATCATTGGACGTTTACAGACTGGACAGTCACAAAGTGTAGTGGCCAGACAATTTAATGTGGTTAGAAGCACCATTAGTCGCCTTTGGAGGCGATTTCAAGAAACTGGCTCAGTGGCAGACCGGCCGCACAGTGGAAGACCCAGAGTCACAACTCCTGCCGAAGACCTCAGGAATCGACTTGCATCTGCGTCCTCCACAGTCCAGTCAATGTGATACCTGCTGGTTGGTCACTACTGATACTGGTATAATGTGCTATAGTTGTAGTGGCTGGTAATGTAGGGTGCTTTGTGATGTCAACATAGCGCGAATGCGTGTTAGAAACTTCGACAAGGTAGACGTCTATGCAGCAGTACAGACTTGCCTCACAATACATAACGTATGAGAGTGTGTAGCATTCATCACATATAGAGGTGTAGATGTTAAGTTGGTAGAACCATATATCGTACGTGTCACAGGCATGGAGTCAAAAATATAGGTGAACAGCTGTTGACATTTCAACCATTTATTTTAGTCACAGCGACAAGACAACGTAGACAAGTTCATATAAGCATGACACAGGAACATGGCAGACGTGAAGACTATTCACTACGATTGCATGGAAACAAGTTCAATAAATATTCATATATCAATATGTTGCTGACTCCAATTAATAGCTGTATAAATATCCATCAATTTCATTCTGACTTCACCATGTCAGATATCTTCTTAAGTCTCCCGTCGACCCCAAACATGGCGGGCGACGAAATAGCATAGTCCATCCATCTAGTCGGACATTATTGACAATAATCTGTCCTTTCGAAGATAGTTCTATAACATTAGTGGTACCACTGACTCAGCGCGTCAGGTACTCTAAACAACTCCCTCGTACACCAGGCGAGTTTTCATTTACATAATCACAATAGCAATAAGCTGTAGCTCATCTGGTCTTCCACTCCAGATAGTTATATTCTTCTGTTCGAAGATATCGGCCATAATATTGGGCCTCTATGAGAAAGTAAACACTGTAGATTCCTCATACGTAGACATAATCGTCCATGTTCAAATATACCGCTAACATGCGGGTTTCAGAATAATATCTATTCTCCTGGGCTTCTGTTTAAATATAAGACTAACAGTCTTAGTTGGCTCCATCGAGCATAATAAATAAAGTACTCTGCATCTCAACTATCCGTGATCTCTTTTCACAGGTTGACTCAAAATATGTTCTGCAAACACTGCAAATAAAGGTAATGTTAAAGTTCATTTTACCTTGCTTCGAATTCCTATCACAACTTAACAACTACTGTCGTCTTCCTGACGAACAGAATAACACAGGGGAACCTTAAACAACAAGTGGAAAAGTTTCCATCCCCAAGGTAATGCAGAGAGCCCCAACAGACATCTTGTCTGAACAGAACCCAGATCATATTCACGCACAGGAAGTCTTTTCCAAAAAAAAAAAAAACCCCACAGTTCGAGCATGCGCTGTGTACGCTTAACCTCTGAACTATCAAGTCAGCTATAGAATCCTTATATGGCCAGCTAGGCCTAAGTTCGGTTCTAAGAATCGAACGCTTTGACTAATAGACAAGAGGAGGCAACCACATATTTACTTTCACTAAAAGCAAAAAATGAGTATCCGCCCTTTGATTAGGGTTCTAACGAAAAATACCTTAGACCCAAAATCTTATTACAAAATATTTTCAAACATAGACAAGTATACAGACAGACTAAATTACTACCTAGGAAACTGCACGCAACAATCCTATACATCAATAGATCATGGTTTACAGACAAATGAAAATTAATCAAATAGGTTCTCCCCTCTGGTAAAGGAAAAGAAAAAAAGATCCCAACAGAGGTTAATTAATCCAAAAGATCAAAAGTTAACAATAAGGGTATGGAATAGTCAGTAAAGAAAACAAAGAACAAGTTCCTAATTAATCTATCCCGTAAATAATCAGGTTAGTAAGAGCAAAAGGAAAGATTTGTATGACAGTGGTAACAACGGAAATCAGTTTCTTTCTCCGTTCATTCAATTCACATACGTACAGTGGCCACTTTCAGATTTGCTTACCAATAGTTGTCGCAGGCATTCCGTGGAAATAAACACTAATAAGTAATATTGCTATGTAGTGTCATATTACGTTTTGCCAAATCCAGCCCCAGACTCGCCGTAGTTGCTGACTGCAAATGTCATGGGAGTCGCTGGAGTTGGTGATTTAATTTTTCCTGGATAAAATACGGTATCTCTGCCTTCAGTTGGTTGGAGTAAGGTTCATAAGTGGTGATCGCCGACGTAGGATGAATACTACAGATATATTTACTGCGTTTGTCTCGCCTCTGGTTGCTGAGACACTAGGTTAAGTTACACAAATGATGCTGAACAATATATTTTGCCACCTCTGGCTGCTGAGATTGATATAATGAAATCTGGTAATAGTTCTGGTCCAGTTAATATTATAATTATTGTTCTAGTTTGGCCTCTCTCATAAAAAATGAAGAAAATGGACCGCACAGGTCTTAGCCCGAAGACTCAACAATATTATAAAGTTTCTGGTTGCTTATACACTTATAAGACTATAAGAACGCAAGTTCATATGGCCGTAAGTCCTTTAAACCGCTAGTTCGCAGGTTTTGACTAGCCTATATGTTAGGAAAGAAATATAAACATTTAACCATAATAACAATAATAGATCTAACACGTATTAAGGTAAGACCTCTTCACCATTCCGTTATAAATTAGATTTAAAACACAGATGTCTAGCTCATCCTATCGTTTTTAGCGCGTGATATGAACACTAGTCATTATAAAATTACATAAAAATGGATAGAAGTAGATAATATATACCGTCAGTAGACAGTTATTTAATGTATGTACTCGTACTAATCAATTTAAAACATCTCTTACTGGGAAATAGCGAGTAATTAAGTTTACTTTACAGCTGGAAAAATTTGCTATAAGTTATTTAATTATGCTATTCCTCTAACACTGAAAATCCCAGTGAAATATAAATGAAAACTTCAACAATTAAATCACTCAAAATGCTAGTATATAAATTACCGCAAAACAGAAGAAACTGAAAATATCTCCACGAATATAAGAAGTACTAAGTACGAAAACTCTCATAATATTCTAGTTATTCTCAAGAATTCTCTGAGTGACTGATATCTGAGCTAGGAGAGACGAGGAATATATCTATGGATTCCGTTCTATCGCTCCTTAATGCGAAGTCACACCTACGACCAGGGCCGGGACAATTTGCGGTTCCATTCCTGAATGAAAGGAAATTTCTTCACCTCTGCCGCATCTCAAACTCGTAAGTTAATTACCATGAAAATGTAACACTTCAATGTACGTCTCAGGCTTATCGCCCCTTGATTCTTCAAAAACCCTCTTAACGTCTGGCCTCTGCCCGCGTTTCTCTGATCAAAGAACGATTACGCCGTGCTGCTCATTTCGCTCTGTTCCACATTCGTGCTTAATTGCCAGATGGCTCGCGTGTTAATTGCGATAGTGAATCAGGCGTTTCGTGTAGCAAAAAGTATAAACCTCAGATGGGGAGGGGCAAAAGTGGACGGTCAATGCTGCACTATTTTCATATGTGAAAGACAACTGTTAGCTGTTGATCAACGCTACAGAGATATAATCACAGAGAATGATTGTATATCGTCAACGTTCTCAGTTTTCATCAGAACGTCCTCGACTTAGAGACGTAACACATAACAACTTGGGACATTCTATGCATGCATGTGAATCATCCTATCCGGGTGAAGCATTTAGAGACACATGGACTGTGTAGATTACTCACCATTTTGGTAACTCGTTGTGGTGAAGTGGGATGTTATAAATACTTATAGGGAACTTAGTGTACTGACTGAGATCAGCTGTGAAGGTATCTATATCTATTAAGAGTAGTGTATTATAGATAACCTTACTTGCTACCACATATCTATATATCTCAGTCAGAATTATTCTGGAATAGTGTGATGCTACGTTATGTGTCTAGGGTATGAGTATGGTGAAGTGTAAGTCACAACAACAGACAGATAAACAATTTAATTTAATCCACTACTCTTAACAACACTGTGACACTCACATACATATAACACTCTATGAGAATAGCTTAAAGAAGTCACTCGTAACGGTTCAAATAACAATATGTATTCATTACTAGCATGAATGAATATGTGTCCTGATTCAACTACAAGGGAACCAGGAATCACAATCAATTTAAATTACAAGTTATGTACAGAATGTATTTAATATGAATATTGTAGTGACATATATTATTACAAATGTTCTATGTGTGTCAGTTGTGTAGTAGTAAAATGAGGTAATACTGGTTTTGTTTTGTTCAAGCTCTGTTGGTATTTGTCATCATGACTTCAATAGTTTGTCTTTAGGGACCAGTATTGGAGATGTTCACAGTTCCTGATTTTAAGACAAGTAAATTCCCCTCTGAATAGTATTTTTATAAAGTTATTTCAAGATGAGGGGGCATAATGTTGAGCTCAGCTGGCCAACTCTGCTTATCTTGAGTGATGGCGGCAGGAGAGGACTCCTCTGCTCGAATTCTCCTCTGGGCTCAGGAGACACCTCACTGATAGCTAAAAAGACCAAGGAGTATGCTGTCCGACACTGGATTCAGCAAATCTCTGACCAGATGCTGCTCAGTACCATCAAGACCACTGTCCCTGAAATCAAGAAGGATGTACCTTCTACTTCATAACTAATTTATATTTTCTTTTTACACTGATCACAATACAGCACAAACATTGCGTTCAGAGCGTTAGGCCAACAGTCAGCTTCATCTGAAATACTTTATACCAGCATTACCATCCTTAATGGTCACTACGCCTCTGCACTTCCAGCATTATTTCTTTCTAGTCAATCATCCAGGTGTCAGTGTACTGTTTGGCCATTCCATGCCGTTTTACTTCTCTCCGACACCCTCTGTTCAGGCTGGAGCATTACAGGCTTTACCTCACGTTGGCCACTGAACTACACATATATATACAGGCATAAATCAACAATTCACATTCAATTTTCATTAAAAGATATTAAATGGTTCAAGCTTACCACAATTCATACGAATAACACAGATACGTTGATTAGCAATGAATTCTGGCACAAACTGGCACAAACTTCCATCTGCCTATGTTCCAGGCTTTTATTGAGCCAAATATATGCTGGCTTCAACGCACTGATGCTTTATCAAGCTATTTTAAACAAGTGGTTTCGAACTAACGCTCCCAAGTGTGTATATCAGCGAGTCTGACCAATGAGCCCCGTTTCGACAAGTGTTTGAAAAAATGTTACCTTTCCCCGTTTCCCCTAACAACCAAGATAGTATTTATAGCCTGACCAATCGTGGTTAGGCTTTCATTTGTTGCGCTCCAATCAATTTGGAGTTTACATGGTAGGCTATTTATGTAACGTAAATTTTTTTCAAACACGTTAAAAAAAAATTTTATGAGCAGAAATGATTTCATGCTGTCAGGCAGCCTCACTATTTTATTTTGGGTATAATTTATTAATTCCTGGACTATTGGCGTAACGTTTTACATATTATTTGTCAGCAAGCCCTAAGGAACCCAATAATACTAATTTAAAGGAGCTACGTGGCTGCGTTCAAAATATGCAATTTCTTCTACCTCCTGTTTGGAAGATGTGCTGTCTGGGTACTGTTATGTGTTCAAACGTAAACCCATCTATTGTTATCTTTTCTAATAAGAGTCTGTTATGATTTATAAACCTAACTCTGGGAAAGGGTAGTGTATTTTATCACTGTCCGTCTGAAAAAGTTAGTGCTTGTAGACTTACACGCGAAAGCGTTACAATTTGCAGACGAAGCAGAAAACAAGGGGATTTCGAGTACATTCTTTGTGACAGCACTGTTATTTTACCATTGCTCTTCTCTTTATTAATTTTATTTGTTAGGCTTCATATTTACCTAATAATTTATATATGTGGATTAGAATATTTCATGACAAAAATATACAAAGAAATAATTTCAATCTTACCAGATTATGAATAAAGAACACAGAAATGCTAGCAAAACTCAGCTGAGCTGCTGGCTATAGTATGGCGTCCCTGAACTTATTTCAATTTATTTCATTTGGAAATCACCACACTTGAAATTTACTGTGTCTATCACTGAACAACTATTGAGGAATGGCCCCAAATGCGCGTCTGAGCGCCGATAATATGATTGTCTGTGGCCAATCACTGCCTTGGTTTTTTGAGATTCAAATTTCCTACACTAAAGTCATATTCAGTCATGCTTCAGTCAAGTATGGATTTTTATCTGTTAGTCTGTCCGTCTCTACTTGCGTTTTCACAAAAACGTACTTGTTTTTTGAACCAACCTATTCATCCCCTCTACAATTTTGCCTGAAAAGTTATTTTTAGCCACAGCTTCCACCAATTCCCCTTCTCTTTCATTCTAACTAGATTTGGACACTTGAGTCTTCAAGGTCGCGATTTTTGTGCAAATAGTGAGATGTTTGATTCAATGCAGTCTTTCGCTGTTGTGAACAACACAGTCTTTTGTCAATGTCTTCATTATTATCTATCCGTCTGTATAATTAAAAGCATATTATTTCACTGCTCAGAATGGGCCATCCGGCCAGCTAATTTTTATATTCCTAACATTAATATTAAGAAAAAGTTACTTTTTGAATTTTGTAATATTTCAAGCATCTGCGTTTAGCCGCTGAATTCAAATAAAAGGCTTGGTATCGCAAAAGCGTCCAATAAATGACTGTGGCGTATCATATCCAAGGTCCCTTCTGTCGAATTCCTTACTTTATGTCAACTTTGGGGGGGGGGGGGGGGGAAACGTGACTTTTCCTCCTTGCCCCACCAATTTGCGTCCATTAACCTCGCTAGTTCAAGTACGCGTTCAGTCAGATTTTTGTCTTTTGATCCTCGTTCCGTTTTGCCTTCAAGTCTAACACCTGATGACCCGCGGCGCGGGCGATCATGTATTCCAGCAGCTTACGCATTGGTTTTTTATCCCTACGTTGTATCATTGGAGATATTTTGACGTTGTATCACTGTTAATTTTTACGACAATTACCACTGCAATAATGTTGCGTTTCTTTTTTTGAACAGTATAGAAAGAAAAATATACAGTCTTATACCACATGATTATTCTTAGATGCAGTGTTTATACAGTCCTGACCTTTCACCTCACTGTGCAAAACAAGCCTTCAACAAATATATTAGTTCAAGGCAGTGGCGTACTAAGGGGGGGGAGGGGAAGGGTGCGAGGGGGGACTATCCGCCCCGGGTGACGGACAGAAAGGAGGTGCCATCGGGCACTGTTATGATCGTTCTTACTGTTAAAAGTATGCTTCTACGTGTGTTTCTTTGTGGGTGGGCGGGGTGGGGGGGGGGAGGATGGGTTGCCAAAAGTACGATCTGCCCTGGGTGCCAAACACTTTAAGTGCGCCCCTGGTTCAAAGCTCTTATTTCCAAGACTTTCTATTTAGCAATATCATGTCTTTGTATAAATCCCTTCTCCGCGTGTTTTTTTGTTTGTTTGTTTTGTTCGGCCTCTATTTCCCATACCCTAGTGATTCCAGAATACAGACTGTATTGTAATGCCATAAACGGATTTTCTCAATGTATCTCGTTTCCAACGCCAGCGTCTTGTGCACACATCATTTTTCCACTGATATTTAAAATATATAGAAATGCACCAAACTAAGTTCAAATACATCAATGATGCACTATATATTCAAAGATTCCACAATGTAATAATTTCTTAAAGTTATTTTGAATGCTCCTAATCGACTTAAAACAGTGTACTATCCAGTGGAACGTCTTAAGGAACGGCAGCTCGTATTCAAATATTTCCAGTGACCAAGTTGTGAGCATCATAATAATAGTATATAGAACTAGTCATATTGAGAGAGAATTATAGAAAAGTGTCAAATAGAATTTTATAAATTGGTTGTTATCAGTAATTAAATATTAAATACTAGTGTAAAAGCCCGTCATAAGACGGGAATTAAATTCAAAAGCACCAATACCTAACGACAATTTTACTTATTCAAAAGTATTATAAAAACCACTGTGCATCACCACAGTACACGAACTACGTAGCAGCAGCGAGGATCCCAATGTGTGTATACGGGATCACACATTCAATAAATATTTTTGTGCACACCGCCATTTGCGCATTCTTCTTTGGTAAGTGTTACTATTTTCGGGGGAGTACGTATAAGGGAAACAATACAATTAATGTCTAACTTTCAACCAAAGTTGCATCCCTTTGCGTTACGCACTGACAGAAAAAGCTGGGATTTTATATATAGGATAGATTATTATTATGCCGTACAAGGCGATTAATTTGAGGTTATGCATAGGATTGGCTACCACATCATGTGAAACTAATTACCACAAAAACCACAGCTGCTAGAGCACGTGACTGCTTGATGCAGGCTTTCAGCAAAGAGACCAGCTGTAGAGGTAACACGGTGTTACATTAGGAGCCCCGAGTAAAATGATGATGATTTATCCAGATCTTTCCATGAGTTATAAATTGGTTAACATGTCATACATTTTCAACATTCTATTTTGCGCAACCACCTATATTTATGAAATTATGTAACTTTCTAGTTGTCGCTTTTTTGTCAATATAATCAACGTCTGAGCTGAAGATTCTGTTTTTTAATGTTGAATTTAATTTCATTTGATTTCCATACATTTCTCAAAGCTTTCTAGCTTGCTATATCCCTATTTTGAGTTGATTGTTTGGTCTTCCAACTTTATCTATGTGGCTGTTAACATATACATGTGCGTTCACATCTTAAAAGGATGTTATTTACAAGTATGATTTGGCTATCATTTTCTGCGTGTTTTCTCACAAACTTAGTATTTTCTGTGTGTATTTTTAGACCCATTTGCTACAACCACTCATCAGGTATTCTCATTTTGTCGTGCATCTGAGTACGTGTTTTGGGACAGACGATTCAGGACGTCGTCGAACTATTTTGTTGGAATCCATTGAAATTTATTTGTTGCATTTCTGACAGCAATTGATTACTGTTGCAGAACAGGAAATGGACAATCCACTATCAGGTGCCTACGTGTTTAGTTTCGTTTGGCTTTAAGGACTATCGTCGTGGCTCACGGATTTTATCAGTCCTCCGATCTCCTCCCTTAGATCACACAAAAAGGATCTCAGTACAGTGCACGAACTCCATAGCACCGGCGAGAATCCCAATGTGTAAATATAGAAATCACACATTCTATAAACATTTCTGTGGTGGGTAGGTTTCTTATTTTTAAATGTTGGAAGCGCAGCGACCTTCTGGCCTACTCTTTACAATTTCAAACCGCCGAGGGATTCTTTTAACGTGTGCAACTTGCACATGGGACCTCCTTTTTTTCGCCCTGATCCGAGAAGGCTAGGCATCCGGGAGTATGACATCACTAGGACCACTGCTTCTGAAAACAAATATTTCCATAACTTATTTTCCCTCATCTGGGAATCGAACCCGGTACCTTTAGAACTAGAGGCAGACGCCATACCTTTTAGCCACTCCGACCCCCGGCCAACATGTTTAATCACCTACCAGTTGAACACTTTAATGACCACGGAAGAAAATAATCATTATCAGGTGCTATGTCAGGCACCGTAAACGATTACTATATGTATTTACAGCTCCCCGTATCTTGTGTCCATATAGGTTCTGTTGGTAAATTACTCCCATGTACAGCTGTCAGGCAATCTGTATGTGTCTCCCTCTGGCTCCCCTTCTCTCAATCGTTCTCGTTGTTCTCACATGTTCCAATTGTCATTATTTTAATGCTTTAATGTTTTTGATCGTCTCTTTTACCTTTACAATGATTGACCTCTTTTGCCCAGCCTCCTTCATGACCTGATCATGAGATATCGCAGCTGTCCGTGGTGTTTTTTTGTTTTTATCTAAGATTTAGAAACCATATCCTAGTGGCTTCCAGTAAGATCTGTGCCCGTTGTAGTTTCCAAGGGTCTCCAAGGAAACAAAGGAAGAATGTGAATAGTGCTTTCTCATGCAGTCGTAAGAGTCGATTAATATGAGGCTATGCGTGAGGCTGGATATCTCATCATACAGAACAAATAGCTGCAGAAACTGTCACTGCGAGAGAAGGCTATCTGCATGGGGATTAGTTATAGTGACGGCCCTATGCTCGATATGGAGCAAAAAGGGAAGAAGAAGAACCTCTGCGGCAGCTTATTCCTTGTTATGGCTTTACTTCCATAAAGGAGTATTGGTTCAATGTAGCACTCTTAATTTATGTTTTTAAATTTTATTGAGAGTTTCTTCATTTTCTACAAAGTTTCGCTTGCCTGGACTATTCTGCTCTTTGTTTCTTAAAAGCATCTTTCATCTGATGTTACAATTGTGTCTAAGTACATGTATTTCAACAATTCTCCACTTACTACAGGCCTGTATTATTTATTTTCATGTAGTCTGCTGTTAAAGAAAAGATTGATCGACGCCTTTAAGAGAAAAAAAAAAATTATCATTTTGGCCACACACACAATTCTGAAGAACCCCTTTGGTGCCGATAGACAGCAGTGAAAGGATAAAGTAAAGTACTAATATTTGCTCAAGTCATGAATACTTCTTTTAATGTAGGTTAAACCAAGGCTCACAGAAACTCGTGTATGTATTTTATTCGTCTCAAAAGATCCTGAAGTGGAGACCCCGAGCAAATGTCATAATTTTCGACTAATTTCAACCTAATGCTTTAATTTTCTCGGCTTTCAAGTTGTACCCGACTCATCACTGTCTCCCCAAGTAGCTTTCCTAACTGTAAAAATGTGATTATAATTGCACGTTAAATATGAGGCATTTAATAAGTTAGCGGGACAGGCCCGCTTTGACAAGCAGAACATTGTGCGAAATACTATAGAGAAAACTCTTTCATTCTATCAGAGCATTTTGAGAGTTCAACTATTGGCAAGTGGTACCTGAATATGGCACGCCTATTGTGGGAGTTCCCCAGTCCTTTTATTGAAAAGACCGGTGGCTCGATTCACTTGTGTTTAGCCCCAGCTGGGACCTGGATTTGAGAACAAAAGCGTCAGGGTACACAGCTTTCTTCCCTACATCATCATCATCATCAGTTGCCATCTCCACAACGGAGGTTGGCTGTAATGGATCTCCAACGTCTTCTGTCTCTTGTCTTGGTGGTACACTCTGATAGACTCTTTCCCGTCCATCTCTTGATGTTATCTTCCCACTTATAGCGCTGTCTTCCCCTTGCACGTTTACCTTCAACTCTCCCTTCTGTTATGGTCTTCTGCAAGGTGTTATGCCTTTTTATGTGGCCAAAGTATTTTAGCTGCCGAACTTTGACCTCTCTCATTAGTTCTCTTTTCATACCTAGATTTTCTAGGACCTCCTTATTTGTTTTCATCTCTTTCCATGAGATACGCCCCATTCTTCTATATATCCACATTTCAAGAGCCTCAATTCTTTCTTCCAAATGCTTATTCATCGTCCATGTTTCTGCACCATACAGAAATGCAGAATATATATAACACTTTATGATTCTCAGTTTTAATTTATGAGATAACTGTTTGGATGTCAGTATATGTTTCACGTTGTTGAATGTAGCTTTGGCCATTCCTATTCTCTTCTTGATTTCTGTTTCACATCTGCCATCTTCTGTTATTATATGACCAAGATATACGTAGCTCTTGACTTGTTCCAGGATTTTCCCATTTACGCTTATCTTTAATGTGGGTTTATCGTCTGTTTTGCTAATTATCATAGTTTTAGTTTTCTCAATATTAATGTCGAGTCCATATTCATGACTTATACTGTTCACTTGCTTCACTAGTTCTTGTAACTCCTGTTCGCTTTCAGCTAACAACACGGTATCATCTGCATATCTAAGGTTGTTTATTGATCTTCCACTGATGTTCAGTCCTGGTATTTCCTGTATCTGTTTGAAAATTTTTTTCGGTGTATAAATTAAATAGGCAGGGGGACAGCAGACAACCTTGTCTGACACCTCTTTTTATGTCTATGTATGGTGAATAATTCCTTCCCGATCTTACTGTGGCAGTTTGCTCCCAATAAAGGTTACTGAGTATTCTTATATCTTTTCCATCAATACCTATGTCTTTGAGGCATTCAATTATTTTCTCATGATGGATTCTGTCAAAAGCCTTCTTATAGTCAATGAAGCACATATACATACTTTTTTGGACCTCTGTATATTTTTCTGCTAATCTTCTTAGGCAAAATATTGCCTCTCTTGTTCCACTGTTCCGTCTAAAACCAAACTGTTCTTCTTGGATTTCGCTGTCTACTTTACTTTTTATTCTTTCCTGTATGATTTTGAGCAGTATCTTAATTGCATGACTCATCAGGCTGATTGTTCTGAAGTCTGAACATTCTGTTGCATTTGGTTTTTTGGGCAATGTTATAAAAACTGATGTCTTCATGTCGTGTGGTAAATATCCTGTATTGTATATATCATTGCATATTTCTGTGATTGTATCTATACCAAAGCTCTCCAGAGCTTCTATCATTTCAATGTTTATGTTATCCATGCCTGCTGATCTTCCTTTTTGTATCATATGAATGGCATTCTCTACTTCTGATCTGAGAATGTGTGGGCCTTCATTAGAATCTGGTGATGGTTTTTTACCTCTGTTGTCCTCGAATAGTTCTTTTACGTATTCTGCCCATCTGTTTGATATGTCTTTCTCATCAAGTAATATTACACCATTTTTGTTCTTGATACAGCTTCCTCCTTGTGCAAACCGCGACCGATTTGATAATTTCTTTATTTCTTCATGCATATCTCTTGTCATGTGCTTCGCTTCCAAGTCTTCTATTTCCTTACATTTTGTTTCTATCCACCGTTCTTTTGCTTCTCTACACATAGTACGTATGTCATTGTCTATTGTTTTATATTCTGGAGTATTTTTTGCTTTCTTTCTTTCTGCCATTTTATTCAAGATGTCATCTGTCATCCAAATTTGATTTTTCTTAGACTCCTTTTTAGGTAAATTTGCATTTGCTGATTGTATGCTTGTTTTTAAGCATTCCCATTTTGCGGTTGCTTTTTCTTCTGGGTTTTCTCTTCTATACTGCTCCATGCTTTCTGTCAATAACTGTTGGTATTTATTTTTGACTTCGATTAAATATTTCTGTTTTATATCTTCCCTACACCCGACACTAATTCTTTCTCAGTGACCGTGTTCAAACAATGACAACATTTCCAATCTGTTTCTGCTGTGATTGAATTGCGGTATCCGAATGTTTCTGAAACTAATACATTCGATTATGTATATTATTTTTGGCTTGGTCCTGTATACATTTGATTACATATACATTTCTTCTACCATGATTTGTTACCGTGACTTATTATTAGAACATATATATATATATATATATATATAGATATATATAAAATCATGGACAACATTCTTATTGAGCTGTGTAACATCGTGTACGTCTGTTACTTTGTGATTCTTTACACAATTTTGCTTTCCTGGTTCTCAACCTTTTAGGAAGGATACAGCCTTTTATTCTTCTTCTCCTTCTTTTTTTTTTTATTTGCTCCTTAGACAAAACCGGACCAGTACTGGGACTTGATTCCCTTACTAGAAGACTGCACCATAGCACTTAAGTGCTCTGTCAATGCTGATTTCTGTAGCAATATGGTTTACATGGCCCGTGTAAACCTCATTCTAGTCGCCTCTTACGACTTGCATGAGTGAGTAACTATCCTGCTATCTCATCAGATACCCCATTGAACCACTTGGGAGCAAACTCCACTGTAAGAGCGCTCATCTCCGAGAACTTTCTCCTCAAAATTATCGTGTCGAATTTTTTTCTGAACACAAATACAGAAGTTAAGAAGCCCACCCCTCAAACGTTATCTTATTACTAGTAAGAAACCCGTCAAAATTATCGGGTTTTTACTTATTGTGTGCTCTTTCTGTTAGGTGTCCTAAAGACGGCACTATTTCTACTTTGGTCATTTTATTACAGGTCACCGTCATCAGATCTGTGTAGTAAAAATGATATGGATGCATTGAATATGAAGCCATGTGGCAACCTTCCTAAATGACATGGAGAGAGGTGATATTGATCTACTTACTTAGTCGTTCCTCTTCTACCATGAGGTGTAGAGGTTTGGAATGGAGAGCGCCATACAGTCCTATAGGCTGTCTTCCTCCTGGCCTGGTTCCATTCTAGTCCTCGGTCCTTCAAAGATTGTCTAATGTTGTCCTCCCAGCGGACTCTGCGTTGTCCTGGAGGTCTGGATCCCTGGCTCTTAGTTTCCCATGCTTGTCGTGGTATCCGATCTTCTCCCATTCTGCAGACAAGGCCAAACCATCTTAGTTGTGACTGTTCTACTTGGGTCTGCAGGTGTTGGGTTTTTAGGCCTTGACGAATCGTCTGGTTGCGGACCATGTGTCAACATCAGCAGCAAATGCCAGCTATGAAATACAGACCTGTCTCACCTTCCAGTACCCCACTGAATACTTTCTTGTCCTCTCCTTACATGCCTTGATGACATCGTCCATGAGAAGTATGAAAAGATAAGGTGACAGCATATCACTTTGTCTAACACCAGTGGTGGCCCTGAACTCTTCCAACTTTTAGTTTGCCGTCCTCACATAATTTCTGCAAGACTTGTAGAAGCTCTGTATGGCATGAATCAGAGGTTGTGGAATGTTCTTCCTTGCCAAACAGTCCCAAAGTTTGCTCCAGGGGACCTTGTGAAACGCCTTTTCCAGATCTATGAAACAAAGATGGATCTCACTCTTATACTCAAGGGCCTTTTCAGTCAGCTGTCTGAGTGTGAAGATTAGGTCTTGAGTACTTCGGTTTGCTCGGAATCCACACTGGACCTCATCCATTTGTGGCTCGGCTAGGCGTCTGAGTCTCTGCTCCGGGATTCTAAAGTAGATTTTACCAGGGACACTGAGGAGGGATATGACTTTATGGTTTCAATATTGTTGGTTGTCACATTTTTTTGGAAATCAGTGTTATGATGGCGATCTCCCAACCCTTTGGTATGATCTTGCTGCACCAAGCTGCCTGTAGGACTCTGAGGAGTAATAGGTCGCTGCCGCTCCCATGTACTTAACCATTTCTGGTGTTATACCATCGTGCACAGCTGCTTTGCCCATCTAGATTTTCTCCAGTGCTGCCTTCAGCTCTTCCATCTTTATGCCATCTTCACCACCATTGGTTTCCTCGTCTGTGCTAGTGGTTATCATTTCTGATTCTTGACTTTGCTTACCATCAAGAAGTTCTGAGAAATATTCTTCCCATCTTTCCATTACTTCCTTTGGGGCAGTAAGCAATTTGCCTTGCTTGTCCTTTATAAATTAAAGAGGGCACTGTTTTTCTTTCCTCGTGTTCTTTAGGGTCTTGTAGAAAGATTTTTGGTTTTCTTGAGCATCTTTGTCTAGCTTTTCCCCAAATTCTTCCCATGACTTCTGTTTTACTGCTAGCACCTTGTTCTTTGCTTCTGTTCTGAGTATAACATATTCTCTATATTTCTCTGTTTTTCCTGCTGTGTTTTTAGCTCCTAAGTATTGTTTCCATGCCTTTTTCTTCTCTCTTATTTTCTCTTTAACTTCATCAGTCCACCAAAGTGTCCTCTTTCTCTTTTTCCCAAGTCGGACTTCACCACATGCTTCTGCAACAGCTGTCTTTATGATGTCCTTGAATTTAAGCCAGAGGGTTTCCAGGTCATCAGGCTGTTCTTCTGTTTTTCTCACTGCTGTACCAATAAGCCCCATATATTTGGTCTTAACTTCTGGCTCTCAGCTTGTAGGTCTCAATGCTCATTTCTCCTGTTCGTTTACTTCTTGCGTGATGTTAGGCAATTCCTAGGCCTAGCAACTCTTTCAGTTGTCCTTTTAATTGTTAGCAGGTAGTGATCACTTCCAATCTCTGACCCTCTCCAGACTCTAGCATCCTGAACAATGGTGTCGCAAAAGTTGTTTGCAATACATTGTAAAGCATAACACCTTGCAGAAGACCATAACAGAAGGGAGAGTTGAAGGCAAACGTGCAAGGGGAAGACAACGCTATAAGTGGGAAGATAACATCAAGAGATGGACGGGAAAGAGTCTATCAGAGTGCACCACCAAGACAAGAGACAGAAGACGTTGGAGATCCATTACAGCCAACCTTCGTTGTGGAGATGGCAACTGATGATGATGATGTAAAGCGAACTCGTGCAGTCTTATTGACCAATCATCTATCGCGAATCACGGGGCACGCAGACGCAAACGACAAGCATTAGGCAAAATGGAGATGTAGACATATATTGGTTTGTCGAAGACTAGTCATCGACTGGAAGGGATATAAGGGATCAGAAAGGAATTATTGTGAAAAGGATTTCACCTTTGATTACACTAGTCAACAACCAAAATGTACCAGAAATGAAAATAGCTGATCTTAACTAATTTTGGTGTGCTGAAAACGAAAATGACATTAAAAAATGTTGATTGGCTCTAGTTTTCAAGATATATGCTACTAGTTTATTTAATTACGGTCAATTTATATATATGACGCAACTGTTGTGGGCGATTGCATAATTTTTTCTAATGACCAATAAAAATGTAACTAGAAGTTGATGATGCAATCCTACCTATGATTACATCACCTTTATGTATAAATATCGTATCTCTGATAAAATGTTGCCATTAGTTAGTGCATTTGTCCTTATCAAAAGTATCGTAGTTAGAAATGCCTAGGACATGTATGAACAGTGCTAATAATTTCTGTTATATATGTGGTGAGGTGACATTTGTATCACAAAAACGAAATATAACTAAAGTGATTAAGAAGGCGTACAGTTTGTATTTTGGCTGCAGAATAGGAGATCAAGATAAGAGCTGGGCGCCACACATATGCTGCAATACATGTGCAGCACATCTTAAACTGTGGTTGACTGGCAAAAGGCAAGCTATGCCTTTTGCAGTCCCTATGATTTGGAGAGAGCCCACTGATCATCTCAACAACTGTTACTTTTGCATGGTCCCTTCCCTCAAATTGGGAAAGGCATATCAAAGAAGAAAAAAATGGACTATGGAATATCCAAACATCCCTCTGCAATACGTCCGGTACCACATGGCGATGACCTACCAGTTCCCAAAGTGCCAGAATCATTTTCAGCTGCTTCCACTGATGAAGAAGAGGACATTGGTGGTCCTGAACCATCAACCTCAAGCGACCCAGATTTTGAGCAAACTACATCCACTAAACCACACTTAATAACCCAAGGTGAACTGAATGACCTTGTAAGAGATCTGAATTTACCGAAGAACAAGGCGGAGCTTTTGGGTTCCAGATTGCAACAGTGGAATCTCCTGGCAGAAGATGTTACAATTTATGTGTATAGGAACCGCCAGAAGCCGCTTATTACATTCTTTTTCAAAGAGGGTGACCTTTCTGCGTGCCACAACATTTCTGGTTTAATGGCAGCCCTCAAAATCAATTACATACCGGAAGAGTGGAGGCTTTTCATTGATTCATCCAAGACGAGTCTTAAAGCTGTTTTGTTGAATAATGGTAATGAGTTACCGTCAATTCCAGTTGGTCACGCAGTTCATATGAAAGAAACTTATGAAAACATTAAGCAGCTTTTGAAGTGTATATACTACGATCATCATCATTGGTCACTTTGCGGTGACTTAAATGTGGTTTTTGAAGTGTATAAACTACGATCATCATCATTGGTCACTTTGCGGTGACTTAAAAGTGGTCGATCTTTTGCTTGGACTACAGGGTGGATACACCAAGTACTGTTGCTTTCTCTGTGAGTGGGATAGCCGTGCACGAAGTGACCATTACATCAGAAGACATTGGCCAATCAGGCAGTCATTGCAGCCTGGCTGTAAGAACGTTGAGAACCCAGCCCTTGTCGACACCAGCAAGATTTTGTTGCCACCCTTGCACATTAAGCTGGGTCTCATGAAAAACTTTGTCAAGGCAATGGAGAAAACAGATGAGGCTTTCAAATACCTCATCAGAAAATTTCCAAGACTGAGTGAAGCTAAAATAAGAGAGGGAGTATTTGTTGGTCCGCAAATTCGAAAACTTCTTCATGATGACGAGTTTCTTTGCGTGTTGCATGGCAAGGAAAATGCAGCATGGCTAGCATTTAAGTCAGTGGTGGACAATTTTCTTGGAAACAACAGATCTGATAATTACAATGAAATTGTAGAAAATCTCCTTCTGAAGTATAAGAGTCTTGGCTGCAACATGTCTTTGAAAATTCATTTTCTGGATTCTCATCTGGATTTCTTTACGTCAAACTGTGGAGCGGTCAGTGATGAGCATGGTGAACGATTTCACCAGGACATTGCTGCTATGGAGACAAGGTATCAAGGCAATTGGAGCCCTTCAATGCTGCTGATTACTGTTGGACTGTGACAAGAGACACGTCATCGATTGACTACAAGAAGCAAGCAAATAGAGCTCGAACAGCGACTGAATAATGACGGAATGGGTTCAAATGTGCCTTTTTAAAACATTATATGTGAACTTTAAATAATGTTTTTATTTTTTCTATCATTTTATGTTGAAATATCAATTAATTGAGTATGTAACCACAATGTTTATAATGCTAAAGTAGAAAGACTAGCTGTTCACCCCCAGAGAATTAAACAAGCATACATTATTTGTATTACTGTAATGTAAATTCATCATTTAAAAAAAACCCAGAGCCAATTGGTGAATTTCATTATGATATTTGAAATCAGCATGTCAAAATCAATAAGAAATGGTATATTTAATTTCTGGTACAAATAATTTTTGAAAATTTGTTGACTAGTGTTACAGGAGATGATTGTGAATAAATTGATATAAGGAACAACGGTAGGAGTTAAGCATGTACCTAGATAAATGCTGATTGCTGGTGTCTACAATTGAGTTGAAAGTATGAAAATCCACATCTGCTGAAAATAGAAAATTAAAGAAGTGACAGATTGTGGAAATACATGGGTAGGAAGATAGATCTTCTTCTTCTTCCTCGTTCGTCCTGAAAAGGACGTTGGTTGCGTTGTGTCCGTTTACAGCGAAGCTGCGATATCTGCACCTTTCGGCCGACACATCCGACTTCAGCACGGCATTTTTAGGACCGGGTTTGCCTTCCCACTTCGATCCCTACTCTCTCAGCCAGACTGCAGTGATGCAGCCTGTTTCCAGGACCACACTTGGAGGTGGAGTAGGGTCTTGGTCAGCTCTGGTTTGCTGACCCTGACGCAAGCAGTCTAGCTATGGGTCGCTGACTGCATTCTCTATTGCTGCATCTTTGGGTCCCGGAAGATAGATCTAAATCGGCTGAATAAAACGAGATAGGTTGGAACAGGATCGATAGTATACAAGCTGAGAATGATGAAGGGGAAAGTTTCAAGTAACGCACACCACTTCTAAAATCACCGGTTCGATTAGAAAATTTCAGGCTTAGTCTTAGACTGTGACGTCAGTTCCTCTCGGCCGTACGATTGGAGCCAATAAAAAGCGGAGCGCTAAATTGAAAGGACACACTGAAATAAAGTTTGAGACAGACTGGATGCAGAGTTTGCCACTACGCCTTTGCCATCTGAATTGTGAGCAATCTGCCAAATAATTTAAGTCCAGGGTCTGGTTTCTGAAGACTGAGGGTAAGCTGAAATTATGATAACTATCATGTATATAATTTATTTATTGCAGGGTAATATATGATGTGTATTAATTTTGTGTTTTCTTCTTCTTCCGTCCTTAGCCACGGACCGACAAAGCAGTTCGTGGCCAATACGCCTAGTGGCGTCTTAGGGCAACAAGAAATTAATTGTTGTTCCGTTACGCCTAGTGGCGTTTATTGGTACAACAAAAAATCAAATGTTGTTTCCGTAATCAGAGTGGCTGGCAAGCGGGTGATCAGCCCGCTGTGATTAATTTTGTGTAGATGCTAAGAATTGCCTCAGTATTTCAATCTGTAGGCTACCTGATGTGAAGGATCAACCATATTCAAGAATATTGGAAGATCTGTGTTTAATATTTGGAAGGATCAAACTATAAAATATTAATGGATGTACAGGAGAGGATCAAACCAGATGATGTTTACTACTTATAAATAATTGAAATGTTAATACTAATCCTGTATCACTGAAATGATGTCCTTACTTACTATGACTGTATAACTTTGACATCTGATGACTGACTGGTCTGACATCTGTGCTAGTCAGTCACCATTAATTGAAATGTTAATGCTTCTACTGTATCACTGAAATGATGTCCTTACTTACTATGATTGTTTAACTTCCACATATGAGATTCAAAGATAAGTGTCAATTAACGCACTGACAGAATCCATATATGAACCAACAGCCAATGTTTGTGATATGAAACAAACTTCTACAACAGTATTCCAATTATTGTAGAATTCAGTCAAATGATGACAGTTGTCGTGGAACGACTTCTCACCGATTCTTTTCTTCTGTCTATTATTTTATATCTCTACTAAAATCTCTATCGTGAGATTGAAAAATAATTCCCTTCAGTTGACTTTTTCATTCTTATAATGAAAAAGTCTCTCTCTCTCTCTCTCTCTCTCTCTCTCTCTCTCTCTCTCTCTCTCTCTCTCTCTCTCGCTAGTCTTAGATTTAACAGTATTTTACTAGCTCAGGATTCTCGGTCCAAGGTAATAAATTATTCACTTCGCCAGCGAAAGTCGAAGGTGAAAAACAGGCTACGAACGACCGGAAGTGACCTGTGTTGGGTTCACGAAGGGAACTCATGTAAAAACAGCCGGAAACGATGGACGCTAGTGCGAGTTGAAATGAAGGTAACTTTATACCCCTGGGACCAGAACAGAATTTGCACACAACCCACCTCTGCCTGGAACAGATCCTGGAATATTGGAGGGAATTTTCTGCATTCCTCTTGTAACCATCATTCGTAGCAGACAGACTCTGGGCCCAAGTGGGCATTTCATGTTGCGAAATAGTTGTAGTGAATTCGTTGAGCGAAGTAAGTAGATCTAACTAATAATGCTGATTTTATAACATGAATAATCATATGTTTATCAACAGCTTGCATTGCAGTAACTTTTTGTTAAAGTTTTAAATGCATTTCTAATTTCAGTGACCATAATTGTTATTTGCATATTTGCAGAGCACTCAAACTAATGTATGAGTTTGTTGGTCAATAGACCTAATTAACTCCTGATCTTTATCTCACAGCCTGGCAGAAATAAGACAGGGTTAAAATAATTGATGTATATTATTGTTGTTTCTTTGAGATTTGCATATTGACCCAAGCAAAACAGAAGTGTATTAGTGGTTCTTCTATTTTCTATTTCTTATAAGACTTCTGTGTTCTCTGCCAAGACTACAAACTTGATAACAGTGTTCTCAATCACTTCTTCTCACTTTGTCACATAAGGGACATTAATGTGTTTTTCATCATGGAATGTTCTTTATATGTATTTAATGCAATCTTATGCACACATACCATGTTTGATGATTGAAGAACTATTTTATTATCGTTATATGAATGTTATTTTCTACAGGAACCAGGACTTTAAGAATGTTTACAATTATTTAGCTATTTAATGAATTTACCACTTGACTGACAAAATGTAAGTCAGCAGTTCTCAAGCCTTGAGACCATGACGACCCTTCAAATGATTTACTGCTCGAGTAAGCAAGAATGTAAATCATTGGTTCTCAGACCTTGGCAGCAATGACACCCCACCAAGTTAAAGCAGCATAGGAAACTATTACCCGGTGGTTCTCAAACCATTGTTGACAGAGACCCCAAAATTAAGACACTGCTCTATGGGCACTAGGTGAACCAGTGGTTCTCAACCATTTGATGACCCCAGCCCCTACCTTACAGTTTGTGAAACTCATTGCCCACATGGGGAAAACCACTGCTGTAAATAAGCAGACAGCCAGATAGAGACTGAGAACTCAAGATATGCTATAATGTCAGTTAAGAAGTGGTAGTTCATAAATAATAGAATACACATTGTTACAGAATGATAGTTAACCTTGTGTTAATTTAATTTCTGATGGACGCTTACCGGCCATCAGACTTAGGAGATGACTGCTCTTGAAACCACTAATGGGATGTAAATTGTTTCCAGTCCACCCAGGTTGCGTTTACAAAGATACTAAACCAGGTTGCGGTTACCAGATACTAACCCAGGTTGCGGTTACCAGATACTAAACCAGGTTGCGGTTACCAGATACCTAAACCAGGTCCAGGGTACAAGTCCATGGTACCAAGATTACCCTTACCCAACCTTATCCTATCACCCAGTAACCATCCCACACATCCCATAAACAGAAGAGGCATTCAGCAGAGGTGACTTACCCCATCCTTATCTGTGATGTGCACTGAGTCCAGGGAAGCAGACTCTGACACCCTCTGAACCCATTAACTGTTATAAGACCAACCTACTGGGGCAGACCAAACCAAGAGAGTTCGAACCAAAATCATCTCCGCAGCTACTACAGTCCTTGAGGAGATGAGTATTAACACCTACCAGCAACACTACCATAGAAAAGATCTCTGGTCCAAGTGATGACCACACTAGTTGATTTTTTTTTATAAACAGTAGAGCTAAACTTTTTTTCATATTATATGTATAAAAAGAAATGAAAGATTCTATACCCTTTTATCCAACTTTACATAACAGAGTCTGTTGTTATTTTTCTTGTTAACTTTATTTGGGTTGTATTTTGTTTTAAATATAAATCTACACCCTGGGGGCTCAGCCATAATTCAATTAATTTCTATTGGGTCGGGATATTTTAATTGTGGCTGGACACCAAATCTCTTTCTCACCCTTGTGTGCTTTACACAGTCCTTTTGTAGGATTCCTGAGGAAGAATTTATCGTCCAGAAAATATCTTGTTTAGGTACCAGAATTCTCTTTTTAAGTAAATTTCTAGTACACTATTTCCCGAGGAGAGGCAGTTCTATTATAAACTTGGAAGCTATCAATAAGACATTATTATCTGTATTCTTCCATTCCGTTCATTCAAGCTGTCCTATCTCCTCAAAACACCTCGCGACAACTGGGGGCTCGTCCGGGATTAACTCTTATTTCATATTTAGACACTTGTCTGAGATATGAAAACTCTTTATCTTTCCTAGATCACTACTGCTGTAGGTACTTGTCACTTATTGGTGTCCAAGTCTAGGATTAGATTAAAGAGGGGACATATAAATTACCCTAGACTAAAATACATATAAATTTTTTGCAAGAAACACAGATTTTAAGTTTTGTTATGAGAACTCTTCTTGGTGGTACTGCTGGAAATTAGTTACCTATTGTTAACTAATTTTTAATTTGATGGTTATATAAGGCTGGTTTGATATAATATATGGTTTTGTAATACTTTAGTATAGTTAAGACTATAGAAAGTATTTTTGCCTTAATTATTGTTTGTGAGTTAGAGATCTCATACTCGCTCAACGAACCACTACGGATATAATGGAAGAATCTGTAGAGTTGAATGAGTGGAGAACATTCTGGACAGAGTTAGCCATTGAGTGTGAACTCTCCGGAGAAGAACTGGATACTTTTGTTTCACAAAAGATGGAAAAATGCAGGATGAGAGAAGCAGAAAGGAAGAAATGGAGAGCAAAATACACGGAAGAGAATGTGGAACATGAGAGACAAAGACAAGAAAAATCCCTCCAGTGTAAGGAAGAACTGGAAACTAAGTTTCAACCTACAAATATGGAATCCAGGGATAAACTTGAATCTAGGGATACTCATCAGGCCACTCCTTTGCCAGTTGCATCACCATCTTCAGTGGTAAATATAACTGCACCACATGAAGCCAAGTCTATGTCTCAGGATTCAGGCTCAGACAGAGCAGAGGTACGGATATCTAAACGGAGACATCTAGACCATCCTGAAAACAAGATTAAGCACAAGAGTGCTGATAATCTGAAGAGACCTTCCTCATCCTCAGCAAAAACTCACAACAGGCATACCAACAACAACAACCGCACCAACAACCTGGTAAATAGGATCGCTCAACCAAATAGGATCACTCAACGGAAAAGGATTACGCAACCCTATGGGAAGGGAAGGGATGTTCTTGAACATCACCTGTCGGCCAACTTACATCAGTTAGACTGTATGCGCCGAGACCCAATCCCACAGACTTCATACAAAGCTAAGGTCCCTACCATGGATGGGAACTTGACGAAGGCCCGGAGTGGATACAGGGATTCTCAAAATGTGGAGACTGCCACAGTAAATGGAGAACAAATCACCTGTTTGTATTATCAAGGTCTTGGGTGTGATGCCCTTGTCTCAGCCTCTGTCATCGACCTTGATCAAGTCACCGAAGAGGATGTTGAGGTAACAGCACCCATGATAATCAACAGAAGGATGATTTTGCCTTTAGCTTATGTAGAAGTTAGGTCGAACTTTGTAAACGGCAAAGTAAAGGCCGCAATATTAGATGAACGAATTTACCCGATACCTCAAGGAGGGAAATATATCATCTTAGGAGACTCAGCACGATCCAGAGATGGCGTGACTGAACAGGCTATGGAGACTCCAATGCCTAACTCATCTTCCAACATTTTCACTGAAAAGTTGGAAGAGTGCAAAGGGATTGACCACCCCAGTGCACTTAATTCTGAACAAGTTTTGATAGTCTCACCCACTATCTGCATGCAGAAAGTGAAGCCGGGCCAGAATTTCTTGGTACCTGGTGAGATGAAACATGTTTCAGAAATATCTTCCTTTAACATGGGAGAAGCAGCTGTAGAGGAACAGGACCCTCAAGCACTAAGACTTCACTCAGTTCCGATAACCTCACCCACTCTCTGGGATCAGAAAGTGAAGCGGGTCCAAATTTCCTTGGTACCTGGTGGGAGGAAATATGTTTCAGGAATATCTTCCTTTAATACGGGAGAAATGGCTAAAGAGGAACATGAGCCTCAAGCACTTAGTCTTCAGTCAATTCCGATAACCTCACCCACTCTCTGGGATCAGAAAGTGAAGAAGGTCCAAATTTCCTTGGTACCTGGTGGGCAGGAACAACTGGCAGACTTATCTTTTTCTGTCACTGGAGAAACAGCGAAAGAAGAACATACATGCTCTCATACCTGGGAAGATAGGTATGTGTCCTTAGGCAGGTCAAGCAATATGACTAAAATAAGGTTGTGTATGAGGTTGGCAACCTCATCATGCAAAACTATTTGCTATAGATCCAATTGTAAGCAGAGTGTAGGCTTTAGGGCAAGCTCCTTGCCAGGAGGCAAGCTTCAATGGAGGATCCATAAGGGAGAAAAGAAGAGGGGGATATTTTTGCGAGCAGGCTTGCTCAACCCACCTCATCTACTTATTGAAGAGGAAACGGATAGCCATGTGTGGATTACAGGCATACCGTTTGACAGAGGAAAAATAGGAAATATTTGGATTGAAGGAATGGAGGACACGATACATGAATGTAGTGTCCGACATAAGAGAAGAGTCGGCTCGAACTTAGTTGGCCGTTGGCCGAACTTTCAAAAGGGGGCTTATGTCGTGGAACGACTTCTCACCGATTCTTTTCTTCTGTCTATTATTTTATATCTCTACTAAAATCTCTATCGTGAGATTGAAAAATAATTCCCTTCAGTTGACTTTTTCATTCTTATAATGAAAAAGTCTCTCTCTCTCTCTCTCTCTCTCTCTCTCTCTCTCGCTAGTCTTAGATTTAACAGTATTTTACTAGCTCAGGATTCTCGGTCCAAGGTAATAAATTATTCACTTCGCCAGCGAAAGTCGAAGGTGAAAAAAACAGGCTACGAACGACCGGAAGTGACCTGTGTTGGGTTCACGAAGGGGAAACTCATGTAAAAAACAGCCGGAAACGATGGACGCTAGTGCGAGTTGAAATGAAGGTAACTTTATACCCCTGGGGACCAGAACAGAATTTGCACACAACCCACCCCTGCCCGGAACAGATCCTGGAATATTGGAGGGAATTTTCTGCATTCCTCTTTTGTAACCATCATTCGTAGCAGGGACAGACTCTGGGCCCAAGTGGGCATTTCATTTCATGTAGTGCGAAATAGTTGTAGTGAATAAATGTTTATCGTTGAGCGTTTAAGTAAGTAATTGATCTACACTAATAATGCTGATTTAGTATAATAATGCATGAATTCTAAACGGTGGTTTTGTTGTGGGGTTTCTGGGTGGGGACCATTAATTGTTATTTGCATGCTTTTGCAAGTAGCCACTCAAACTTAATGTATGGAAGTTTGTGGTCATTTTTGTTGGTCAATAGGACCTGGGCATTAACGTCTGATCTTTATATCTCCACAGCCTGCAGAAAATATAAGGACCCAGGGTTTAAAAATAATTGATTTTGTATTTTTATTGTTTGTTCTCTTCTGAGATTTTTGCTTATTGGGGGACCCAAGCATTTTACCAGAAGCTGTATTAGTGGTTTTTCATCTTTTTTCTTATTTCCTTATAAGGGACTTCTGTTGTTTCTGCCATAGGGCACTCAACAAACTTGTATAAACAGTGTTATCATTCACTTCTTCATCCAACTTTGTCATTATAAGGGGGGGACATTATAAATGTGTTTTTTCAATCATGGGAATGTTTCTTATTATGTATTTAATGCAAAATCTTACTGCACCATTACCATGTTTGATGATTGAAAGAAAACTATTTTATTATCGTTATATGAATGATATTATTTTCTACAGGAAACCAGGACTTTTTAGAATGTTTACAATTATTTTAGCTATTTAATGAATTTACCACTTGACTGACAAAATGTAAGTCAGCAGGGGGCAGTTCTCAAGCCTTTGAGACCATGACGACCCTTCATAATGATTTAATGGCTGCTCGAGTAAGCACTAGAATGGTAAATCATTGGTTCTCAGACCTTGGGCAGCAATTGGGAATGACCACCCCACCAAGTTTAAAGGCAGCATAGGAAAACTATTTTTTACCCGGTTCTAGTGGGTACAATTCTCGAGCGAAAACCATTGTCGTTGGAACGTAAAAGAGACCCCAAAATTTCAAGACACTGCTCTTCTATGGGCACTAGTGGTGAAAACCCAGTGGTTCTCAAACCATTTGATGACCCAGACCCCCCTACCTTTACAGTTTTGTGAAACTCATTGCTCCCACCCCAGGGAGGCGACAAAGCGGGGGAAAATCACTGCTAGGTAAATAAGCCAGACAGACCAGCAGATAGTGAGACTGAGACGAACTCAAGATATGCTATAATGTCAGTTAAGAAAAGTCGGCCTAAGTTATAAAATAAATAGAATTACAACATTGTTACTACAGGGAATGATAGTTTTAACCTTGTGTGTTAATTTTAATTTCTGATGGACGCTTACCGGCGCCATCAGGACTATCTTAGGAGATGACTGCTCTTTTGAAACCACTAATGGGCTTGTAAATTGTTTTCCAGTCCACCCAGGTTTGCGGTTTACAAAGGATACTAGCAAACCAGGTGTTCAAGTGTTACCGGATACTAACCCAGGTTGCGGTTACACAGTTTACTAAACCAGGTTGCGGTATACCAGGATACATAAACCATGGGCCAGGGTTACAATGTCCATGGTTCCCAGAATTTAACCTTACCCAACCTTTATCCCTCTTCACCCCACTGTAACCATCCCACAACATCCCATATAAACAGAAGAGGCATTCAAGCAGAGGTGTCTTACCCCATCCTTATATGTGATGTGCACTTGAGTCCATGGTCGGGAAAGCAGATCTGACCACCGCTCTGAACCCATTTTAAACTGTTATTATGACCGAAAACCTACTGGGGCAGACCACCAAAACACAAGTCGAGAGTTCGAACCAAAATCTAGTTCTCCTCCGCAGCTACTACAGTTCCTTGAGGAGACTTGGTGTATTAAACATTCTATACCAAGCAAACACGTGTTACCATAGAGAAATGATCTTGGTTCCAAGTTGATGACACAACATAGTTGCGGGGTTTTTTTTATATGAACAGTTAGAGAGAAGCTAAACTTTTTTTCGGCATATTTATCGTATGTTATAAAAGAAATGAAAGTTTTCTATACCTTTTATCCAAACTGTTTGCTGATAGGGACAGAGTCTGTTGTGTATTTTTTCTTGTTAAACTTTTATTTGTGGTCGTGTATTTTGTTTTTTATATATAAATCTTTACACCTGGGGGGGCGTCAGCACCATAATTTTCAATTAATTTCTATTTGGGTCGGGATATTTATAATTGTGGCTGGACACCCAAATCTCTTTCTCACACCTCTTGTGTGCTTTACACAGTCCTTTTGTGGATTCTGAGGGGAAGAATTTTTCGTCCAGTAAAATATCTTGTTTAGGTACCAGTGAAATTCTCTTTTTAAGTAAAATTTCTCTAGTAACATCTATTTCCCGAGGAGAGGCAGAGTTATATTATGCAAAAACTTAGGAGAAGCTATTTTCAATAAGGATTCATGGTTATTGCATCGGTAATTTCTTCCCATTCAGTTCATTCAAAGCTGCTCCCCTATCTCCTCAAAAAACACCTCGCGGACAACAATCCTGTAAACAGTAATGGATGTTACAAGGTCAACAGCATACGGGGGGTAAGAGAACAGTGATTGTGGGTAATATTTGATTCCAGTGATTTTCATTAACTATACTTACAAGAGGATATTGTTTTCAAGATCAGGTTAGAAGTGTAAAGGACTCAATAATTACTTAGGTTTAGGGAAATTGTAATAAAGGGACTTGTAGTTTTCAAGTAAATATAAATTTTCCTGCTAGAGGAAAACTGGACATTCTACAACACATTAGCTGGGTTAATGAAATACACATTACTATGGGTGTGAATATTTTGTGGTATTATTTTTAATCTGCTTCATTTTCCAAATAGCAGAAATTTCTTTGAAGGATTGTATGTAAATATTTTAAAGGATTATAATTTTTGTACCTGAGTGTGAACCACGGACGTAAACTCAAGCCGGGCCCTGAATGACCCTTGCTGAAGTGTTGGATGATATAGTACGCGACCATTCGTAGCGACCCCTTGGAATTAAACATCAGTGCCCCCCCCGAATATTGTAACACTTACGTCAAACGGGATTTTTTCTTTTCACCTGGACTCATTAGCCTATGCAACAGCCCGTTTCCACACGTTTGCTGATTAATATGTGGTAAAGTTTATCTACCGTTTCATTTCTGGTCTATAGCATTGATTTTAAGGAGAGATTTAAATCAACACGACCCACCCCCATGGACATCTCTTGAGCAACTTCATGTGCAAGTATTTTCATTAAACTTGGCCCAGACAGGGGGCGGCGCGCAGAATAGCACTGTTTTCTAAAACACTGATAGTAGCGCCGACCCACGATCAAAGTCACTGGGGGGAGGATCTCGGGAAGGACTGGCGGCCCTTTTGCTATCAAAGGCAGTAGTGGTCCTTGGAAACTGAAACGAGCCGACGCATGGTTTTCCTAGCGGTATTTAGCATCTCGATGTTATAAAACAACGAAAAACCGATCGAGGCTGTCCCAGTAGGAGCGAACTCGGGGAAAGGCTAAGCAGCAAGTCCAAGCAGCGATGGTCGCGGAGATTACGAGAGACCACCAGGAGCGGCCTTCTCTTTCTTTAGTCTTGGCGGCTGATCTGACAAATTTAGTTGGCGGTCAATCCCCACAAAAGTGTTCCTGATTTTCTCAAAAGAGGTCACCATCATTTTTTGTACCCCAACTCATCTACTTGCATCTTAAGTTAGATTATATAACAGGACCTAGTAGGAAATTATCTCACTTTATTCACGCCCCGTTGGCCAGGACCTTTACAGAAGCACTAAGGCTATATACTTTTAAATCCTATGCTTAGATTATCCCCTGGTATTTTAATATATATATTTGCAAGTGTTGCCAAAACACTGAATCTTCTATTTTCTGTGCATTAACGGGACGGTATTAAGTGTATTATTGAGTAAATGGGTGCTCAGTGGTTGGGCATGGATTCTTTCATTCTTTTCTGTTTTCAGGAGGTTTGGATTTTGTGTTAATTTATAATCTGTAAATTACAACCATCTCAATATAGTTCCAGTTGTAAAATGTTATGATGTATCTGCTATATTATTCCATTGTAAATGTTGGGATATTATATCTTTTTTGTTGGAGTTAAATTAGAGGCTGAAATGCTTTAATTAACTTTTAAAGTCGCGCGAAGGGAATTTATAATTAATAAATGGTTGGGTGGTGGTCCTATATTTGGGGTTAGATGGTCACGTGTGTTAAACCATTAGGGGGAACTACGCGCAGGTGTTTATTAAAATACATAATTATTATTAACTCGGGGAAGGGTACGCGAATATGTATAGTTGTTATTTATAAATAGTCTTAAACGGGAAATGGGTTCATCGCGGTTTGGGGAAAATGTTTATTTGATTTTTCGGTTCTATGGGGCTAGTTTTTTTTTATTGGGGGACAGGGTAGTGGTTGGTAGTGATCGTAACGGAAGGCGAGCGGATTCCAGCATGGGGGATGAGGGGGTGGGGAGTGGCAGAGAAATCATCTGTGATACGATAACTTGCCAGACATATTGATGAAGTTCCCAGCAATAAATGGGATAATCTTGTAAAATCTGTCGACCATAGGGGGGGGACTTCCAGACATATTGATGAAACATTTTTAAACTTTTAAATCTTAAATGTGGCGAAATGCGACTGCGGGACCTAAGCTATTTTCTTCCCCACCATACTTACATGACTAAAAAGGCCCTTACCAGGGGGGAACTACTATTTAATAGTAACATCCATTATTATAATTATCAGGCATCTGTAAGATTAACTGGAAGTCTGAACCGTGCCAGTAGCGTATACTGGGTATTCAGCGGATTTTCTGCACTACTGTTTGAGAGAGGACCTATTATCCCTACACAAATACTGTGGACAGCCTTGAGGTTCTTTCCTCACTGGGATTATTAATAAACTTTACGGTACAGTTTACCTATCATTCACGGCAATGAAGGGTACGTATGCCATAGCGGAAGAATAAAGATACCCAATTGAGGGGGGGTTTCACCCCTGTCTCGAAATTGTGATATAAAGTGCACATCCCATAATGACTCTTTTTTTTAGGGGGAATGATATTTGGGGGGGGGGGGGGGTGGGGGCAAACTCATTCTTAACTTTTAGGATCAGGTCCGGCGAGGGAAAAATTTTATTAGTTTTGCTTTATTTTTGCATTTATGGGGGACTCCCTGGAAACAATATGGGGTTGCCAGTCCCCGGGAATTGTTCACGGAAAGAGCTCAATTAGAAGGGACCTTGCAGACATGTGTCAAGGTGTGTAAAGGTAATTATTTAGCGAATCATGAGTTATTATTCTATTGGAGTGTCCTGACCTGTAACTATACACGGAGTTCTTCTGGGGACGGGATTTTTGTCGGTCTCATAGGGTAGTGTTGTGAATGGGTATGGTGGTGAGGATCCTCACTCGCGCGCGTGTTTGTACAAATGACAGGAAATTTAATCTTTTTTGTCCGTACATTTTGTTTTTGTTAACTTGCTTACCTTAGGTAATATTAATTTTCTGTATACCCTGCATTGTTCCTTTAATGTGGTTAGTTGATTTTTGTTAACTCTGTTTTTTAAATCCCCCCTCCTTTTCATTTGCTTAGTAAAGGGAAGAACAATTGGGAAGAACAGGATTCTTTCTACCACCCATACCTAATTTTGAAACACCTCTTTCAGAGTAATTAACTTCACTGTTAGGTTAACGTACCTACGTTCCTGATAACTATCTATCTTTGGACTGGGTTTATCTTTGTCTAATAAGCGGGACGGGCTTAGTCGATACCAATCTTCTTCACCCCCTCCCTACCTTGTTATTTGCATTTTTCTGTACTTATGATAATTTTTGCTGTAAACACATGATTATTGTAGTGATTGTGTTTTTTAACTTTAATAAACAACATAAACTTAATTGTTACTGTGTTGGAATACCCAAAGCCCATAATTTCCCCTATTTGTTTAAGATAGTTTGTATCCACGTCGTCTGTGTGTTTGAAGCACCAAATCGGTGTGAGAGCAGGTGTGTGTCTGGAAACTGGTAAATAATTGTTTGACCAGGAGAGCCTGAAGAGTAGATTGAGAGAAACGATTTGTCGTAAATAAGTCTGTCTTTACTCTCCTCCACCACTCTGTGAAGCAACTATTTACTCTCTACATTTCTATCACTGAGCGTTTCACCATCATTCTACACTCTAAACCGGACCACTATTTCTAAGACTCTTTCTCTCTAATATAAATTTACGACACTGAGGACTTATTCACTTTTTACAATTGTGTTTAAAGTAAATGTTCATTTTATTTATCCCCTAGAAATTAATTAATCATAAGAAAGTCACAGGGAAAAGACACCTTAAATCCTGGTACTAATTCTTACCATCTGGGCCAGGATTTTCACAGTCTGACTATTTCTATGATATCCATACACCAGTGCTTATTTCTAAGACTGGGGTATTACTTTTAAGACCAGAACTCTTGACTGGCATACTATCCTGGTATCATCTGATACGCCTGGATATCCATCTACTATCAACTATAAAATACTTACATATAAACTTAAAACCTCTCGTTACAAATGGACATACTTGAATTTCTTATAACTATGTTAGGAAGATATTGATCTAGTGGACCAGAAATTGACTAAGTAACAAATAGTTCTTTCATGACAACATTTCTCGTAAATGTTCGTGTATCTTTTAAAATCTTGCCTTGGTAGACTGTGTCCTGGATATATACTTTAAGATTGGTTGGGTTCCTTCCTCTCGTGAGCGTTACATAACGTTGGCCATGAGTAAAGACTGGTTCTGGTAGGTATACACCTACATGATCAAACGATTGTCCCTGCGCTTTGTTGATTGTCATGGCAAAAGCCAAAATCACAGGACACTGACGACGTCTCAAGATGAAAGGAAGGGCGGTATCGCTGGGCTCTAACGTGATGCTTTTCCTCCTTGTTTCTAATTGTCCATGACCCACTTTCATTAGTCAGGACTGAAGAACTTTCTTTCGTGCTATGAAATTCAAATTAAACTCAACGGTAACTTTATGAAATTAACAAAATCCAAGTTACAATTAAAATCAATTTATTTATAACGATTCTCTTTTCTTCTGTTCTTGAAATTGATGGAGATTATATATGGATATGAAATTTCTGTTCACACAATATCCACAGAAATCACAGTGATATTATAGTGTATACTTTAACTGAATTACAGTGTCTCTGCTTTTCTGACTTAAAGTTAACCAGTCTTTTTCTTCATATGACTTGACTCTTCACACATAAACTGATCTAATGTTCTTCTGTTTCTGCACTTATCTGAGTGCTCCTTAAATGACGGTTGACAATGTTGGTTGACTCCACACAGCTATATAGACTCGGCTGATCTTCCCATGTATTAGGGATACCAGCACAACAGGTAGACCAGCTTTAGTACTCTGTGTCGCTATGCGGGATAACACTTGGGTTCTCGCTTCTGGCTTAAGTTCTGTAGGTATGACCGAAACCCTCTGGTCTTCTCAGAAGTACATTAGCAGGACTAATTCTGGCAAAGGCAGGCTCTCACAAATACTCAGTGCTGAAGGAATACGTGACTCGCTCTCTCCTTTTGTTCTCTGCGTTCTCTGGATTCGTGTGTGTCCTCTCACTTTTTTTGTTTTTTTTTGTTTGTTTAAAAAGGTGATGAGGAAGATGAGATGGCACTTAACGGCTGATCATTATTGCCCCTGTTCTTCCACCATCTTGGTCTAACCTGTTCAACCTAAGATTTGGTTATAATCAGGGTATTTGGTGTTATTTTATTGTCACTTTTGCATTATATTTAAATAACTATTGTCTATTGTTGTTTTTGGTTTTCATTTATATTTGTATTTGTTGTTTTTGGTTTTCATTTATATTTGTATTTGTTGTTTTTGGTTTTCATTTATATTTGTATTTGTTGTTTTTTGTTTTCATTTATATTAGTATTTGTTGTTTTTGGTTTTCATATATATTTGTATTTTTTTTTTTGGTTTTCATTTATATTTGTATTTGTTTTTTTTTTGGTTTTCATTTATATTAGTATTTGTTTTTTTTTTGGTTTTCACATATATTTGTATTTGTAGTTTTTGGTTTTCATTTATATTTGTTTTTGTTGTTTTTTGGTTTTCATTTATATTTGTTTTTGTTGTTTTTTGGTTTTCATTTATATTTGTATTTGTTGCTTTTGGTTTTCATTTATATTTGTATTTGTTGTTTTTGGTTTTCATTTATATTTGTATTTGTAGTTTTTGGTTTTCATTTATATATGTATTTGTTGTTTTTGGTTTTCATTTATATTTGTATTTGTAGATTTTGGTTTTCATTTATATTTGTATTTTTGGTTTTCATTTATATTTGTATTTGTTGTTTTTCATATTCATTCATTCATAACCCTCCACTCCCAAAGGAGCATAGGCCTTCAACAAACACATGCCAAGTCCTCCTGTCCCGTGCCATCATCTCAAGTTCTTTCCATGTTCTCCTCATCATTTTCACCTCTGTTTCCAACTCTCTTCTCCATGTACTTCTTGGTCTTCCTCTGCCTCTCTTGCCCTGGGGGTTCCAGAACAAGGACTGCCTTGTCATGCTATCAACAGGTTTCCTCAGTGTGTGTCCTATCCATCGCCATCGTCTTCTTCTCATCTCTTGTTCCACTGGCACTTGTCTAGTTCTTGTCATCAGTTCCACGTTGGTAACCTTGTCATACCATTTTAATCCCTCTATTCTACGCAAGCACCCATTTATGAAAGTCTGTAGCTTTTTGGTTGTTGTCTTTGTTGTTCTCCATGTCTCCGAGCCATACAATAGGACTGACTTCACATTTGAATTGAAGATTCTTATTTTCGTGTTGGATCCGATTTCTCTTGATCTCCATATATTTCCCAATGCAATGAAAGCTCCTCTTGCCTTTTGTATTCTTATTTTGATATCGCTGTCTGTCCCTCCAACTTTGTCTATATTACTGCCAAGATATGTGTATGATTCTACATCTTGAATTGGTGTTTCTTCAAGTTCAACCCTTTATCATTACCTGCATTTATTCTCATTATTTTTGTCTTTTCCCTGTGTATTTTCAGACCCAATTGCTGTGACCTCTCATCGAGTGTTTTCAATTTGTCCTGCATCTGATTACGGTTATGGGACAGAAGAGCCAAGTCATCAGCAAAATCCAGATCATCCAACTGCTTAGTCAGAGTCCACTGGATTCCATTTCTGTTGTGTGTTGTCGATGATCTCATAACCCAATCTATTGCCAGCAAGAAAAGAAATGGAGACAAGAGGCATCCCTGTCGCACTCCTGTTCTTATCCCAAACGGTTCTGTAAGCTGTCCTTCGTGAAGAACTCTGCATGTCATGTCTTCATATGTTTTCTTTATTAAATTAATGATCTTCAGGGGAACTCCATAATGCCTCATCAATTTCCAAAGTGATTCTCTGTCTACACTGTCAAATGCCTTTTCGTAGTCCACAAATCCGATGTATAGTGGTGAATTCCATTCCAGACTTTGTTCAACTATTATTCTCAAAGTGGCTATCTGGTCTGTACATGATCTGTTTTGTCGAAAACCTGCTTGTTCATCTCTCAGTTTCTTGTCTATGGACTCTTTTAATCTCTCAAGGATAATCCTGTTTAATACTTTTCCTGGCACTGATAGTAACATTATTCCTCTATAATTTGTGCACTCTTGTAAATTTCCCTTCTTAGGCAACTTAACCAGATATCCTTCCTTCCATTCTGCTGGTATCTCTTCCTTTTCCCAGACTTTACCAAGTAATTTATATAACATCTCTGTAGCCGTGTCGATATCTGCTTTGATGGTCTCTGCTGGAATGCCATCAGGTCCAGACGCTTTTCCCTCTCTTAGAAACTTTATGGCTTTCTTTATTTCTTCCTTCGTTGGTCTTTCACCGTTAATTTGTAGCTCTTCTTCTGCTGGCTGGATGTCCGGCGGGTTTTGTGGAGCTGGTCTATTGAGAAGGTCCCCAAAATATTCTGTCCACCTCTTCATTTGCTCTTGTATATTGCTGAGCAGTTTCCCATTCTTGTCTTTTATGAGGCAACTTGTTTGCTTGTATTTCCCTGTTAGCTTCTTTGTGCTGCTATACAGTTCTCTCATATTTCCTTTGGCTGCAGCATCTTCTGCCTCTCTTGCCAACTCCTCAATATACTTCCTCTTGTCTCTTTTGATACTTCTTTTTACTTCTTTGTTTGCTTCTGTGTACACTTCTTGAGCCTTGGCTTTGGAGCTTCTAGTTTTGCTTGTGTTTAACTCTGCTTTCTTGTTTTTTCTGTCTTTTATCTTATTGATGGTTTCTGTTGTTATCCATGCTTTTTGTTGTCTTTCCCTTTTCCCCAGTATTTCTTCACATGTCTCCTTCCATACTGTTTTGACCTGCTGCCAATAGTCTTCTGTATTCTCTACATCTTCCAGCTGTTGGAGCACTTGGAATTTGTTGGATACTGTGACCGCAAATTTGTCTCTTGTTTCTTGATTTCTTAGCTGTCTTACATTAAACTGTTGTCTATAATTTTGCATTGTTGCATATCTCTTGAGTTTCATTTTTACTTTGGCTATCAGAAGATGGTGATCTGATGCCACATCTGCTCCTCTATATACCTTTACATCCTGCAATGATGATCTAAACTTCTTGTTTATGCATATATGATCAATCTGATTTTCTGTTCTATGGTCTGGTGATATCCATATTGCCTTGTGTATTCTCTTATGTGGAAACATGCTTCCTCCTATAGCCAGTTGATATGAAGCACAGAAGTTTGCGAATAGCTCTCCATTTTCATTCATTACTCCTAGCCCATGTTTTCCCATGACTTCTTCAAATCCAGTGTTGACTGTACCTATCTTTGCATTCATGTCACCCATCAAAATAGTGATGTCTCTTCTTTTTACTTTATCCATAATTTCCTGTAGTTTAGTATAAAATGCTTCTTTCACAGACTCTTCTTTGTCATTAGTTGGTGCATAACATTGGATGACATTTACATGAATTTTCTTTTTAGCTGTTTTGAAAGAAGCTGTTATTATTCTGGGTCCAACAGCTTCCCATTCAATTAGTGCTTTCTGTGCTTCTTTAGATAACATAAGAGCTACCCCTTCACTGTGGTGTGAACTTTCGTCTTCATGTCCTGAGGACAGCACCAATTCACCTGTGATGAGTTTCTTCCTGTCTACCCCCTTCCACTTTGTTTCACACATTCCCAGAACCTCGATTTTGTATTCCCTCATTTCTGCTGCTACTTGCGCCACTTTCCCTTGTTCGTTTAATGTCCGAACATTCCAGGTGCCAAATCTGGAAGTTCTCCTAGAAGAAAGAAGGTTAGTCAGCAACACAGACTCCTTTCGGCTTTCTCTGTGTTGCATCATACGCCCCCGCGAGAGGACCTTCCCCTGTCTTGGATGGCTGTGTTTTATTTTCTTTATTTGACTTGTCCATATTTGTTGAAGTTTTTTGTGGTTTAAAATTTTTTTACAGGATGGTGTAACCGGCCCCATGCCCAACCCTCCTTAGTCGCTTTTTACGACATGCTTGGTAGGGGACAGTGTTACTATTCTTTGCTCCCCTTTCGGGCCCCGGTAACACACGGGTGTTTTGTTGTTTTTGGTTTTAATTTATATTTGTATTTGTAGTTTTTGGTTTTCATTTATATTAGTATTTGTTGTTTTTGGTTTTCATTTATATTTGTATTTTTGGTTTCATTTACATATTTATTTGTTGTTTTTGGTTTTCATTTATATTTGTATTTGTTGTTTTTGGTTTTCATTTATATTTGTATTTGTAGTTTTTGGTTTTCATTTATATTTGTATTTTTGGTTTTCATTTATATTAGTATTTGTTGTTTTTGGTTTTCATTTATATTTGTATTTGTAGTTTTTGGTTTTCATTTATATTAGTATTTGTTGTTTTTGGTTTTCATTTATATTTGTATTTTTGGTTTTCATTTATAAATGTATTTGTTGTTTTTGGTTGTCATTTATATTTGTATTTTTGGTTTTCATTTACATATTTATTTGTTGTTTTTGGTTTTCATTTATATTTGTATTTGTTTTTGGTTTTCATTTATATTTGTATTTGTAGTTTTTGGTTTTCATTTATAAATGTATTTGTTGTTTTTGGTTTTCATTTATATTTGTATTTTTGGTTTTCATTTACATATTTATTTGTTGTTTTTGGTTTTCATTTATATTTGTATTTGTTTTTGGTTTTCATTTATATTTGTATTTGTTGTTTTTGGTTTTAATTTAAATTTGTATCTGTAGTTTCTGTTTTTCATTTATATTAGTATTTGTTGTTTTTGGTTTTCATTTATATTTGTATTTGTTGTTTTTGATTTTCATTTATATTTGTATTTGTTGTGTTTGGTTTTCATTTATATTTGTATTTGTTGTTTTTGGTTTTCATTTATATTAGTATTTGTTGTTTTTGGTTTTCATACATATTTGTATTTGTAGTTTTTGGTTTTCATTTATATTTGTATTTGTTGTTTTTGGTTTTCATTTATTAGTATTTGTTTTTTTGGTTTTCAATTATATTTGTATTTGTAGTTTTTGGTTTTCATTTATATTTGTATTTGTAGTTTTTGGTTTTCATTTATATATTTATTTGTTGTTTTTTGGTTTTCATTTATATTTGTATTTGTTTTTTTGGTTTTCATTTATATTTGTATTTGTTGTTTTTTGGTTTTCATTTATATTTGTATTTGTTGTTTTTGGTTTTCATTTGTATTTGTAGTTTTTGATTTTCATTTACATTTGTATTTGTTATTTTTGGTTTTCATTTATATTTGTATTTGTTGTTTTTGGTTTTCATTTACATTTGTATTTTTGGTTTTCATTTATATTTGTATTGGTTGTTTTTGGTTTTCATTTATATTTGTATTTGTTGTATTTGGTTTTCATTTACATTTGTATTTGCTGTTTTTTGTTTTTCATTTATATTTGTATTTGTTGTTTTTGGTTTTCATTTATATTTGTATTTGTTGTTTTTGGTTTTCATTTATATTTGTATTTGTTGTTTTTGGTTTTCATTTATATTTGTATTTGTAGTTTTTGGTTTTCATTTATATTAGTATTTGTTGTTTTTGGTTTTCATTTATATTAGTATTTGTTTTTTTTTGGTTTTCAATTATATTTGTATTTGTAGTTTTTGGTTTTCATTTATATTTGTATTTGTAGTTTTTGGTTTTCATTTATATATTTATTTGTTGTTTTTTGGTTTTCATTTATATTTGTATTTGTTTTTTTGGTTTTCATTTATATTTGTATTTGTTGTTTTTGGTTTTCATTTATATTTGTATTTGTAGTTTTTGGTTTTCATTTATATTAGTATTTGTTGTTTTTGGTTTTCATTTATATTTGTATTTGTAGTTTTTGGTTTTCATTTATATTAGTATTTGTTGTTTTTGGTTTTCATTTATATTAGTATTTGTTTTTTTGGTTTTCATTTATATTTGTATTTGTTGTTTTTGATTTTCATTTATATTTGTATTTGTTGTGTTTGGTTTTCATTTATATTTGTATTTGTTGTTTTTGGTTTTCATTTATATTAGTATTTGTTGTTTTTGGTTTTCATACATATTTGTATTTGTAATTTTTGGTTTTCATTTATATTTGTATTTATTGTTTTTGGTTTTCATTTATTAGTATTTGTTTTTTTTTTGGTTTTCAATTATATTTGTATTTGTAGTTTTTGGTTTTCATTTATATTTGTATTTGTAGTTTTTGGTTTTCATTTATATATTTATTTGTTGTTTTTTGGTTTTCATTTATATTTGTATTTTTTTTTTTTTGGTTTTCATTTATATTTGTATTTGTTGTTTTTTGGTTTTCATTTATATTTGTATTTGTTGTTTTTGGTTTTCATTTGTATTTGTAGTTTTTGATTTTCATTTACATTTGTATTTGTTATTTTTGGTTTTCATTTATATTTGTATTTGTTGTTTTTGGTTTTCATTTATATTTGTATTTGTTGTTTTTGATTTTCATTTATATTTGTATTGGTTGTTTTTGGTTTTCATTTATATTTGTATTTGTTGTATTTGGTTTTCATTTACATTTGTATTTGCTGTTTTTTGTTTTTCATTTATATTTGTATTTGTTGTTTTTGGTTTTCATTTATATTTGTATTTGTTGTTTTTGGTTTTCATTTATTAGTATTTGTTTTTTTTGGTTTTCAATTATATTTGTATTTGTAGTTTTTGGTTTTCATTTATATTTGTATTTGTAGTTTTTGGTTTTCATTTATATTTGTATTTGTAGTTTTTGGTTTTCATTTATATTTGTATTTGTTGTTTTTTGGTTTTCATTTATATTTGTATTTGTTGTTTTTGGTTTTCATTTATATTTGTATTTGTTGTTTTTGGTTTTCATTTATATTTGTATTTGTTGTTTTTGGTTTTCATTTATATTTGTATTTGTATTTTTTGGTTTTCATTTATATATTTATTTGTTGTTTTTTGGTTTTCATTTATATTTGTATTTGTTTTTTGGTTTTCATTTATATTTGTATTTGTTGTTTTTGGTTTTCATTTATATTTGTATTTGTAGTTTTTGGTTTTCATTTATATTAGTATTTGTTGTTTTTGGTTTTCATTTATATTTGTATTTGTAGTTTTTGGTTTTCATTTATATTAGTATTTGTTGTTTTTGGTTTTCATTTATATTTGTATTTGTAGTTTTTGGTTTTCATTTATATTTGTATTGGTTGTTTTTGGTTTTCATTTATATTTGTATTTGTTGTATTTGGTTTTCATTTACATTTGTATTTGCTGTTTTTTGTTTTTCATTTATATTTGTATTTGTTGTTTTTGGTTTTCATTTATATTTGTATTTGTAGTTTTTGGTTTTCATTTATATTAGTATTTGTTGTTTTTGGTTTTCATTTATATTTGTATTTGTAGTTTTTGGTTTTCATTTATATTAGTATTTGTTGTTTTTGGTTTTCATTTATATTAGTATTTGTTTTTTTGGTTTTCAATTATATTTGTATTTGTAGTTTTTGGTTTTCATTTATATTTGTATTTGTAGTTTTTGGTTTTCATTTATATATTTATTTGTTGTTTTTTGGTTTTCATTTATATTTGTATTTGTTTTTTTTTTGGTTTTCATTTATATTTGTATTTGTTGTTTTTTGGTTTTCATTTATATTTGTATTTGTTGTTTTTGGTTTTCATTTGTATTTGTAGTTTTTGATTTTTATTTACATTTGTATTTGTTATTTTTGGTTTTCATTTATATTTGTATTTGTTGTTTTTGATTTTCATTTACATTTGTATTTTTGGTTTTCATTTATATTTGTATTTGTTGTTTTTGGTTTTCATTTATATTTGTATTTGTTGTATTTGGTTTTCATTTACATTTGTATTTGCTGTTTTTAGTTTTTCATTCATATTTGTATTTGTTGTTTTTGGTTTTCATTTATATTTGTATTTGTAGTTTTTGGTTTTCATTTATATTAGTATTTGTTGTTTTTGGTTTTCATTTATATTTGTATTTGTAGTTTTTGGTTTTCATTTATATTAGTATTTGTTGTTTTTGGTTTTCATTTATATTAGTATTTGTTTTTTTGGTTTTCAATTATATTTGTATTTGTAGTTTTTGGTTTTCATTTATATTTGTATTTGTATTTTTTGGTTTTCATTTATATATTTATTTGTTGTTTTTTGGTTTTCATTTATATTTGTATTTGTTTTTTGGTTTTCATTTATATTTGTATTTGTTGTTTTTGGTTTTCATTTATATTTGTATTTGTAGTTTTTGGTTTTCATTTATATTAGTATTTGTTGTTTTTGGTTTTCATTTATATTTGTATTTGTAGTTTTTGGTTTTCATTTATGTATTTATTTGTTGTTTTTTTTGTTTTCATTTATATTTGTATTTGTTTTTTGGTTTTCATTTATATTTGTATTTGTTGTTTTTTGGTTTTCATTTATATTTGTATTTGTTGTTTTTGGTTTTCATTTTTATTTGTATTTTTGGTTTTCATTTATATTTGTATTGGTTGTTTTTGGTTTTCATTTATATTTGTATTTGTTGTATTTGGTTTTTATTTACATTTGTATTTGTAGTTTTTAGTTTTCATTTATATTAGTATTTGTTGTTTTTTGGTTTTCCTTTAAATTTGTATTTGCTGTTTTTGGTTTTCATTTAAAATTTGTATTTGTTGTTTTTGGTTTTCATTAATATTTGTATTTGTTGTTTTTGGTTTTCATTTATATTTGTATTTGTATTTTTTTGGTTTTCATTTATATTAGTATTTGTTGTTTTTAGTTTTCATTTATATTTGTATTTGTTGTTTTTTTTTTTCATTTATATTTGTATCTGTAGTTTTTGGTTTTCATTTATATTTGTATTTGTTGTTTTTAGTTTTCATTTATATTTGTATTTGTTGTTTTTGGTTTTAATTTATATTAGTATTTGTTGTTTTTGGTTTTCATTTATATTTGTATTTTGTTTTCATTTATAAATGTATTTGTTGTTTTTGTTTGTCATTTATATTTGTATTTATAGTTTTTGGTTTTCATTTATATTTATATTTGTAGTTTTTGGTTTTAATTTATATTAGTATTTGTTGTTTTTAAGTTGGTGGGTTTTTTCCGTTGTCTTTCCTTGTCCTATGCGTAGTCCATAATGTTACTTTTTTTTCAATGATTTGTTAGTTTTTGATGATTAATTTTTGGTAAAATTTCTATTCTGAAGTATTATTATTATTACCAGTATTGTCACTGTTATTAACCTTATATGTTTTCTTTTGTTTTATGTATATATCGTTTAAGTATTGTTTGGGCTTCCCCTGGGGCATCTATCCTTAAAATCTTATCACCTGTCATGTCTATATTGTGATTTCTAAAGTATGTTTTTAATTCTAGCCTCTGTTGCTCGTATTTTTTACAGTGCATCAGGTAATGGTCTTTGTCATTTTCTTCATGACATTCTTGGCAGTGTGGTTCCTCCACCATACGCTTCTCCGAGACGGAGACGCCATCGCTTCTTATTCGAGTGTACCTTTAATTCTTCTCTGATCTGGCACGTACTTGTTGGTTTTTTCAGCAGTTTGAACGGGTGTCTGCCTTTACTACTGCCCTTCCATGTTGTCTTGCATTCCTCGTTTATAGTTAGCTTCACTTGGCTCTTGATCTCCGTTTTTCCTAGTCCTGCTCTTATATTGTTTTTACTTACTCTTCCATACTTTGCGGTCTAGTCTGCCAAATCGTTACCAGCTATACCTATCTGTGCTGGAACCCACACAAGCCTCACACTACATCCTCTGTTCCCTAGTGATGCATTTATTGCAAGAATTTCTTCCTTTATGTCTAGCCGGCTACATGTTCCTGGGTGTTCTAGTGCTTGTAGTAATGACAGTGAGTCTGTAAATATCGTCACAGCTTCTGGCGTGTGTGGCGTAAGGTTTTTATTGGCTTTACCATCAGTATAGTACTGACAATTACAGAAATAGAATTTCTGCAGAAAATGGTGAAGTCCCAGTGTCTGAGAGAACTACTGGTATCACAAATTAGTTACGGCTGTGAATGATCTGATCTCGAAACAATAGTAGAGAGGAGACCGACATAAAGCGCCACCTCCGCTGTGTAACTAACTGTGATATTAAAAAAACAAGGAAACAGATTTCACTTAACAATTTTAAAAAATTTGACAAGTCGTTCAAATACAATTTCCTTATTATTTATTTAGTATATACACTATCTACTCTTGTGCTGAAGGGTGAATGTTGAAGAATGGAATGGATTTGTAAGTTTACATATGATTCACATATATTTATATATATATTACAAGTCTTCCAATTATAGGAAACAAATTTATATCAGCTGTGCTGTTAATCACTTATAGTAAATGTATCAGCTGTGCTGTTAATTAAGTATATAACATTTATCAGCTATGCTGTTATTATTGTCTCTTTCTACGCTAAATCACTTTCTCGTCACTGACACTAGCTTTTGCTCACAATGCCGACAGAAATGGTACTACTGGGTACTCATCTCTTAAAATGTTCTGTTCTCCTTAGTTTGGGTCACACAACTCCTGCTGAGGCTCGTTACTTTAGCCCACCCAAGACTGAGGGGGACTAAAGATGTAGCTTCTGTACAATCTCTATGCTCCTGCGAAGTTCCAGGCAGCTGGACTGACTCGAACATACGACCTCAGGTTTTATGACACGAATAAAACCTGTAACAAGGAAAAATAGGGGCTAATTTCTGTCCTCAAGCCCGCCTATTTCTATTGTATATGATATGAGCGTGTCTCAGTGTCTGCATGTAGGATGAATGACAACATGGCTCAGTATGATTTATAAATAGCGAGACAAGACAGGTGTCTACTTGCAAAACATTCTTTCTGATAAACTAATGCATGGATACATTCAATAATATAAATTCAATACATGAATACATCCAATAATATAAATTCAATACAGGAATACATCTAATAATATAAATTCAATACAGGAATACATCCAATAATATGTACACCTAGGTGTGATACAACCATTTCCTTCCCCCTAGAATATACCAGGCCCTCTCTGACAAGTGCTATAATATATCCTAACAATAACGTTATGTTCTTATGATAGGAGTATATGAGACGAGGACTGTTTGGTTACATTCCAGGTGGGAGTAATCTGAGACAATAAACTGAAGTTATAGGAGACAATAGATTGAGTTATATGAGACAATAGATTGAGTCCTAACAAGGACTGTTTTGGTTATATTTCAGTTGGTCTTATCTGAGATAATAGACTGAAGTTATAGAAGACAATAGATTGAGTCCTAACAAGGACTGTTTTGGTTATATTTCAGTTGGTCTTATCTGAGATAATAGATTGAAGTTATAGGAGACAATAGGTTGAAGCAGGAGTCCTATTAGTCTTCATCTTCATCAATCCATATCAGGAAATACAATCCTTATACCTAATGCCCCAAGATACAATCAGTAACCTGATACGTTCATATTGAAACAATTTATATAAAATATATACAGGTGTAGGTAGTATAATGACACCCAACAAATACCAACATTATATACCTGCAGAAGGCCTATTTTCCTAAAGGTTATCGTAAATATATTTACCCTCTAAGATTCAAACAGGCCAGTTTTTGACTCGACTTAGCGAAGCCGGCTGCAGGTCGATGCCCTCAGGTAAGCTATAAATCAAAGTTGACAGCTCTTCTCACACAGTCGGTCGTCTCTGGCTTCGTGTCGGGTTGCGTGCTTTTGCCCAAAATCTCGCCCGATTATATAGGTAGGTGAATGCTTAAGCAAAGCTTTTGGTTGGTTCCTGGCGGAGCAAGCTGATTGGTTTCCTGCAGTTTCGTCTTTTGCTCGTACAGCCTAATTTTATTCAGTTTTCTTCCGCCATCTTGCGTGAACAACATGGCCGCAACCCACATCCGAAAAAACAGGGCTTAAGTTTTTTCCTGGCGTAACTTCTTGTAATTTATTCCGGCTCAGCAACTGTGCGTTGATTGGCTGGGGCAAATTTGTATCCCGACATAATGATTTAACAAAGTAGTGGGGTTACACACACTCGTTTCACGACAGCGTGTTATCTTCGATTATTTCTAAACTTTTTAGTATTGCTACCATCTCTGCGGTAAAAATCGAAACCCCTACAGTTACAATGTTGCTCTTCTTAATTCCCCACTTTTGTATTACTACTCCAGCACCTAGTTGCCCACTATCACCCTTGGATCCATCAGTGTAGACGGCCAGACTTTGATTTGTACGTTGATCTATGAACTTTCTTATTATCATTTTGGCTTCCTTATCTTCTATGTTTTGTTTAGTCTTTTCAGTAAGTGAGTAGTCTATGATTGGTGTTTTTAGTTCCTAGGGTGGTATTGTGTTTCTATATTTATTTCTATTATTAATTGTGTTTGACAGTTCTTTGAACTGTATTAGATCTTCGATAGTTCTCCACCCTGATGAATATCTTTCTTTATTTAAGGGGACGTCCCATACTCGTGGTTGGTTTTTGACAAATGCTTTGTGTGCTGGGTGGGTCACTTCTTGTGCTACTTTGCTCCAATAATTTAATCTTAGTTCTTTCCGTCTTAGATCAAGGGGCGGTATGCCAAGAGCTACTTCTAGTGCTTTTACTGGTGTTGATTTAAGAGCGCATGTAATGGTTCTCATGGTGCATTTTGAATTATGTCTAGTTTTGCTTTATTAGAAGCTGCAGCTGAATCATAGACTGTGCTGGAATAATCTAGTTTCCCCATGATGAATGACTTAAAGAACATAAGCATTATTTTGTTGCTGGCCCCCTCATCCATTACCTTTTACAATCCTTAGTATATTTAGGAGTCCCCTACAGCTTTCTACTAAATTGTCTATTTGTTTATTCCAATTTAGTTGTTTATCTAAAGTTATGCCCAGAAATCTAGTTGTTGAGGATTAATGTCCTTTAATGGTTATATTGATTTTGTTATGTTTCTTTAAAAATCCTTTGTTGAATATCATACCAACTGTTTTGTTTACATTAATTTGGAAGCCCCAAATGTTCATTCATTCTGACACTTTGTCTATTTGATTTTGCATTTTTTTGTAAACATGGTTTAGGTTTTTGCAGATCGCCAAATGGCAGTCATCTGCAAATTGCGATAGTGTATTCTTAAAAAATCTTTTACAAACATTGTGAAAATTGAAGGTGAAATCACTGATCCCTGAGGAATCCCATTCTCTTGTTCATATCTTTCTGACTTGTCATTGTTCACCTGTACGGCAAAATACCTGTCCTGTAAAAAGTTTTCTAGATACTTATAGGTTTTACCAGTAATGCCAATCTCTTTCATCTTGTAAAGAGCTCCATTTCTCCAGCATTCGTCGTATGTTCTAGCGACATCCAAAAAGACTGCCACTGTTTTCTCTTGAACCCTAGCATGACTTCGTAATTTTCACACTGCACATTTGAAGAAAAAAGTTAATGCTGATTTTTTTTCAGGGACGTAATTTTTTTTAATTAAAGAGAAACAATTAAGCTACAAATTAAAAGTATTAACAATAAAATATATTGTAGACTTGTTACACATTACTATGTGTTTTCTATTTATTATTTAAAACGCAACTGCAGCCTTGGTGGAAAAAAGATGCACTCTATATTAAACGTCGTGCAATTTGTGCAAGGGCTAAAAGCGCACAACTTTTATATAATTTCCAGAGTGCAAGAAAACATATTGTGGGACAAGACACTTTCAGAGAATTACATAGCATGTGATAATATCGCGTTCGAGATACGTCTGTAACTCACGCAATGCAACGTTGAGTGATGGAGGCAACCACTGAAATATCCAAATCCAGGCGATGATAAAACATGCATTGACAACTGGAACTCAATGTTAATATCATTAGTTGACAACTTCTACACGCTTAGACGTAATCGTGCATGTACAAAAAAAAGTAAATAAAAGATTGTACCCTTTTCAAAAAATTTTTTCTTTCTATCACAAAAGTAAGATAATCTCTGCAAGTTTTTAAGCAAACCTTACAAAGACTCAAAAAGAATGTACCTATTTCTTTTTTTTTTCACCTACTTGACCAGTATGTTAAGAGACATGTAACAATTACCGGTTGCAACTCAATTGCAAAAGTTTCACTTGAAATACCTTCTGCGCGCATGTGCATTTTTTGAGTCTTTGTAACGTATGCTTAAAAACTTGCAGAGATTATCTTACTTTTGTGATAGACAGCATCCTCGTACCACGTCATGGGGCCGAGAATACATTTTTTTAAAAGGGTACAATCTTTTATGGACACCCTGTATTTAAAGGAAATAGTCGACGGTCGACAGATGCATTGATCAATCTGTTGTGACTGACAAAAATATATTTCGACTACCATTTTACATTTTACTCTAGGAGTATATTCATCTTGTTGGCTTCTATTCGACATTGTATTAAAAAAAAAAAACAGAAACACGAAGGTAAAAGTAGTCCCATAGCTGACTGCCGTCTTCTTCTTCTTCTTTGATCCTTAGTGTCACAAAGTTACCCCTGTGAGGGTAACCAAAGAGAGTTATCTGTGAGGTGCCGGCTTTGTCAATGGCTCAGATTCGCCTGGCACCCGGTTGAAGATGAGCAGCAGGAGTGGAGAAGGTGAATATAAGACTTTGGGATGAATTCCCAGCATATAGCCCCAGTGATTCTGGATCTCGTGACATATACCTCCTACCACTCTATCTCCCCCTCTATATACTAACGAGCCCCCACTCCCCTATTACACTGAGTGAACAGAAGAGAAAGAGAAGAAGAACAGTATGTCTCTTTCGCACACTTTCATTCCTTCTCTATATATGTGATAACGTGTGTTGGTAAACACAACTACAACATTTATTAATGTTCTGAAATATAACAACATTCAATTACACTGATACAAATGCAACTAGAAATAACATTAACTATCCCTGTGAAGAAAGATATTAGTTAATGCAAAATACACAAATGAATCTAAAGTCTACCCTATGTGATGATGATGAATTTAAGTAACTCCTAAATACTAACAAAAAGGATATCTTGTGTTTCTTGGTCTCTTGCTAACTGTCAATAAACTCTGGTTGTTTGAACACAATGGACAAGTCTTTGTCTGCCTACAATAACATTGGACGGTTCACTCGATTTCGCCAGGTGTCCACGGCTTGTATTTTTGTCTTTCACAATGCCTGTGTTGACATTGTCCCGAGCGTCCGAGGTGTCTTATTCATGGGTGAGGTTGAACACAATGTTAGGCGGGTGAGACTTCGTCTGTTATGCAGATGTCCTTTTGTTGTCTTGGTATTTTGCTTATGTGGTGACGATGATGGAAATATGTTGTATATTCGTATTTGTTGGTGCATCAATTGTACAGGGAGAATCTGTCCATTACTGCATGTAATTTAGGATCTCGATAAATTTGGTAGGCACTGGGGTTACAAAATCTCCCGTCTGCTCTTGCAGCTTTTGATCATAGTTTCTCAAAGGCACTTGTTGTAAAAAATCATCCGTTGGCGACTGCCACTTCAGATCATTAAATTTCTCAAAGGCACTTGTTGTAAAAATCATCCGTTGGCGACTGCCACTTCAGATCATTAAATTTCACGTGGACAGCTATTTAGAAATGCAGCAATCCTTCTGGGTATTTTCTGCTTTCTTTTTGGGTGGGTAGTCGATGATAGAAAGACCCTTCACCGCCTGGTAAATTCCTTTCTGACCCCCGTGGAGTATTGGTAGGTTGTTGCCGTTAATTACGTGTGAGATGCGTGTCGTCGCAGTATCTCGGTCGGCCCTACTCTAAAGCTTGTCCTGTGATTAACGCCAACCACGTAGTAGACTAAGGATGAGTATCTCAAATGGTCCCTGTCTCTACCACTGTGATGGATAAAATAATGAACCCTTTGTAAGTATCCCGTAAACTATGCTACGCCTGTAGTGTCTTGTATGTGAAATCTTATCACTATAAGAAAGGGCTGTGCGGTGTTTACTGCACGTTTAACATGTAATGTAAGAGGCAAAATAAAAGTGTCTTGTATTTACTTCGTTATAGTTACTGGAAACTGTGCAATCTTACAAATATAATAATTCTTTGCATGGCGTTTATTGCAACCTGTACTTATTAGTGTGAAATATAATATTATAATAAACGTGACTGGTATTTACAGTGTTATATTTATGGAAAATATGTATATATTATCTGAATGAAGTTAAGACATAATAATGATAAAGTACAAAATATATTACACTAACCTTGGTGTCCCTATACGAATTTCACTGACACAATGTCTTGATTCTTTCTTGTGAAATCTAGAACCCACGTTTTGGTTGGCGGAATGGTTTCTCTTACCAATGCCAAGCAATGAATCTAGTTGGGTTATATATCGTCTGAATCGCCTAGGGCGATTTTTTTTCGGGTTCGCTTCCTGTGTCATGTGAAATTTCGTTTGTTTTCCTAAAGTCAGACATTCCGTCCTCAAACTGTGTACAATTTCCTGTATTATTTTGCTATGGTCGCTCTCATATTTTGCTTATCCGAGACAACTTGTCTGCGTTCGTCTTTTGGGGCACGTACAGTGTTGTTCTTCTCGTTATAATTTCGTATTCATACTGCTTTCATGTTGCCCTTGTGCAGACTTTAAGTCTCCCTTAGTCACAACAATACTTGGTTAACACTGGCCCTGTGTAAACATATCCGCAACTTAGTATCAATTATTCCGATAGTCTGTTGGTGCAATGTCCGCGTGTTGTGAAAACATTTCAGGTGAATGTTGTTGCGTGCTGTCTCAGTGTTCTGTAAACATTACATTCTACGGCTAGCCACAATAATATTGCTTGTACCTTCCTGCCTTTGTGAAAACACAACCGAGACGTTGAAGCGATTACCTCAATAATCTGTTGACCCACTGTCTATTGTTATGTAAACAGTCCATGCGAAATTGGTCGGATTACCACGATTGATGAAGACGATGTCTGGTTTTAAGAATTAAAATGCAGACTTACTCGCGTCCCGTGACATATGTCCCCCACACGAAGTCTTAGCTTGGGAAGACTCCTGCGAGTCAGGATGCATTTTACATTCCCTATTGTCGGCTGATGTTATCTCCTCGCTATCACTATCCTCCTCATCTTCCTCGTTTCCACCATCCTTCTCCTCGTTCAAATCGTTCTTCTCGCAATCTTCCTCAGTTGCTTCTCCTGCATCAGCTATAAAGAGCTGCTCCCTTTCCTGTTTCAATATCGTGACCGTAGTCAAGAGTTGTCGCCCCTGCTCGACTACGTTCGTAGAGTGTGTTGTGATTTTCTGCACACCTGCAGATGACTGTCTAGCCGCATTGGGCTGCAGTGCTGAGTTCGGATTTCCTTTATTCAAATGCTTTGTGGCTGCTCGTGTCCTGAAGTTGGCCGCTTCAGTTATGTGTCTGGCTAAGTATCTCTTTAGCAGAATAATATTATATATTTCCAGCTGATTCTCCATTGGAATCTTATCATTGGTTCGAGATGCCTTCTCGACCATTGCGTATGGCCCGTGCCATCCAATCAGTAACCTGTTCTGTTTACTATGCATAAACAGTAAAACTTGTTTGCCTATCTCTAGCTCACACTTAGGACCAGTCGTATTATATTCTCCGTCATGTTGACGCCTCCTCTTCTTCATACGTAGTCTGTTTCCCTTAACAGTGGCTTCCTCACTTTTCCCATGATTTGATGCCCCTCTCTGGCATTCAGGACCTGATCGGATAAATTGATCCATGTCCCCTGCGATTCCCTGCCAATAATAATGGTGGGTGATTCTTTGCGTAGTGATGTATTGTCTGACCTGACCACTAGATTCACTAGCATGTCCCATACCTAAGATATAAAATCTATATCGTGCTGGTACTACCAGTTGCTTATACTCATATCCGCGCTTTTTCTACTTTCCTAAGGAGTTGTCCTTGCTGTTTAAAGCAGTCTCCTGGTTCTGGTGGATTGTCTCCCTTCAGTCTCTTCTTAAAACACGGTTCTACCGATTTATCGTTCATTTGAGCTTGTCTCAGCTCTTGCGGATGGAAGTGAACCTCGTCTCCTTGTCTCTTCTCCTTCGCTTGGTCACTTGTCTGCACTGCAGCTGTGACTCTTGATTGACGAGTGTCTCCTAAACTCACATATTTGTAGCCTAAAATGACTTCGTATGTATGATCATTTAAAACTGCCGTTCGTAGTTCTCCCTTGACATATCTGCCTTCAATGGGAGTCCGGGCGATAGCCGCCATCATTGGAGGATCGCCGTTACCTGTGACCTGAATTTCCACAGTTCCATCAGTCAATTGTTCTGATCTAACCAGTCTTGAACTGATTTTCGAATCGAATTCCAGCCTGGAATCGAATACCTCTTCCGCTCTTTCTCTATTGACAACGTTGTGTTCCGAGGGAATCCGGGCGCTAGTCGCCGTCCCTACAATATCACTTTTCCTTTTCCGCCCCTTTGCATTAGGGTCCTTGTAATATTCGTTGCCAGGTTTAAACCTCTTCTTTCTTTTGAGTGGTCCATTCTTATTGACACTAACTCTCAGTGTGTCTTTCTTCGCTCTGTCGAAAAAAAAAATGTTTCCCCACTTCTTTCTTCTGCTAACCAATCTTTGAATCCGACGACGGATCAAAGTTGGCCCTTGTTTGTCCTTATTACGTATCTTGTGTATCTTGCCCGTGGAATGGTCATAATTCAAGATACGGTGCAACCCATCTGTCCATTTATATCGGGTACAGTGTGTTGTAAATTTCGCGCATCTGCGCTGTGCCTTGCATAAAGCGCGTACACCAAGCTGTTTCCTCTTGTGTCGCCTGGTGTCTTTCCTTCTCTCTATCCGCTTAGTTTTTGTCTCGCCTACATATAGAATCGGAGTCCCATGGGTGTTGAGCTGCTGTATCCCCGCCGGCTCTACCACACTTTTCTCCTCATAATCCTCTTCTACCTCCTTTTGAAGAGAGTCGGGGGGTGCCTCCGTGTCCGTCGTCCACCCTGTCCCGATAATCGTATGTGTTGTTATACCTTCTAAAGGCACACATTTCTCTCCGTAAGTTTTAAAAGTGGTAGGATCTGACTTTTCCTCGTCTTGGATAAAGGCAGACTTAGGCGATGTGTGCAACTGTCTATTTCCGTGGATAATAGCGAATGCCCGTTCCTGTCCGGTCGCTTCTTTCCACGTAGAAGGGCCGGTGGAGTAAGGTAATAATTGTTCTCCTGATGTCAGGAGACAAGTGCCTGTTTTCTTCTTCCCTGTGATGCCAGGTGAAATTGTTTTATTCGAAGTCCCCTTGCAAGATCCATCGAAGGTACCGCTCGCAATTAGAGTGGGTTCTTCTGTGCCTTTTAATAACTTTCCGTTATCTCTGCATCGGTGTCTGGAATCCATTGAATTAACTACCGCCGGGTGTGATTTTTTCCCCTCTTTTTCTCGGGACTCTTTGTCCTTCATTGTTCGGGTTTCTATATACGCCAAGCGATGGAGAGGAGGGCGGTTTCGGCACTCACTGGTGTAGTGATTTTTCATGCGACAATACCGGCACCATTTTTCCCCTTGCCTCTGGTTCTGAGAAAAGGAGTTGTGTTGAGTTTCCTGTCTATGTGGATTGCAAAGCAAGTTGTCTTTCTTCCCCTGATACCGGTCAACTGCGCCCTTCTCGTAATCAGTTTCTCCTGCAGATTTCTTTGCATATGTCGTAATGCAAGGCGAAGATGGTGTGTCCTCTAGGCGATATGATAGCTCGTCTGCCACTTCATGGGCCGAAATACATATTTCTGGTTCAACTCTTGTGGATAGTTCAAATGCTTTAAGCAACCTCTTCATCCGAAGTTCGTGCTCTCTCTCTGCCTTATTTCTCTCTAACTCTGCCTTGAATCTCCTATACTCGGCCTCTCTCTCTCTCTCAGCTTCTAATTTCTTGGCTTCTCTCTCCTCCTTCTCCGCTGCTAATGTCAATCTTCTTTGCTCTACTTCTGCAACTAGTTTAATCTTTTCTCCCTCGCTCTGCAAGTTTGTCTTTTCTCTCTTCTTTGTGCGCCGTTAACATTTTTTCCACATATTCCCTAAGTTCTCCTTTTTCTAGTTTTAAACTAGTTGCTTCCTGGATAATCGCAGCGCGAATGTGACTCAAATCGTCCATGATCAAGCTAGACTTCAATCGGCCTATCGCTACTCAAAATTATGTGAGAGAAAAAAAATATAGGGCGAAGAAAAAATTTGTGCCCTTGGCCAAAGGGAGAAACCAAAACAAATTTCCCGTATGCTTCGCTATAACCTTTACAGCCGTACAGGTAAATGACAATAGTAAAGAAAACCTTGGCAATACAATTCTAAGGCTTGCTAAGAATACCAGTCAAATATTTCTGACCATCAAACTGCCTGCATACCAAGAAAACAATACTAAAATGTTTCGTCTCAGTGGCTTAGTCGCTATTGTCCACTTGTGAACAAAAGGAATACACAATGTCGGGTCGCTCGTGCAAAGCGTCCGACTTCAACACTGCCTTTTGATCGAGTCCCACGTGGTACTACCAAAAATCCAGGTAAATTTATAATGTGACAACAATTCAATATTGGTAACCAGATGCAGTAATAAAGTGCATATAAATTAATACGGTGTAATCTTGGGGGGGAGGGAAAACATGTGTTCAATGTCTTTCTTAATATACTATGAATATCTAAATTCTTAAATATCTAATATGAATATTCTAGTTATCTTAATACTCTATTCTGTGTTCTTTCCCTATACATAAGTAGAATAAGGAACCATTATAGAAGGACAGTGACTAGGTTTATACAAAATTTGCAAAAAAAGAAGTTATCTTTTAATGTTTTAGTCTAGGGCAAGTCCCAAGGTTTATCCCGGATGAGCCCCCAATTTTTGTACAAAAGTTAGTCCCCTCTTTGAGGGTAACCAAAGAGAGTTTGAGGTAATTTCTTGAGGTGCCGGGGCTTTGTCAATGGCTCAGATTCGCCCTGGGCACCCGGTTGAAGATGAGCAGCAGGAGTGGAGAAGGGGGGAATATAAGACTTTGGGAAATGAAGGCACCCAGCATATAGCCCAGTGGATTCTGGATCTCGTGAACAAATACCTCCTACCACATCTATCTCCCCCTCTATATACTAACGAGCCCCCACTCCCCTATTACACTGAAGTGAACAGAAGAGAAAGAGAAGAAGAACAGTATGTCTCTTTTCGCTCACTTTCATTCATTCTCTATAAATGTGATAACGTGAGTTGGTAGAGGAAATAAACTTACAAAGTTGATATTGCGACCTTTTTTTAAAACGATATAAAAAGGGACAGGTCTAAACAAACTTATGGAAAATGCTAAGAAGAAATACTAGGGAAACTATCCCTGTGAGAGAAAGATATGGGAGGTGTAAAGGGAAAGATAAACGAAATGAATCTAAAATCTGAATAATAGGTGAATATGTAATGTGAAAAATTAATTTATTACTCGTTTAAGTTTGGTTTAAGTTCCTGTGAGAAAAGAATAGACTTGTTTTAAGAATATTTTTGATAAGTGAAGCAATAACGAAAGAGAATTGATTTTGAACAAAAGGGGACAGTCTTTGAAAAGGGTAGGAATACTTTTAACATTGGTCGGACTTGGTTTACCTCGATTTACGTGCCAGTTAAGTCCACGGTTAGATTAATCTTTTTTTTTAAAAATTGGGGTTGACATTTTTGGTTTTTTAGGAAGAATTCATATTTTTTTGTTTTTTTTGTTTTTAAGGCGGGTTTTTCTTACCCCTGTTTGTTATGTTTTTTTTGTTCCTTTTTTTGTTTCTTTTTTTTTTAAGCTTATGTTTTTGTTTTTTGTTTTTTTTTATGTTTTTTTTTTTTGTTGTTGCAAATTGTTACAAATTGTTCTTTTTTGCATGTAATTTAGAGTTCTTTTAAATTTTTCCCTTTTTTAGCACTTGGTTTTTTAACATTTTCCTATTGTCTAATCCTAGGAGAATGTTTGATTTCTAATAGAATTTTAAAGGGGGTTTTTAAAAAAATTAGTATTTTGGCGTGAATTTTTACCATTGTTTAAAAGATAATTAGGGAAAAAAAAGCATTGTTTTTTAAAAAGAAATGTTTGGTGAATGTTTTAACTTAATCATTTTAAATTTCCTCGCTGGACATATTTAGGAATGCTAGAATTTCCTTTGGGTATTTTCTTCCTTTCTTTTGGGGCTATTTTTTTTTTTATATGTCAATGGATTTTTTTTTTTTAAGACCCTTTACTGGTACAATATTTTTTTTATTGACCCCCCAAGGAAATATAATTGGTAGGTTTTTTTTTTTCCGGTATTTTTTTTGAGAGGGAAGAGTTTTTTCGTTTATTGCAAGAATTCGGTAGATTTTTTTTTTTTTTTCCCTGTGAATTAAACCACCAGCCCACGTAGTTTTAGGTTGTTTTGTATTATAAGGTTAAATTTTTATTGTCTTAGGGTTTGTGTATGGATTTTAAGGATATTTAATGAAGGAATTTTTCGTTAGTTGGCTATTTTTCTTTGTAAACTATTTTTTTTAAGCTTTTAGTCAGATACTTGTTGCTTTTTATGAGCGGGGATTTATTTTTGAATTGGAGTGGGAGGTTATCGGCACTATTAAGATTAGTTTTTTTTGCTTTTTTTTTTTTTGCTTTTTTAGATTTTTTTTTTGGTTTTACGGTAAATGTTTAAGTCGTGGGGTTACATTTGTTTTTTATTTTGTTTTTTTGTATTTAGTATAGGGTCGTTTTAGTTTTTGGAAACTGGTTGTCTTTCGTTATTTTTATTGTTAATTTTTTGCATGGTTTTTATTTGTAAAGAATATGTATTTTATTTTTTGTTTTATATTAATTTTATAATAAATTACGGACTTTTAATAGAGAGAATTTTTACAATATTATAATTATAACTTTCTATTGGTTCTTATTTTTTGGAAAAATGGATATATGAATCTAATAAAGTTAAGACATTAATAATGATAAAGTAAATTTGTCAATATTATTCTAACCTTGGTGTTCTATATAATGTTTTACGAATTTTTCATGTTTACCACATGTTTGAAACATACTTTTTTGGTTCTATTGTGGTTGTCTTTGTTTTTGTTTTATATTGTTTCTCCTTAAAATTTTTTTTAGCAAATTTTTTTTATTTTTTTATACGGGAAATTTTCGCCTATTTTAATTTTTTTTTTGGATTTAGTTATTTTTTATTTATTTTATTTTATGTTTTTTTAAACTTTAAATTTTTAAATAGAACACCGTTTTTTTCAGTAATTTAATTTTTTTTTTTTAAATTATATTTTTTTTTATTCTATTTTAAAATTATTTTTTTTTTAAGATTCAAATTCTATGGTTTGATTTTTTTTTTTATTTATAAATACCAGTTATTTTTAATATTTTATTTGTATTTTATAAAACCAGTATTATATCCTGGCTTTTCATATTTTTTTGATTTCCATAACTTTATGATTTTTTTAAATTATAATTTAATTTTTTATTTTTTTTTATATTTTACTGAAAATTTTTATTATATTATATCATTTTTATTTTTAAAACTAATGTAATAAAAAATATATTTTTAATCTTTTCGTATTAAGGTAGTAATGTTAAAAAATTTCTCTATTTTAAAAACTAAAAAAATTTTTAATTTTTTATTGTTGAAAAATTTTTTAATTAAATCTATTACCTTAATAATCTTGGGTATTTTATAAACACCAAATTTCAAATTTTTTTTATAATTTTAATAATTTAATTTTTTTAAATTTTTGTTATTTATTTAAAAATTTATTTTTTAATTTCCACATAAATAATTTTTAACGTTTCTTTTTTTTAAATATTTATGTTTAAAAAAATTTGTTTGGAAAAAACTTATAATTTTTTTAAATACAACAGTAATAAAATACCATAAAATTAAGTTTAAAATATTTAATTTTAAATTAAATTTATTTTTAAAGTCTATTAATAACAAAATTAACCAAAAATATCCTTTTTTTTTTTTTAATTTTTTTTCATTTAAAAAAATAACCAATTTTTCATAACTGTCGGTTTTAAAATTTATTTTAAATAGTATATCAGATTGAGGTGCAAATAAATTATTTTTAATTTTTCCATTAAAATTTTTTTTTAATTGTTTTTTTAAATGATTTTTTAAATACAGTATTCATATTAAATTTTTATTTGTTGCGTTAATTCATTTTAAACAAAAATTTTCTAAAACTTTAATTTTTATGTAAACTTTTCACCCCTATCTTTTAGATATTTTTTTATTTTTTATATAATATTTTTTTTAAAAATAATAAATAATTTAAAAAAATATTAATTATCAACAATGTTTTATGATAATATTTTTTAAAAATAAAATTAATTTTTATTTTTAAAAAATAAATTATAAATATTACTATAAAATATTATTTTTTAAAGATGTTATAATTAAAATTAATAAAAAATATTAGAAAAAATTATCTTAATTTTATTAAAAATAATTATTTATTAAAATTAAAATAAATATAAATAAAAAAATAATTTAATATGGGCTCAAATTAAAAAAAAAAATTAAATAAATTTTATTATTATTATTTCTTATTAAAATTTTATTACTAATAATTATTTAAATAATTATCATAAAAAATAGAGAAATATAACGAAATAAAAAAAACCCCGTTTTTATTAAAAAATAAAAAAAATATCCCCTATTATATTATTTAATTTATAAGTCTAATATTTATTAAAGTAGTAAATTTATTATTTTTATCCTAATTTTCTTAAAGGGGGTCCGTAATTAAAAATAACAAAGAATGCCTACTTTTTAAAATTATATATTAAAATCCTCAATTTATATTATTAGATCAATTCTAACAAATTATCTTAAAAATTAAAAAAATGTAAATAATATAAAAATATAAATAAAAATTAATATAATTTTTTTACAGTAATTTTCAAAAATTTAAAACCATAGTTAAAGGAAATTTATAATGAACCAGTTTTTTTTTGGAAAATAAATTACATAAACAATTATTATAATAATTTATTGTCCTTTTATATTAACATCCTTTTAATTATTTTTTTAAAAAAATCAAAAATAACAAAAAAAAGGTTATAAAAAAAAAAAAAAAAAAAATAAAAAAATTCGTGCCTAAATTAAAAAAATTAAAAAAATAAAAAACTAAAGAAAAAAAATACTATAATAATTCAAATAAATAAAAAAAAAAAATAAAATTTAAAAGAAAAAAAAAAAAAGGATTCAGCGGGTTTTAAAAAAAAAAAAAACTTTATAATCGGGAAAAATCAAAAAATAAAAAAAAAAAAAAAAAAAAACAAGAAAATTAAAAACAAACTAACCTAAATAAAAACTAAAAATAAAAAAAAAAAAAAAAACAAAAAAAAAAAAAAAAAAATATACCATAAACAAAAAAAAAAAAAAAAAAAAAAAAAAATAAAAAATAAACAAAAAAATAAAAAAAAAAAAAAAAAAAAAAAAAAAAAAATAAAAAAAAAAAAAAAAAAAAAAAAAAAAAAAAAACAAAAAAAAAAAAAAGTAATCCAAAAAAACTAAAAAAAAACAAAAAAAAAAAGAGAAAAAAAAACACCAAAAAAAAAAACCTAAAAAAATAAAACATATTAAAAAAAAAAAAAACAAAAACCAAAAAAAAAACAAAAAAAAAAACAAAAAATTAATACTAAAAAACTCAAATAAATACCCCAAAAAAACCTAAAAACCAAAAACACTCCAAAAAAATAACAAAAAACAACCAAAAAAACAATCAAAAAAAATAAAAAAAACCAAAAAAAAAAAAAAAAATAAAAAAAAATAAAAAAAAAAAAAAAAAAAAAAAAAAAAAAAACAAACAGAATAACAAACAAAAAAAAAAAAAAAAAACAAAAAAAAAAAAAAACAAAAAAAAAAAAAAACAAAACAAAAAAAAAACAAAAAACAAAAACCATACATAAAAAAACACAAAAAAAATCCATAAATTAAAAAAACAAAAAAAACAAAAAAAACCACCCAAAAAAACAAAAAAAAAAAAAAAAAAAACCAACTAACAAAAAAAAAAAAAAAACTAAAAAACCAAAAAAACAACAAAAAAAAAAAAAAATAAAAAAAAAAAAAAAAAAAAAAAAAAAAAAAAAAAAAAAAACCCACAACCAAAAACAAAACCTAACACACCAAAAAAAAAACAAAAAAAAAAAAAAAACACAAAAAAAAAACCATAACCAAAAAAAAAAAAAACAAAAAAAAAAAAAAAAAAAAAAAAAAAAAAAAAAACACCAAAAAAAAACCCCCAAAAAAAACCACAAAAAAAACAACAACCCTAAAAAAAAAAAAAAACAAAAAAAAAAAACACAAAAAAATTATCTAAATAAACAAAAAAAAAAAAACACCCCTTCCACCCAAAACCACAAAAAACAACCTAAAAAAAAAAAAAACCCCACCACCACAAACACATACACCACCCCCCCCCACCTTCCAACCACACAACAACAACCCCCAAAACCACAACCAAAAAAACCCCTAAAAACAAAAACAACACCCCCAACCCATACCACACACAAAACCCCCCGTAAAAACCAAACCCAACAAACAAACAGGCCACCCCCCCCCCCCCCCCCCCCCAACACCCCCAAACCCCCACCCCCCAAAAAACACCAAACCAAAAAAGATCCCTCAACCCCCAAAACCACCCCCCCCACACCCCCCCCCCACCCAACACCAACCCCAATAACAAACCCAACCCCAGTAAAACAACCCCCCACCCATAAACCCCCCACCCAATCCAACACCCACAAATTAAACCCCCCCACACCCAAAAAAACCCCCCACAACAAACAACCCCCACCAACCCCCCCCCACCCCCCCCCCCCCCCCACCCCCCCAAACCCCAATAAAAACCAAAACATACACCCTAAAAATTTAAATCCCCCCCCACAACAACAACCCCCACACACCATAAATTAAAACCCCCAACCCCCATAAACCCCAAACAACCACCCCCCCCCCCCCCCCAAAAACAAAACCCCCCCCAAAACCCAACCAAACCAAACAATCATACAAACCAACAACACCCCCCCCCCCACAAAAACACCCCCCAACCAAAACAAAAAAAAACAAAAACCCCCCCCCCCAAAAAAAACACAAACACCCCCCACAACAAACAACCACCCCCCCAAACCCCCCAAATTAAAACCAAACCCACCCCCACCTAAAAAACACCTAACCCCGAACCAAAAAAAAAATAAAACCCAAAAACCCTTAACCCCCCAACACTAAAAAAAACCACAAAACCAGAAACCCAACCCACCCAAACCCCATAATTAACAAAACCAAGCCGAGTAAACAGAATAAAACACCCCCCAAACCAATACACCCAACCACCCCCCCACCCCAAACAAAAACCACCCCCCCATTTCACCCAAAAACCATATCACCCCCCAAACCATAACATACTACCCCCCACAGCCCCCCCCCCCCACCACCCCCACCACCCCACCCACCCCCTCAACAACCAAAAACCCCACCTTTTATTTTTAAATATTTTTTATATACCCCAACCAACCTCCCACCCAACCGCCCCTAAACCCAAACCACAATCTTACCACCAACCCCCCCCCAATAACCACAATAAAATCCACCCAACCCATATACCACCCCCCCCCACCCAACCCCCCAAATATCCACCCCTTAACCCCCATACACCCATTCCAAAACTTCCACCCACCCCAACCCTGCCTCACCCCCCCTCCACCCCACAACCTCCTCACCCCCCCAAAACCCACCCCCCCCCCAACCACATTTGCCCCCCCCCCCCCCCAAAACCCAACACTCCACGCAAAAACACCCCACCCACCCTCACCCACCAAAACCCCCCACAACAACAATTAAAACCACAATACCAACACAAACCCAACCCCCCCCAAAAAAAAAACCCAAAAAACTACACCACAATACCCCCACCAACCTCAAAATACCAAAACCCCAAACCCCTTCTAACAATTAAACCCCCCTACCCCACACCAATCCCCCACCAAACATAATACACCCTAACACCCCAAAAAAATCACAACCCCCCCCCCCCCAAAAATATTTCCCCCCACACCCCACCCCCCCCCCCCAACCAAAATTCAACCACCATTACAAACCACCCCCACAACCACCTTCCAAACCCCCCCCCCCCACATAAAATAAAACAAAACCCCTAAAAATAAAAAATCCACACAAAAAACAACCCACCAAAAAAAAACCCCCCCAACACCCCCCCCCAAAAAAAAAACAACCCCCCCCCCACCCCCCCCCAACCCCCCCCCCCCCCCCCAAACAAACCCCCACCCCCCCATCAACCCCCCCCCAACCACCAAACCAAACCAAAAAAAAATACAAAAAACCAACACAAAAAAATACCAACAACAAAACCCCCCACAAACACACCCCACACACAAACCAAAAAACCACACAACCAAAAACAAACAACACAACACCCCCCACCAAACCCCACAAACAAAAACCCTCCCACAAACAACCCCACCCCCCAAAATCCAACCAACACACCACCCCCACACCAAAAACCTCACCCCCCCAATTACCCATCCCAACACACTTACAACAAACCAACCCCCAACACCATCAACCCCAAACAACTACCCATTACACCACCCCCCCATTTTAAACCCTGCACACCCCCCAACCACCCCCACCACAAAAACACCCCAAATACCCTAACCCCCCCACCCACACTCAACCACCCCCCCCCCCCAACAACCAACAACCCCATAACCCAACCCAACACACCAAAAAAACCCCATTATAACGCCCCCCCCAACCCCACCCCACTCACAAAAACACCACCAAACAACCCCACCACAACCCAATCCCCCCAATCCCACCAAAACCACACCCACCCATCCAAAACAATTCCATTACCCCAAATAAACCCACCCACCCACTCATAACCAAACAACCAACAAATTGGGTTAGGGTATGACTTGTTCCCAATGGATGTATCGCCGATTAAACCCACAGTGTATATACAGTTTACTTTTAGGTATGGGGGATTTTCCCCAGGGTTGTTTTACCCTTTAGGGCAACGCAGTGGCAAAATCTAACCCTCAACTTACATTGACCATATGTTGTGATTGTTCTAATTTTTTTTTCACATCTAGTGTTGCCATTTGCTTTCTGTACACTCACGGCCCCTTAATTACGGTCCATTCTTACCACAATCCCAACAACCCCAAAAAATAGACCTCATTCTTACACAAAACGCTCCCCACAATCCCATTCTAGTACCTGGGTGTGGCTCCTTCAGTTAATAGGAGGGGATGTGCAATAGTGGAATTCAATAGAATGTATCCATAAAATAATCCAAAAAACAGAGCGCGTATACAAATTCAAACACATAGTGCACTCCCATGGGGATAAAATTGTAATAGGGTGGACAAGGAATCTTTTAGTTGGTAGGCATTAAAATAGTGGGAATGTGAGGATATGGGACGAATAGACCATGTGTGATTTCCATAATCTGGAATCATTATAAGAGGGCGGATAGTACATGTAGTGCGTTCTAATGGTGCGGTGAACTACATCAACGGCACCTCTTCTACTTGCTTCTTAAATTCGTCCAAGACGTTCGCCCAATTGGTCTTGGGCAAACAAGTCAAGGTGGTATTGTTCGTCGTCTTCGCTAAGCGCCGACGGGCCACTAGGAAAGGATAAACAGACCAGGAATGTGACAAGCTGGTAAAATACTTGTTGTTAACCCGAGAATAAGATAATCATCGGTAAATGAAGGCAAAGAGTAAGATAATGCACGGATGAAAATGAGAAAGAAAATGCACAGTGCAGGGAAGCAAAGATGGTCGCATAAAAATTAACGACTGAATTACGACTATCGGCACACTGTGTTTGTTGGCGTACTTTGCTTGCTCGGTGTAGGTTAAAAGAATGGAAAGAAAAGAAAGAAACTGAATGCAGGAGAAATGGTGCTATTCTCAGGACATGAGATAACAATCGAACACCATAATTATTTGCCGCAACTTCCTTTTCCGTTACTTGCTAGTATGCATATAATGTTACAGTATATGGTGATTGAAAAGTTTCTTCCATTTTTTAAATTGTTATTTCTTCACTTCTATTCAACTAGTACATATGAAACAAACGTACAAATAAAGAGAATTGAGTGCCATTTTAGTACATAGAATGCTATGTCACTTTGACAATACGATTCAGCGCAAGATAAGGTCTGTTCATTACATAATTACAAATCGGGCAGCAATTTTAGCTGTCTCTTGTAACGAAAGTTTTTGAGTTTGTTGTTGTTGCTACTTTATATATATTAAAAAAAATAATATTCTATTTCTGGGAAATAAAAAAAAAACTATTTATCAAATGGTAGTTATTGCTCCTTGGTTTGATGTGTATTTGTGTCATGTGTATCCAATGGATAAAGCGAGGATGTAAAGCAGTGTTTCTCAGAATGGGCGGTACAGCTCACCTAGGGTCGTTGGGAGGATTCAAGGAGGCGATAAGGGAAAAGTGGGCTACAATGGAAGAGGGGGGGGGGGGGGGAGGGAGAGGGGGGAGGATGAAGTTCAGTAGTTATGGGAGTGGTTCAGAATTTGTCAGGCAAAATGAAACAATATTACTTAACATAACGCCTACATATAAAAGCAGTTTGATTATACATAACCCTTATGTGAGCGCTTAAAAGAAGAACATAGCCTGAACTAACCCTAACCTACCGCTCCTCCCTAACGTCGCTCGTCCTAGTTTCTTATACCCTATCGCAGAGTTTCTCAACCTGTGAAGGGTAGAACTGGCAGTATTTGATAATTAACTGCATTATACTCAAATATTGCGTGGCAGTGTTAGCTGATAGTACGTTTCCCAGCTATAGCTTCGTGGCACTGCCTATCAGCAAAAACATTATCGGCTCTTGTTTTAAAGAGGAATGTCAAAAACTATTTTGTCCTGTTGATTAGGCAAGTTTTCATAATTTTATTTTACGCACAGCTTGCATCAGTTTTACTAATAGAAAATTATTAAGTAAGCACTATATATTTTCACCCGTGTGTTACCGGGGCCCGAAAGGGGAGCAAAGAATAGTAACACTGTCCCCTGCCAAGCATGTCGTAGAAGGCGACTAAGGAGGGTTGGGCATGGGGCCGGTTACCCCATCCTGTAAAAAAAATTTAAACCACAAAAAACTTCAACAAATATGGACAAGTCAAATAAAGAAAATAAAACACAGCCATCCAAGACAGGGGAAGGTCCTCTCGCGGGGAGGCGTATGATGCAACACAGAGAAAGCTGAAAGGAGTCTGTGTTGCTGACTAACCTTCTTTCTTCTAGGAGAACTTCCAGATTTGGCACCTGGAATGTTCGGAGGAGAACATGGAAAGAACTTGAGATGATGGCGCGTGACAGGAGGACTTGGCATGTGTTTGTTGAAGGCCTGTGCTCCTTTGGGAGTGGAGGGTTATGAATGAATGAACTATATATTTTGATACTGATTTGCTATATATTGAATATGGTTGTTCAGACCTTTATATTACCTCCTTTTAATTTGTGCCCAGGGGCTGTTCACGTGGTAGCTACGCCACTGGTTTTCAATTTATATTGCTCTATCTTCCACTCTTTATAGTTTTTAATGTAATGCAGGAAAATGAAGCGAGGGGGACGCTGGGGATGGGCTCTGGGAGCCAAGGGGGTCTTGACCACAAAAAGTTTGGGAAACGCTGATTTAAAGAGTTAAAAATGCTAAGTGACTTTAAAATTAACGATGAGAACTGTTCAGATCGTTCAGGCAAAATTTGCTGATCCCATGTAAATCTGTGGTTGGTCAATGTGGAAACACTATCAAGTAATATTACAGACCGTAAGGTGTTTTCTATTTGGACACATGCCCTAATATAACAAACGGACCCTGTGTCTAGGTTGAACCTGGCGCGCCTCGCTGAAACGAGGCAAAATTTTATTTAAAAAAAAAATAAAAAATAACTATCCTCATACGTAACGTAGCAGACCCATTTGTGTGGTGTGGTAAAAGATGATAGAATTGTTTGGACTATTCGTGTAGTGAAATCACAAATAAATGGTTCCGACTACTTGTATGATGTTTTCATGATATAACAACCAAAAGCACTCGTGAAGTTATAGCATGCTGTCATTATTTCGAGCACACTTGTGTTGTTATTGTAATTAAAATGGAGGACCAGTCGTGTGGTGATAACGTGATCACATACTGAGTCATTCTGACGACCGGTAATACCATAATGGAAGTAGTTATATTGAAGTTCTGGTAATGATAAGATGATAAAATTTGCTACGCCATGCAACAACTTGTACAGCGCTTCGGTATACGCACATACACAGCACACATGTATTTTTTAGTTATTTATTAACGATAGCAGCAACATGTATTCAACCATTATCCACGCATCATTCGAAACACTAAAAAAGTTTCATAAGGTAAAAAATTAGGGATCCCGTTACACGCCTATTGAGACCTATTAGGTATATGGTGTTGTCGTGAAAAATTCTAAATACCCATATATAAATTAGAACATAAATGTAAAGCCGAACGAAATAATACAAAAGAAAGAAGCATGGTGAAAGACCAGTGCTTTCCCAATAGCGCTTCCGTTTTATAATGCCATAATGACTGAACAAGAGACCCTCCTTTTTCTGTTTCGTCTGCATAAACTGTAACGCGTCCACGTACGATAGTAAAAGTCTACAGCATCATACACGCGTTTCTAAAAATAAAACGGGTACTGTATTTCTTGGGACGACCTTGATAGGCACACTGCTTAATGACCCAGATATAATACTACATTAATGTCATTATATACACTACGTTAACCTAAAAAGACAGACGGGCTTAGAAGAAAGAGAGAGAGAGAGAGATGCACGGGGGAACGCATGCAGTTGAGCCACTTGCTGTGTGTCGCATCGTAAGTCGTCTCGCGATTAACAAGTGAATGCCAATCCCACGCGAAAGCCATGCAGGCCTGATTTTTTTCAAATAAACAGTGACAAAAACACTAACGATACGAGGTAAGGTTTTAAAAAATGTGTTTAATGCTTATTAGGAAACATGACACAATACTGTTTTACGTCTGAAATCCTGACTTTATACTGACAGAACAGTCGAAAAGGCAGGACAGGTGGCGGTTTGAAAAATAAAAAAACAAATACACGACTATCCTAGAATAATACATATTTTGAACGGAGCCACTTAAACCCCTTAAACTTATATATTTGGGTGCCTTAGGATTTGCTGACAAAGAATATGTTATGTGTTACGCAAATAATCTAGTAATTAACAAATTATAGCCAAAATACTATAGTGGGGTTGTCTGACAGCACAAGATCATATTTGCTCATAATGGCATGATTGAACACACTGCTTTAGGGGAAATGCGGCCAACAAGTTAGATACGATTTGATTGGCCGTAGTCATATGTAAGGCGAAACCTTATTGGTCTAACTGCAAATACAATTATGGTTGTTAATGGCAACTTATAGGATGGATAGTTTTTTTCAAAGGCTCATGTAAACATGGCCTGATTGGTTAGAGCGTTCGATATAGGCAAATAGAAGCGTCAGTTCAGGGCCAGTTTTGAAAATAAACTTTATGAAAACGAAGTGCGTTGAGAGCAGGCTAAGAAATTTCTTATAACGGAAAAGCCTGGACAGAGGCAGATCAAAATTGTGCCAGAATTCATTGCCAGTCAACGTTACTGTTTAATATTTCCATGAATTGTGGTAAGCTAGACTTATTTCCTATGTATATATATATATATATATATATATATATATATATATATATATATATATATATATATATATATATATATATATATATATATATATATATATATATATATATATATTATATGAAAATTGAATATGACATGATAAATTTTGTCTGTATGTGTGTGGTTCAGTAGCAAACAGAAGGCAAAGCCTAGATATTGCTCCACCATGTAAAAGCTTGTCAGAGAGGAGTATAACTGCATAAGGCATATATGGGATTGCCAAATAGTAACATGACACCTATCCTATTGTATAGAAGGAATTAACGCTGGAATTGCAGAGGCGTTGTAACCATTAGGGAGAGGAATACTGGTGTATATTGTCACATGAGAAGCTAACAGTTGGCCTAAAGCGCTGAACTCTGTGTTTGTAATGTCTTGTACTCCAGTGTGGAAATATATTATAAATTAGTTCTGAAGAAGGAGGTACAACCTTCTTATTTCAGGGACCGTGGTACTGAAGTATTAGAGCAGCACCTGGTCTGAGTTTGGCTGGATCCAGAGAGCTGGCAGCAGACTCCTTGTCTAAGATATCGACCAGTGGTGTATTGCAAGATAACTGAGAAGCAAGCGAGCAGAGGAGACAGTTTCCTGCCGCCTACACATAAGTTAAGAATTCGTCAGCCAGAGTAGCTCACCCTTGTATACCCCACCTTAAAATTGACTGTAATACTAAGTCAAGAGGGACAGTTATTGTTTTACAAATAAAAGGAACTGTGATCCCTTCAAGATTATTTCCAACATTAACAAACACATGAAGTCGTGATGACAAACAACAACATAGCTTCAAAAGCCAGTACTACCTCTTAATACTGGAGTACAACACTACACACATATTGTAATAATATTCTATGTCAGGACAAAGATCCTTTGTATAAATTTTGTACATAAACCTTGTGTTTCCATTTGATTGTGATTCCTGATTCACTCTGTAGTTGGATCAGGATATCTAGTATTGAAAGAAATTAATACATAATTTAAACTTTAACACTTGACTTACTTAAGCTAGTCTTCTAGAGTGTTATATGTATGTGCTTGTCATAGTGTTGTAAAGTGTTGGGGATCTTAATAAAAGTGTTTATCTGTCTGTTGGTTGCTGTGAACGTACACTTCATCATTATCATAACCCTAGACATTCAACGTAGTCATCACAATATTCCAGAATAAGTCTGATTGAGGTTTAAATGTGGTAGCAAAGTAAGGTCATCTGTAACACACTACATTTAATAGATACAGATACCTTCACAGCTGATCTCAGTCAGTACACTAAGTCCCCTATAAATATTTATATAATCCCAACTTACCACAGGTGTTAGGCCCATATTTTCTTGATCATACGGAAACAGTTTCATACCGAGTTATAACCTTCTTTACCAAAAATAGTTCTTGTACCGGTACTTATTCTTACCTTAGAGCTCACCAAATCAGTTTTGCCACATTTTACTATTTACTATTCTTCTTTTTTCTTTTTATTTCTTCTCCATCTGATTCGTTGCCCCCTATTTTTGGGAGATTCTTCTTTGTCTTATTCAGAACTCGGAATTAGTGAGTAAAACGTAATAGCTAATACATTCATTATTGTTATCTCCTGTGATAAACGAGCGCAAAGGCCTTATTGCTCTATCTTTTCCTACATCTTTCGTATTGTATTTTCTCCGACATTTTCTCTTTCATGCAACATTTGCGATCCATATTTGCTATTTCATCGTTGTGATTACTCGCAACCGGTATCTAGAGAACCACATTTGCTCTTTCATCGGGGGAAATAAAATCCTTTGATTGAGTCCACATGCCCGACATTATCGTTTGAAGCCCACATTGCATCGTGATAAATCAGGTAAAAACACATATGGTCATCCGAATCAAACATGGGCATGCGGTAATTTCTGTGTCAGAGAGAGAGAGAGAGATGAATAATGAGCAATAGTTTAAATGCAAGTCAACCAGTGATGTTAAATGTGAAAACTTACGAAGATTTTGTGTGTCTTCAGTTCATCAGAAGTCTGAGTCTACACGCAACGTGTCTGACGTCTAACCAGAAATAAGTTATTAAAAACGGACATTTGGTTAGCAGAATTCGCCATAGGATATCTTTCATTCCTCAATTAAAAAGGAATATTGTCTCACCCACAAGTCATAAGGTGGGCGCAGCATTTTTCGTCACCATATACTGCTTGCTCACAAGTTCAATACCGAGTTATCACAAGTTCAATACAGAGTCATCATAAATTCTAATCACTCGAAAGATCATTATTATCTGAAGTCAAGCAAAAGAGCTCAAAAGAGGAATCGCATATTTATACCACGTGCAACACACTCTTAAGCGCATTTTATGAAGCAGACTCGAAAGTATATGAATCACGACTACATACGCAAGATTATGAGTCTACATATCACTAACATTTCGTGAAGATATCCAGTCTGACCAATACCCTCGGGAGATTAGACAACAGACCTTTTGTTCATATGACAGCTATTAACTGTTGATCAACACTACAGAGATATACTCAAACAGTGAAGGAATATACATAGATATCTCGTCAGCGTTCTCCGTACGACAACAGTATTCATCAGAACGTCCTCAGCTTAGAGATACCCCATTCGACATAACGTATAACAACTTGGGACATTTTATGCATACATGTGAATCCTCATATCTAGGAGAAGCATTTAGAGACACATGGACTGTGTAGAGTACTCACCATTTTGGTAACACGTATCATATCACATCATCATTTCACTTTACACCAGTTCATTCTTAATTAACTATTACTTAATTAACTGTAATTTTATTATCTCATCTGTGTGTTTTGTGTGAATCGTCTTTCACCATCATCACGTTCTAACCATTACTAACCCTATATGTGTGGATATTTCATTAATAAACCCAACGATCGGTTGATCATTATCAAAAGTTTGTTAATGTATCACTCGTGCTGTCGGTGTTACATATTCACCTATAGGAACCTTTCTCTACTCAGATGAGGTTGGGGGCTTTTTCTTTACGGGATCTAAGGGCAGAAGCTAAGGTCGTGGGGAAACAGAACTCTTTCCATAATTAATTAGAAAACACTGTCTAGTGGAAAGCATTCGCATTCCTGTCTTCTTGTCCCTATCTCGAATAGGTCTTTATTCTTTCTTAACGAGCCAATTTCTAGAGACCTTATATCTATATCTCATAGACTATTCCTGGCAAAAACTACTGTAGTAGTTGCCCCAGTGACTCACCACACGACATCTCCCTAAGGAGAATAAGCCTTCAACAGAATTCGTGCCAGGTCCTCCTACTCTGTGAAATCTGCTCAAGATCTTTTCATGTCTTCTTTATTCCGATCATTTATGTCACCATTTATTTTATTTATTTATTTATTTTTTTCTTTCTCTCTTTACTTTTCTTACCCTGTGGATTCCAGAACAAAGACCACCTTGTAATGCTACCAACAAGTTTACTCAATATGTCACCTATCCATCACCAGCGTCTTCTTCTCATCTCCTACTCCACTAACACCTGTCAGATTTTTGTTATCAATACCACTTTAGTGGTAATGTCTAATAGTGAAATGATATTTCAAATTTAAGAAATAAATATTATTCTTGCACGGTAAGACCGTCTACCAAGACAAACGCGGGAAACACAAGAGCCAAGGATCCAAACCTTCAAGACCACCTAGAGTTCTCTGGGAGGACAACAACAGACAAGACAATCTCTGGAGGACAGATGACTGGTCGTAACCAGGTTAAAAGAAAAACGGATAAGATAGCATGTCGCTCTCTCTGTCAAACCTTTACATCCCAAGGTGGAAAAGGAACGACTAAGTAAGTAAGCTTGCTTGGGAATATTTTGATGATTTTAGAATACAAAATATAAATGAAGAAAACAGCTTCGGTATTAAAGTGTTTTTTCAGACCATTGCTCTGTCATGGTACAAGGGGAGTAATATGAGGTTGTACATGGAGCTATCAACCTCAGCATGTACAACAAATTGCCACATAGACCACTCTAGCAGGAACATATGAGATCCTGGTGCATACTTTCTATAAGGGGACCAGCTACAGTGGTGGATCGATGCTTCGCAAGGAAATGATGAATGAAGTAATCTTGAAACATATTTATAACTGCCATAAACAATAATAAACATTCAAAGGCTTAAATCTAACGAAAACAGTAGCGTACTGAAGGGAATGCGAGGGGGAGATCCGTCCGAGGTGACAGTCGGGGGGAGGGTGGGGGGTACCACCGGACACTTTAATGACAATACTGTAATATTTAATGACCTACTTGGAAGCGTAATGTATTTTTCCATGTGTTTTATGGCGGTGTCAAAGGAAGGATCCACCCTGGGTACAAAATAATTTCAGTACGCCCCTGAACCAAAAGTACTCAGTTACTCTATCACGTGAAAACTTAAAAAGGTATCACAAATTGCTAGGATACCCAAAACTTCTGATAGCAGAGATCAAACAATTTGTTTGACAAAACTGGCACATTCCAGTCTGGATACTTTGTCGCTCTGTCAAACGGTCTCATATCTCAGCAGCGAGACAGCGTAAACGCCTGATGTGGACCGCGTAGATTAAAGTTTTCTTTGTATAACACTTGGCTCTTCATTTTTAGCAATTTTTGTGTACCAATTCGGTCACGGAAGAATGTGTTTTTGACAATAGTTGTCAAAACTCGCCGGCATCAGTCACGAATGTGCTTATATTTCGGACTGCACTGAAAGGTGTGGCTGAAGTATCTAAAGGAGAAAAGTGGGACACACAATATGGGACATAGCTTTCATATCTAAGTTAACTTAATCACTCAAGTGGTCCTGTGATGCTATCACGGCAAAAGGTTCTGGATTTAAGATATTGCCTAGTGTGGCTTGATAGCCTATATAATTTAGACACTCCTTGATTTGAGAGCCATACAATATTTTTTTCTTCTGCTCGGCCTTGTCTTCATCATTCGCTTCTTCTTTTGCTATTCCTTCAACTCCTACTCCTGTTCCTGCTGATTCTATCGCTGCACTATCAGTAATACTTCGTCTTCTTCAAGTATCATACCTGATGGCGTATGTGATCATGTCTCTCCACAACCTCCTGTCTTTACTTATGGTTTATTAGTTCTGTTGTTGACTTCTTTCCCTGCCATGATGTCAAACTGTTCAAAATCTTCTATCTTTATCGGCTTCTATCTCTGTTTCATTCTCTATTGTTACAATAAATAATCCAGCTTCTTTCTTCTCGTAACATGCCCAAACAAAGTGGATTGCCTCTTTCTAGCCTGAGGAATAAGCTTCATTTTCGCTTTGACCTCTTTCAAGACATCCTCATTACTCTTTTTAGCTGACCAAGGTGTTTTAAGCATTCTTCTGTAAAACAATTATCTCCGTGGCCTCTAGCGCTTTTCCTACGTGTTTACTAATTGTTCATGATTCACTTCCATATGTCAGAACTGATTCTATATAACAATGAAGAAATCTCTTTCTTACTATCATTGACAAAGACTTGATGCATAAAATACTTTTCATTTTATAGAATGTAAACCAATAAAACAGTATTGAATCAGTTCTACAAATTAACGGTTCACGTGAAACAATTTGTTAATTTGTAGAACTGATTCAATACTGTAACGTCCCTTGTTTCACGTGAACCGTTAATTTGTAGAACTGATTCAATACTGTAACGTCCCTTGTTTCACGTGAACCGTTAATTTGTAGAACTGATTCAATACTGTAACGTCCCTTGTTTCACGTGAACCGTTAATTTGTAGAACTGATTCAATACTGTAACGTCCCTTGTTTCACGTGAACCGTTAATTTGTAGAACTGATTCAATACTGTTTTATTGGTTTATATACTTATATTCCTTACCAGTTTTACAGCAGCCCCTTAATTTATTTTATAGAATGCAGCTTTCGCTTGGGCTATTCTACTCTTCACTTCTAAGATGCGTACTGTAATGCTAATACTACTACTTAACTTTTACAACTACCGTGCTTTAACTACTATTACTTTTTTCTACTGCTAAACTTCTGAAAAAGAAAAAAAAGTAGAAACATTATACAAGTAAGTTGGGCCGAATTTAGCTCTTCGTAGGTCCTTAGGAACTCTTATTCCAAAATGTGCTGAAAAGGGACAACAATGGGAAAATCATGTACACTTTCATTAGTAGGCCCTAAAATTAACGTAGGCCCTAGCGCTGCATAGTGCCTAATCCAGGGGGTTCTAACACCTAGGTGGTACGAAAAGTTTGTCAAAGGGGTACAGGGAATATTTGGTAAATTACTATACTATCCTAATGAAATATTCAACATGTACGAGAACGTTCATTTACAACTTATCCATGTGAATCAGGAATCTTACGTGTACTCTTAATCAAATCCAATGCAATAAAGATACTGGAGATTAAACGTGATATATCTTTAAAAACTATACCAAGAATAAAACTATTGGTTGGTTTGGGTTTAAAGACCATTCTCACTGCACAAGGACGACTCCGTCAGTGCTCAGATCTCTTCCTTTAAATCACACAAGGAGGATCTCAGTACAGTGCACGAAATTCGCAGCACCGACGAGAATCGCAATGTGTGTGTATACAGGAATCACACATTCTATAAATATTTTTGTGCTGTGTAGGTTTCTAATTTTCTAAATTTTGCCAGGGCAGCCGCCTTATGACCTACTCTTTACAATTTCCAACTGCTGTGGGATTTTTGACGTGCGCAACAAGGTCCTATTTTTTCGCCCTTTTTCAAGAAGGCTAGGCATCCGATCTCACTACCCAGGAGACCAGGGGGGAGTACGACATCATTAGGACCACTGGTTCTGAAAGAACATTTTATTAAATTATATTCCCTCTACTGGGAATCGAACCCTGTACCTGTAGAATTCGAGGCGGAAGCCAGTTTTTCCTTTTTCTTTTCAGAGACCCCCCGGGAACTACACTGATGGGGGGGAACAGAATTATCTCCAAACTAACATGTATCGGGATATTTAATAATTAATGAAGAATAAATAGATTAGATAATATAATTTTTATTAATAATAGTAATAATTTTAAATATCCTGCATGGGAGCCGCGCTGGCGTAATGGTTACCACACTGTGCTGGCGATCGGGTGATCCAGGTTCGCGCCCTGGCGAGCACATTTGAAGTAGTGTCTTCGACCGGTACTTGGATTGGATTAATTCGAGTCCTGGCGAAGACATTTGAAAAAGTGCCTTCGACCAGGGGACTGGAATAACCCGAGCGGCTCCTGAGCACAAACCCTCTGTGGATGGGAAGGAGCGAAGCTCCTGACCGGGTTGGAAGGAAAGTCCATAGGCTCCCCAGCTCGCAATGCCATGAAATTTGTTTCATGTCATTGGGCCGAAGGGCTGATAGCCCAAGTGCCGCTGGTTAGGAAAAAATATATATTCTGCATCAAATACATAGACAGACAGAAAAATAAAGTGGGTTGTCCATCTTATGAGAATGGAGCCCGATCAGTTACCACAACAGTAGAAGATCTGGTTGTCGACCACCAAGAGGACCAAGAATCAGATGGATAGATATTATTATAGACATCCTACAACAACATAGGTTCACTCCGTCCAACGCGACCATACTTGGTTCAAGAATGAAAATTTTAACTTCCTGCAACGCTTCACGGAAACGTGACAGAAAAAGTAAGTAAACAATAATTTTAATAATAAAATTTGGTATCTATAAACATAGTTCATACAGTGAATATTCAGTTCAATTTTCTATCTTTTTAATTGCCCAAAACGATACAAAAATAGAACACGTGATTTCCTATTTAAGGTCTGCATCGATTAAGGAAAAATAAGGTTCTCCGACGACTTCGTAAATGTTAAAGAAGCACAGTAGGACACACAATTAAAATTCTAATATATTTATTCCCTATCCACATTTATTACCGATCCAAATTAATTGCCATGCATAGAGTGATTTATACTTCGTTTACTTAGCAACGTATCGGTGGAGATAATTTAAAATTTACCATAACTCAAGACAATGGTCTCTAAGAACAAAGTTGGAGAAGTAGTTTTTAAGATAAGAAATTTAATAACTCACAGGATTACTTGAGCTAAGAAAAACTTCCACGAACTGAAAACTTTGTTATCGTATTTGATCCGTATGTCCCCGCAGGCGGGGGAGTGGATCATCTACTTCAGATTGTATGGAGTGTCGTGGCGTCAGTAACTCTTAAAACTGAAGACATAAATGGAGAAGGAAATATCTTCAAGTCAACAATGCTGGGGGTATTTAAAACACAGATCAAGGGATACAGCAAGGAGAAGATGCTATTTTGTGCAACAATGAGTTAAATGAAACAATTTAGAACAACGGAAATCTTTGCAACGTTTTGATAAAATAAAATCAAACGATAATCAGAAAATCAGATTATAACTATTCTCGATCCACATTTGAAAGTCAGACTTCAAGAGAGCTTTAAAAAATCAGTTTTATTGATGCATAGAATTCGCCAATTACGATGGTTTGGTTATGTCTGCCGAATAGGAGAAGATCGGCTACCACGACAAATTTGGTAAAATACCCAGTGTTGTTGTGAGCCCATGTTGTTGTGAGCCAGTGCTGCTGTGAGCCAGTGTTGTTGTGAGCCAAAGTTGTTGTGACCAGTATAATTGTGAGTCGGTGTTGTTGTGAGTCGGTGTTGTGAGTCAGTGTTGTTGTGACCAATGTTGTTGTGAGACAGTGTTGTTGTGAGTCACTGTTGTTGTGACCAGTGTTGTTGTGAGCCAGTGTTGCTGTGAGTCAGTGTTGTTGTGACCAGTGTTGTTGTGAGTCAGTGCTGTTGTGAGCCAGTGTTGTAGTAAGTCAGTGTTGTTGTGAGCCAGTGTTGTTGTGAGTCTGTGCTGCTGTGAGCCAGTGTTGTTGTGAGTCAGTGTTGTTGTGAGCCATTGTTGTTGTGAATCAGTGGTGCTGTGAGCCAGTGTTGTTGTGAGTCAATGCTGTTGTGAGCCAGTGTTGTTGTGAGCCAATGATGTTGGGAGTCAGTGCTGTTGTGAGTCAGTGATGTTGTGAGCCAGTAGTGTTGTGAGCCCATGTAGTGTTGTAGGATTTCTGTAATGATGTCTACCCATCTGCCTCTTGGTCTTCTCAATGCCCAGACACCAGATCTTCTACTGTCGTAGGGCACGTAGTAGTAATTTATCAGGCTTCATTCTCATGAGATGGCCAAACCACTTATTTTTCTATCTCTCTATATACTTGATGTAGGAAGTAGATCTTTTACTGTCGTAGGGCACGTAGTAGTAATTTATCAGGCTTCATTCTCACGAGATGGCCAAACCACTTATTTTTCTATCTCTCTATATACTTGATGTAGGAAGTAGATCTTCTACTGCCGTAGGGCACGTAGTAGTAATTTATCAGGCTTCATTCTCATGAGATGGCCAAACCACTTATTTCTCTATCTCTCTATATACTTGATGTAGGAAGTAGATCTTCTACTGCCGTAGGGCACGTAGTAGTAATTTATCAGGCTTCATTCTCATGAGATGGCCAAACCACTTATTTTTCTATCTCTCTATATACTTGATGTAGGAAGTAGATCTTCTACTGTCATAGGGCACGTAGTAGTAATTTATCAGGCTTCATTCTCATGAGATGGCCAAACCACTTTTTTTTCTGTATATAACTGATGCAGGATGCGGTTCGTACAATTTTCTGTTGTCATCATTTTTCATTCTGTCTCTTCTGGCAACATTGATGACTTTCCTTAAGTATCTCACCCCATTGGGTGTGATATTCATTTCCTGTGCTTTGTTTAGGGACCTTGTTGCACACTGATAGCAAAGAGTTGATACGAATATACTAATTATTAGTTGTCGTTTAGTTTCCATAGTGATAATCTAATTTTTGAGTAGTGGCGAGAAGTAAGTTCAATGTTGGTTTAGAAAGAAATGTACCAGAAGATGGCAAAAAAAGATATGCAATTTTAAAGTATCTGTACCCCAGTATTTTTATGAAGAAAAATGGGTCTAAAATTTAAAAATTCATTTTAAAAAATCATTCTGACGAAACTAGCAGGGAGTCTTGGGAATGTTGTGATCTATGTGCATGCTAAGCTCCAGTGTTCTATCTTTGCAAATAAAGCTTGTCTTGACACAAAACGTTTCTATTGTTAGTAACAATATGCAAATTAGGACCCAAGATAATTATTCTCCAATGATTCAGCATGCTTTTTACAGATGCTTTGACGTCCTTAACATTAAAAAAATATTGAAGATTGGAAAGTAAAAAATAAGAAAAATATTATTTTGGGTGAAATCTCCCCCTAACAGTTTCAATCAGGAATACAAAGGATAGTAAAAGGAATTGTAACACATATAGAGTGTTATAATATCAGACTGTCTTTATCTTATTATGTCATAATCTGCTCATCGATCTGCCTTTTAAGGAAATAAAAAGATAATACTATTTCCATTCTTGTCATTTATTTAATCCGCCATTGCTTTAACAGCGTAATATTTTAAACATTCACCAGTGTGTAACCGGGTCCCGAAAGGGGGAGCAAATAATTGTAACAGTGTAATCTCCCAAAGCGTGCAGTAAAAGGCTATTAATGTGGGTTGTGTTTGTGGATGAATACCCAGTCTTGGAGAAACTTTAGGCTAACAAAACCAGAGAAACCAGACAAACACAAGTGGAACAGAAGCTGAGGAGACGACACTGGCGTTGGGTATGACACACAATAAGAAAATCAGTTCGTAGCATTACAAGGCAGAACCCATTCCGAAATTCCCTGGGTAGAAGAAGTAGAGAAACAAAAATACCCATGGAGAAAAGAAATGGAGACGACGAGCATGGAATGAAGCAAGAAGATATGGAAAAACCTTGAGCGGATGGCACAGGACAGGTGGGTTTGGCATGTCTCTGTTGACGACCTGCGCTCCACGGTGACCTGAAAGGAATTAAATGAATGATTGTTCTTTGCTGTTGGAGCAAGAACACTTTTGGAACTTCGTAAAGAACCGACTGTCGATTGCAACACAGATCCAAAGTACAGCCAGGCAACGAGCATTACACACGCTAGCACACACAAAGACATGCGTGCACGCAGACACACATGGCTATATAACACTTCTCGGTTACTGTTCTGTAAGCAATAACAAAATATAACACAAACAGTGTAAGGAAAACTTTTAATAGTATAATCATAAGTAAGTGTGTACCAATACGGCATTCCTCAAATGAAAATGGCAGAAATAGATCTAAATTGATTTTTTTTTTTTTTTTTTTTAAACGAGCGATAAACAAGTATAACTTAACTTTTCACAGAAATAAGATCAAAACAAGTGGATGGCTACAAACACAACAGATCATTATTTAATTCTAAACACACACCAATACAAACCAAAAAAAGGCACATTAACAAGTTATAAATACGAAAAAAAAAGAGAACGTTTATACACAGAATATAAACAGCAAACAAACAGAACAGATAACTGGCTTACAGGCAACAGAGAACAGGACTGCTCGGCGAGCTATGAATACCGAATCGTGTCACAAAGTAAACAGCTTGACTGACTCAATGATGTTATGCGCCAGATTTTTCTAACCTTTTGGAGGTTCCGCACCCTTTTACAGCATCTTAAGAAGCCTCGCGTCCTGTTATCTTCTAGCTCGCAAAATATGTCAGAAATGCGGAAAAGAGATTAAAGTATGTTTGAGAAAATGTTATTTACAAAATGTGACTATGGTTCGGTATCTAATTCACGTTGTCAGTGTTCTGTTACAATTGAGTTATGTGTATTATAGTGTTATTCAAAAGTCTACATACATAGGGAATAATGTTTCTTCTGGTAACCGTGGTCCCGTGGAGTGGCCTTCGAGGTTTCCAGACCTCAGCCCACTCGATTTTTACTGGTGTGAGCACGTGAATACCATGGTGTACCAGCAAATGGTACGAGATATGAATCACCTAGAGCAGAGGTTTTCACTCTGTGCGTCGCGGCTCCCAGGGGCGTCGCGGCCCTCGGCTAAGGGCGTCGCGGTGGCTTGGGAAAAGTGTTGGGCTCGATATTATGAGCCAAGGTCCATCAATAAATATAGATCTTAGTAGTATAGAGAGGAGCCGCGGTGATTTATGCACAGGTCAAGGGAGCCGCGGACCAAAAAAGTTTGAAAACCTCTGACCTAGAGGAATGCATTCAAAATGCAATTACGCGCACAACACCAGATATGTTAACGCGAGTTCACCAGGAGTTGGAGACACACATCAGTATGTGTTTTTAAAGGAATGGCAACCATGTCAAAGCGTGTTTTGTGACTAAAGTGACAGTTTGTTTTTAAAAGTGACCATTTTCCCTACGTATTGACACTTTTGAATCACCACGTAGTGTACTTATGATGGTTTGCCTTCTAGAATATCTGGTTTGTCTTGCACCCCAAAAGGTGGGTCTCGGTTAAGAAGCACTACCCTAAAGAATATATTAACAGCCTGTAAATTAGTAGGCATAACTACAAATCCATCTAATAAATGTAATATTTATTATTCTATCCAGATACGCTCTGTCCATTGTATTTCAGTGGATCAGTGAACAACTAATAATTTATAAATCAATATTTAATAAATCAGAGGTAAAGGTAGTCCAACAGTAGGTAATGCCGCTGAGAACAGAAGTGTTAGAGACATCAGTATATTAGGTCTCAGCTTTAAGAGAAGTGGTTTACCGGTTCCCTTCTTCTATGTCATTGTCTTCCCTAACTTGAGAGCAGTGCCAGGTACCTATTTTAGCTGGGTACACTGGAGCTTGATGCTACCAGGCATTGAACCAGGTAACTGTGCCGTGAAAGGCAAGGGCTCTATCCAATCGGCGGTTGAATCAATATATATATATATATATATATATATATATATATATATATATATATATATATATATATATATATATATATATATATATATATATAAACTCCGCTTAGGCCGGTCCCAAGCCCGGCTGAAAAGGAGGAGGGCGGCCTGCATAGAGGCCGTAAGGAGGCAGCCCTTCCACCATGCAAAAGCACAACAGGCCAATCACCTGTTTGCTTTAAAACATGATTACGCGAACTACAAGAGAGAAAACCGGACTGATTCTAAAGGCGACAAACTGGAACGGACTACGACTTATGGAACTTGGAACACAAGAAGTATAAATGGGAAAGAAGAGGAGCTGGTGGAAGAGACGAGGAAAGCAAAATTAGAAATCCTGGCTATAACGGAAACAAAGAAAAGGGGACAAGGAGTCATGGATCTCGATGACAACACGCTGCTCTGTAGTGGTGTACCCACATCTGAAAGAGCTAAAGGGGGCGTGTGTTGCATTCTAGCGAAAAACCAAAAAGATAGTATCAAGGGATGGAACTTTGTCTCGGAGCGCATTATGGTTGTAAAACTAAAAGGAGAAACCATAGTCAACGTGGTCATAGTGTATGGGCCAAATGAGGATGAGAGAGCACAGGTCAAGGAGGAATTCTTCGAGCTGCTTCAAAGGACAGTGGATGACTGCCTAGATGAAATTATCATGCTCGGAGATTTCAATGCCAGAGTTGGAAATGACCATTCTAGATGGGGTGGAGTTATCGGAAGATATGGAGAAGATACTCTCAATGACAATGGAAAGCGACTACTTAGATTTTGCAGCGAGCAGAATCTGAACATTACAAACACAAAGTTCTCATATAAGCGCATACATGCATACACTAGATGTGAACCAACAAAGAATGAGAAGTCAGTGATCGACTATGCCATTGTTAGGAGGAGCTCCTTCAAATATGTTCGGGATGCTAGAGTCTGGAGGGGGCCAGAGATTGGAAGTGATCACTACCTGCTAACAATCAAAAGAACAACTGAAAGAGTTGCTCAGCCTAGGAACTGCTCAACATCACGCAAGAAACTAAGTAAACGAGCAGGAGAAATGAGCATTAAGACCTACAAGCTGAGAGAGCCAGAAATTAAGACCAGATACCAGGGGCTTATTGCTACAGCGGTGAGAAACGCAGAAGAACAACCTGATGACTTGGAAACCCTCTGGCTTAAATTCAAGGGCATCATAAAGACAGCTGATGCAGAAGCATGTGGTGAAGTCCGACTTGGGAACAAGAGAAAGAGGACACTTTGGTGGACAGAGGAAAACAAAGAGAAAATAAGAGAGAAGAAAAGGGCATGGAAACAATACTTAGGAGCTAAAAACACAGCAGGACAAATAGAGAAATATAGAGAATATGTGATATTCAGAACAGAAGCAAAGAACAAGATGCTAGCAGCAAAACAGAAGTCCTGGGAAGAATTTGGAGAAAAGCTAGAAAAAGATGCGCAAGAAAACCAGAAATTGTTTTATAAGACCCTAAAGAACATGAGGAAAGAGAAACAATGCCCTCTCAAATTTATAAAGGACAAGCAAGGCAAATTGCTTACTGCCCCGAAGGAAGTAATGGAAAGACGGAAAGAATATTTCTCAGAACTCCTTGATGGTGAGCAAGGTCAAGCATCAGAAATGATAACCACTAGCACAGAAGAGGAAACAAATGGTGATGAAGATGACATAAAGATGGAAGAACTGAAGGCAGCACTGGAGAAAATCAAGATGAGCAAAGCAGAAGGGCATGGTGGTATAACACCGGAAATGGTTAAGTACATGGGAGCATCAGGCGACCTATTACTTCTAATGGTCCTACAGGCAGCGTGGTGCAACAAGACCATACCAAAGGACTGGGAGATTGCCATCATAACACCAATTTTCAAAAAGGGTGACAATCGACACTGTGGAAACCATAGAGGCATAACCCTTCTCAGTGTCCCTTGTAAAATCTACTCTAGAATCCTAGAGCAGAGACTCCGACGCCTAGCTGAGCCACAATTGGATGAGGTCCAGTGCGGATTCCGAGCAAACCGAAGTACACAAGACCTAATCTTCACACTCAGACAGCTGAGTGAAAAGGCCTTTGAGTATAAGAGTGAGATCGTTCTTTGTTTCATAGATCTAGAAAAAGCATTTGACAGGGTCCCCTGGAGCAAACCTTGGGACTGTTTGGCAAGGAAGAACATTCCAACACCTCTGATTCATGCTATACAAGTCTTGCAGAAATTATGTGAGGACAGCAAACCATAAGTCACAAGAGTTCAAGACCACCAATGGTGTAAGACAAGGTGATATCCTGTCACCTTATCTTTTCATACTCCTCATGGACGATGTTATCAAGTCATGTAAGGAGAGAACAAGAAAGTATTCAGTGGGGTACTGGAAGATGAGACAGGTATGTATTTCAGAGCTGGCATTTGCCAATGATGTTGCCCTGATTGCTAAATCAGAGGCACATCTCCAATCCAACCTGCAAGTCTGGATGGAAGAGCTGGAGAAGAGAGGGATGGTCATAAGTAGCTCTAAAACAAAATCCATGGTGATATCACGAGAAGAAAGAAGACATCAGATTAAGCTGGGAGAACAGGTCGTGGAGCAGGTCGACCACTTAAATATCTTGGAGCTATTATAGACATTAAGGGGGGCATCAAAGAAGAGTTGGCCACTCGAAAAGCAGCAGCTGGGAGACTTTTTCAGGCCATAAATCGAGGATTCCTCAGCAAGAGAGAGGTTGGTAAGAAAACGAAGATGGCTGTATACCGCTCCACCTATGTCCCAGTCTTGACATATGGATGCGAGTCATGGGCAATGACTACAACCCATAAAAGCCAGATCCAAACCTCAGAAATGAGGTATCTGAGGAAGGTGGTTGAAGTAACAAGAAGAGACATGGTCCGCAACCAGACGATACGTCAAGGCCTAAAATCCCACCCCCTGCAGACCCAAGTAGAACAGTCCCAACTAAGATGGTTTGGCCATGTCTGCAGAATGGGAGAAGATCGGCTACCACGACAAGCATGGGAAACAAAGAGCCAGGGATCCAGACCCCCAGGACGACCCAGAGTCCGCTGGGAGGACAACATTAGACAATCTTTGAAGGACCGAGGACTAGAATGGAACCAAGCCAGGAGGAAGACAGCCGATAGGATAGTTTTGCCCTCTCTCTTCCAAACCTCTACACCTCACGGTAGAAGGGGAACGATTAAGTAAGTATATACATGATTCAAATAAACATTTTTCAAGTTTAGTTTATTTATAGCTGCTAGTTTAAAACGATGCTGATCATAGTTGATGGGAGCTTCAATAGCAAATTATTTTATTTGTCTTAAAATGTTGGATTGGAATGTTTTAAAGATAATTTTCTTCAACATTAGAAACACCTATTAGTCCACACGCAACATAATGACACATGTAACGCAGCAGAAATATTGAGAGATACATACAATCTCTACAATTATATTATTATGGATGGGTTTGAAAAAAAATCGAAAAAAGGTGATTCGTCTTACGAGGACAAAGGAAATTGTCCTTTGTCCTCGTAAGACGAATCACCTTTTTTCGATTTTTTTTCAAACCCATCCATCGTATTCCACGTCTTACCGCAGTTCCCCTCCACTTCCTCAATTATATTATTACAGATATACACAATCAGAATTTTACTTTATACATACATACGTACATATATATAAATATATATAATCATAATACATTACAGATGTACACAACAATAGAATGTTCGGATGTAGTTTACATACACACTTTCACGACAATCTACAGAGGTACACAATTAACAAATTTAACGGACACAGCCCATTCATTCCACTGACTTTTCTCAGACATAAACGATCGCCACATTGTATATCTCACTAAAACACAGTGATCACATTCTACAAAGACGTGCATTCATTAGAATCTATATTTCATAGAAGTATGGTCTAAAATATGTATAATTTATATTTTTACAAGGAACACCATAGTTAAAATGTATAATTTATATTCATAAATCACCCTTGAGCTCCCCAAGGAGCATAGGCCTTCAAGAAACGTATGTCAAGTTTTCCTGTCCCGTGACATCAGGTCAAGGTCTTTCCATGTTTTATTCATCATGTATGTCTTCACTTCTCTTCTTTATGTGTTCCTTGGTATTCATCTACCTTTCTTACCTTTAATTTATTTACCTTTCTTACCCTAGGCGAGGGGTCGGGAACCCGCGGCTCGCGAGCCGCATGCGGCTCTTTGAGCCATCTCGTGCGGCTCTTGAAAAATTGTGTTTATTATTTCATTTATATAATATATATATTATTAAATGAGGGATATCATGTGATTTTTTTTCCATGCGGCTCTTCAATTTTTTAAAATGGAGACAAAATTAAATATTTGGCTCTTTGTCAAGGAAAGGTTCCCGATCCCTGCCCTAGGCATTCCAGAACAAGGACTGTCTGATAAAGCTATCAACAGGTTTCCTCATTGTGTGCCCAATTCATCTCTAGCATCTTTTTCTCATTTCACTGACACTTGTCTGATTCTTGTCATCAGTTCTACATTAGTGACCTTCTCATCTCTTGTTCCACTGACACTTTTCTGATTCTTGTCATCAGTTCTACATTAGTGACCTCATCTCTTGTTCCACTGACACTTGTCTGATTCTTTTTATCAGTTCTACATTAGTGACCTTCTCATATCTTGTTCCACTGACACTTGTCTGATTCTTGTCATCAGTTCTACATTAGTGACCTTCTCATATCTTGTTCCACTGACACTTGTCTGATTCTTGTCATCAGTTCTACATTAGTGACCTTCTCATATCTTGTTCCACTGACACTTGTCTGATTCTTGTTATCAGTTCCACATTAGTGACCTTCTCATATCTTGTTCCACTGACACTTGTCTGATTCTTGTCATCAGTTCTACATTAGTGACCTTCTCATATCTTGTTCCACTGACACTTGTCTGATTCTTGTCATCAGTTCTACATTAGTGACCTTCTCATATCTTGTTCCACTGACACTTGTCTGATTCTTGTCATCAGTTCTACATTAGTGACCTTCTCATATCTTGTTCCACTGACACTTGTCTGATTCTTGTCATCAGTTCTACATTAGGGACCTTCTCATCTCTTGTTCCACTGACACTTGTCTGATTCTTGTCATCAGTTCTACATTAGTGACCTTCTCATATCTTGTTCCACTGACACTTGTCTGATTCTTGTCATCAGTTCCACATTAGTGACCTTCTCATATCTTGTTCCACTGACACTTGTCTGATTCTTGTCATCAGTTCTACATTAGTGACCTTCTCATATCTTGTTCCACTGACACTTGTCTGATTCTTGTCATCAGTTCTACATTAGTGACCCTCTCATATCTTGTTCCACTGACACATGTCTGATTCTTGTCATCAGTTCTACATTAGTGACCTTCTCATCTCTTGTTCCACTGACACTTGTCTGATTCTTGTCATCAGTTCTACATTAGTGATCTTGTTGTACCACATGAATTCTTTTATTCTGCCCAAGCATCCATTTATGAAAATCTGTAGCTTTTATGGTTGTTGTATTTGTTGTTCTCCAAATTTACATTTATATGCACATGTGGCAATTCGAAAATTATACTTCACGCTTCATAACCATATACAATTCTCACATTTAAAACGTCTTATAAATGAACAGCCTTACATTATGTATATATGCAATTACCATTACATTGTACACATTCGAGATGTACACAGTCATCAAATTTTATATTTACTTATTTTCTGTGAGTGTACACAAATATACAATATCATCAATTTTCATATATAGGCTTTTAATATCAACAATGCTAAAGTCCAATATTTAGCTTCATATGCAAAATATTGTCAACATATATACAATGTCATCAATATTAAACATTCACTATCGTCAAATCAAGAGGCTCATTGCTTTAAAATCTTTCTTTCGGCAACATTTTCATTTTAGTCTCATTTCATCAAATAAATTTGCATGTTGGACTCACTTTCGTCAACATTAAAGAATCAGTCCCAATCATGTTTTTTTTTGGGGGGGGGGGGTTTGCGCATGTGTATATTTACATCATTTTGTATCCATACATCTACACAATCAATATTATAAGAGAGAAATAAACGTTCCTTACATTCTACTGCATAGAACAAAAATGGATGGTAATTAATCATTAATTCGTCATATCGATCACAATATATATATATATATATATATATATATATATATATATATATATATATATATATATATATATATATATATATATATATATATATATATATATATATATATATATTTGTGAACGATATGATGAATTACTGATTTATGATAATTAACCATCTATTTTTCTTCTATGCATTAGAGAGTGTGTGGAACCATTACTTTCGGTGTTAGTTCTTTGGTAACACTTTTTCCCTTTACTATTTTAAAAATTTTTAAACTCATAACTGAATATTAGTTGTTAATAACTTATCACTTCCGCCCAGTAAAACTTATTATTGAATAAAATATAATTTAATACATTTTTAAACACCTGACGTAAAGCTCAGAAGAAAGTTGGTCATTACTAATGCTGTGTTTTATCAAGTTCAAGACTCAATGACTTTGAATGTTTCAAACTCATTGATTTAATCAGCACACCATTCACCATCCGCCATTTCGAATACAAAGCACAATGTTTATTCTCAATGCCTTATTTCCCTTACTTTAATAAAGTTATTTTCGCCGAATTTTATATTGCTTCAATTATTTGATAAAAAACGGCTGTGTTAATGCCGGCCACAAACGTGAAAAATTAAAGTATATCAAGAAAGGGAGTTGCATGAAACAGTTTTGCTGTCTCTCTATCAGTGAAACATAACGAAGTGGCCGTAAAGATTTTAAGCCGAACAAACATATAATCCTATTCTTAAGTAAAAGTGGTTAAAACAAGCAACAACTGAAAAAAGCCGTTTTTTTAAAATTCATTAAAACGGTTCCTTGCGCTTATTATTAACAGTACTACCCTGCTGATCGACATTTATACTGATACTGTATCTAATTTAGGTTGGGGTGGGGGGGGGGGTGGGGGGGGGGATATCCTTGCTGTTAACTATTTGCTAATTCTGCATACGGAGATCTTTGCCATAACCCACATAAAAGCGGGACCTACGCATTTTCATAATATTCAAGACGGCTAGATACCGAATCTGCTACAGGAGAGCTAAAGACATGAAAACCATCATTCTGCCAAAGTCGAAATTTGCAACGTTTGTCAGAACATCTGCTAGAAAGGCTGATGTCAAATGCTCTTCATTACAACTGCAATCATTATGCACGTTCGGTTATCATATAACTATCATGATTGTCACAGAATGTTATTTTACTCATATTGGTTTCATGGTGAGTTATATTTCCTGCCAACAATCGCCGTTAGTTGATGTCATACGGGTGTGCCCTTTACTAAATAATCTAATGTTCTGTGTTGATTATTTATATCTTTCGGTACAGTGTTCTCCACTTACTTCGCGTTGCAATTTTATCTGTGCAAGTGTAGAATATATTTATTTATTCTTATTCTCTTCTTTCTCTCTCCTGCCATTTCTCCAACAAATGTCACTTAGTCATAATCGTATGTTTGACTAGCTTATTGTATTCTCTGTCACAGACGTTCTCAACCCTTGTTCAAGAGAACCTCATGGAATCCGCATGCCGTGACAAACAGCATAAGGAAGTCGTCGTTGATAAAACCGTGCCTGACCATTTGAAATTCTAGCGACTCACCTCTGCACTCTGCATTCTAATTCTTTTCGTGACATAATCTACTATAGAAGGAACACGCGAAATTAACGCACTTCATGAGTTTCACGCTTCCTGACAATTGAGGAACATCGGTGGGTGTGGTTCCATAAATCGCGCTATTTTAAACAGCTGCACAAAAAAAAAAAAAAAAAAAAATGACGCACGTTTTAAAGTTTTTGCACACTTTTGTGAAAAACGCTCGCGGAAAACAAACCAATCGAAGACACGCTCAGTTGCTAAGATAGAAATAGATCGTTGACAAAATGACTTAATAAGCGTTGATATACAATTTTTTTTTTTGACGGCTCTGAAAAAGACTGTTCTTATAAACTCGTTTAGAGGGTGCTCTAAAAACAATACGTAATAGTGAAAACGTGGTTGTTATTATCCTTCGCGTACATGGTGACTCCGTTCTGCCATGATTTAACAGCCAGAATAGACTGTAATTACTGTGTCTTTATTCACAGGGTCTGCTATCGCCGACATTGTAGATAATGGCGCTATTTCATATATAATTAACACAAGGCTGGAGAAAGGTCGGTATGGAACACAAGTGAAACATGGACTTTCCGAGGAGGAATTTATAGATAGCAAGTGTAGTAATATTTGGGAGCCAGTGAGACAGAGAGAGAGAGAGAGAGATAGAGAGAGAGGGGGGAGACAAAAAGAGTTACAAAGAAAGTAACCTTGACAGAGAGTGAGTGAGAGAGAGAGAGAGAGAGAGAGAGAGAGAGAGAGAGAGAGAGAGAGAGAGAGGGAAGGGGATAAATAGTATGCAAAGCATATACATATTTCAGAATGGAAGCTAACAAAACATTTTAGTATAACAGAAAACGTATCTATCTTTACAACCGAAATGGTGGCAATAGCAAAAACACTAGAAGTATTTACTGACAAGCCCTCCAGAAAACTAACAATCTTAACACATTAGCACTTCAAGTATTAATAAATGCATATGAATGTAGCTGGCCAGGCATAGAAGAAGAAATATTGTAACTTAGTACATACTTAAATAATAGGCGGCACCGTGCTATTAGTATAGATACCTTCGAACGTGGGAATATAAGGAAATAAGGTGGCCGAAAAGGAATCAAAAACAGGAAGAAGTAGCCCAAACCACATAAACACAGTGTTAGACAAAACAGAGAGCAAAAGTATAATTAATAATTTTCTGCTTCTTTTTACTCGTTTGTCCTTTTTTTATGTAAAACTTTTGCCTCGTTTTGGCGAGGCGCGTCCCGTTCAACCTAGTCGGTTATATTAGGGCGCATGTCCAAATATAAAAAGACCCTTAGCTCTGAGACATTGCATTAACGACTCTAATAAAGGCAGTTGTCAGCTCAAGGTGCCTCACCTCTCCAACCAGTTTTTTCGTGGAGATAAGTAGTTTGTTGTCTTATGCTACTTCGTTCGCTGTTGTTGTTTAACGAGGGCTGCTGAGCTTTTCGCTCTTTTGAAGCATATACCAAGTTGAAGATTGCTTAGTATCACTGGCTAACAAAAAAAAAAACTTTTTTTCTTTCTCTAACATTTCTATATTTTTCTGGTCAATTTTAATGCGCTGTTTTTAAATCTGCAAACCGTTTTTCTCTATCAGGTTGGGATCTCTAGAAATACGCAATTGAAGGTTTTTAACAACGCATACAGTATTACAACATCATTCGTACAAGAAGTATAACAGTTATGTAGGCTTGAATTTCTTTGCAGTCAACTTTCGTCGGTGAATGGCATGTGGTACATCACGATGAAGCATCCAACAATAATCGGCAAGCATGGTCACACTCCACCGTCCTTGATAACGTGACTCCATTACGGCGATATCTTGATGGAATCGTTCTCCATGTTCATCGCTGACTTCGCCAAGGTTGTCAGGGAAAAAGTCATGATGCGAATCGAGCAGATGGATTTTGAGGGACATGTTACAGCCCATAATTCTGTATGCATCTATGCACTGCTTAACAATATGCACATAGTCGACAGATTTGTGATTTCCCACAAAGTTATCGACGATCGATTTGAATGCCATTCATGCGCGAAGTTCACTACCATGTAACAAGTTCTCGAATTGTTTATCTGCAATAACTTTCCTAATCTGAGGTCCTACAAAGATACTTACTTACTTAGTCGTTCCCCTTCTACCGAGAGGTGTAGAGGTCACCAAACGCAACAGATATCAGAACAACCTACAAAGATACCTTCCTTTATCTTTGCATCGCTAACTTGCGGAAACTTTTCTCGAAGATAAGTGAAAGCTTTGCTCGTTTTATCTAACGCTTTTACGAAATTCTTCATGAGCCCGAATTTTTATGTATCGGTGGTAAAATGATGCTGTCTTTGTTAACTAATGGCTCGTGTATTACATTTTTATGCCCGAGCTGCATACGATCCATGATAGGCCACACCTTTCTTGCATAATGTTCCTGTCTGTTGCGGCTGTCCCATTCACATAGGAAGCAACAAAATTTAGTATACCCAGTCTGCATGCCCGTGAGAATTGCAATGACCTTTATGTCTCCACAAATCCGCCATTGGTAGTCATTGTACTTTATTTTTGCCAAATGTATAACCATATTGCCATAAGTTTCTTTCATATGAACAGAGTAGGCGACTGGAATTGATGAAAATAAATTTCCGTTATGCAATAACACGGCTTTTAGACTAGTCTTGGAAGAGTCGATGAAAAATCGCCATTCGTTGACTATGTGCTCATGACCGAGGTGCACCATTAGACCGTTTACATCTTTGCAATAGCAAATGTCATCCTCCATCTCAAAGTATTGAACAAGTTCTCTGTGTCTATGACGAAATTTAGATATCGGAGTATTGGGCGCTAAAAGATTCCATTCTTTGAGTCGCGAACCCAGTAATTCCGCCTGTCCCTTGGTAAGAGCGAGATCACGTATTAGATCTGAAAGTACTGAATGGTCAATTAAGTGAACACCATCATTCACCGGTATATAATCCGAGTCAGAATTAGTTTCTAAAGCAGGTAAACTATCAATTTCTGATGGTTCATTCATGTCCAACGGATATTGTTCTGGTGGAACTGGGATCAGACACGTGATTGGATCACGAGGCACTGGTTTCGAAACCGATTCAATATTTGGATAAAGCTGCTTCGGCGATTTTCGTAACCAACCTGCCAATGTATTTGCACAAGTCGAACAAACTGCATTTGGCTTCCAAGATTTATTTGCATCATCAACTTTCGAATCAAAATAAAGTTCATATGATTTCTTTAGGAATGGTGTAAAGTTTTTCTGGTGAACACGATCGGTAAAATATCCGCACACGTAACAGAACAGATCAGCCGAATTTCTACAACTTCTAGAAGCCATATTTTGCTCAGAATTATTTCAAAATACAGTAACTATTTGAAAAATAGCGTAACATATGTCATGCATCTTTTAGCAGTATAAAAAGTAGAATTATTTTGCATTTTATTAATTTTTAATAAGTTATATAGTAAAAATGAAACGGAGCAAATAACGGTTTCCCAAAAATATATTTATTCACAAATATCTTAAGAACCCGATGTGATAGAGATAAACGGATTTCAGATTTGAAATCAGCGCAAGAAACTGACCTAAGAACACTTATTCTTATATAAGAAAGAAAAATGTTGTTTGTCAGTGAATTATCTACACTGTAAATCTATGTGTGTCCTCTGGCTTTTCTGCCATTACGAAAGTTGGTGAGTTGAAGCCGTGAGCTCCAGTTTCTCCAGCTTGGTTTATATTTAAAGGATCGCCACTTCTAGTCCCAAACCAGAAGCGCGTGGCATACTGTGCATTCCCTGCCATCCAATGGGGCTCTCCAAATATTCAGAGCTAAAAACTGTCCTCTGGTTCTGGGCTCTCCCAAGGAATCGCCACGTCCTACACAGAGCTATCCCTGCCTACCATGGGGTCCATAGTGAGATCTTCCTACATGCAACCAATCAGGTAAAAACCAGAGTTACGTCTGGGGCTCAACTGATTCCTCCAAGCTTAGTGCGCAATGCTGAGTTCTCAGCATGTTTCACCACAATAGAAATCCCCCGGAAGTATGTGGATGATTTCAAGAGTCAATGATGGTGTAATTAGCCTCACAGACAAAGGTTCACATCCACATACAAATACTATAGCAATGTGCATAGCTCGTGGTCATGTAAGGATGACTCCATGCACGTTCACTGCTGTATACTTTGACAGAACTGCAGCAGCTATTCGGCTGTCATGGAGCTGATGCCACAGGTGCAGAGATCTGTTGTACCAATCCAGTACTTGTAGTATAGATGGTGCCTCAATCTGTTGTGTCCAGTGCGTAGCCAGAAATGATGACCTGGTATCGCCTAGATAGCTGATGATAGGCATAATTTTTTAATGGCCTGGGTGTTCTCATTCCTATTTTGGCTTGAATGTGGCTTTTGTAGTTGTTTTTGCCATTTCATAAGTTGTCCCTATATCATTTTGTTGTAGCGTCATACTCATCGCTAGGGACTGGACTAAAAATTGACCTACCCTTATTTTAAAAATAACATTTTGTCTTTTCTTGGCGAGGCACGCTCTGTTGAACCTAGACACAGGATTCGTCGGTTAAATTAGGACGCATGTCCAAGTACAAAAGATCTCCCTGTTTAGTTTTTTTTTTTAAACTGTATTCCAAAAACAAAAATTAATATATGAAGAAGTGAAAACGATATAGGACGAACAAAACCACTTAAAATGATATTCCCCACTCAATTTCAGTACGAGACGTAAAATAAACTACCAATATACGAAAAAAAAAATTTAAAAATTTAAAAATCAAGAAATGACCAGTATTCAAGATAATTCAAATGCAATATAAATAAAAGATGGAAAACGATCCAGTAAACCAAAGCTTACAAACTCCTCAAAACGCAACAGGGTAAAGAAATATAAAACTAGAAACACGGAATACACCCTAAACACTATAAGGGTCGGCAACCAGTCGATCCCGATCTACCCGTAGCTCCCAGTGGATGACTTGGTAGATTTGTAAGCGACTGCAGGAAAAAAAAAAAACACTGGGGAAATTTCAGACTAGACGTCTCACTCCGGGATTAAAGGTACTTTTTCCACATTCCCAATGAAAACTCTCAAGCTGGCTACTAAAATACATTCCTGAACTTCTTGAGATAAGAACGTAATTTTCTTTTTCTTTGTCCGGTACATCATTCCGCCTCCCCCACCTCCCACCCCGCGCTTAAAATTATGCACACACACACACATTATATACATTACATATATATATATATATAATGGTAGATCCTTAGACAGCCCAGTGTTACTAAAGTAGATCCCAAAAGCTCCTGGATTGTCGACCCCTGCAACAGACATTAACGCGTCAACAAGCAGCAGAGACATTGCAACCTGGAAAAACAACAACCAATGTAATTTGCTATATAGAATAAAGTACACTATATACTTAAAAATTAAACCCAGATGGTGTTAAACTGGGTATTCAATGCATAAAACAAAAACCAATTTTCCTGTGCATGGACTAAAAACCAAACCAAACAAATCTAAACACACACACACACACTCACATACATGTGTGTGTGTGCGTATGTGTGTGTGTATATATATATATATGTATATATATATATATATATATATATATATATATATATATATATATATATATATATATATATATATATATATATATATATATGAGAGAGAGATGTGACGACACGTCTGTAAGTGTCCTTTTGTGTGATCTCTCACACTTCAACCCTCCGGCAGTATCCTTTCTTTTTTCTTTATTTTTCTCACACATCGCTTTTATTTGGCATAAATCATGCCTTTTCATTCGTTATTTCTACTATTTTGCTCTATGCTGGACATAGCATGGTGAATTCTCTAACATGCCACTTCCCTATGGCAGTATTTGCTATGGGAGTAATGCGTATCTTATTGTTTCACACTCCACTCCCAGACTGTTGTTACGATTTTCCAGGTTTGGTGACCCGGCCAGCGATAATATTGTATCGCCTATTCTGTCTGAAGATCATTAATTTAATAAAGAAAACCTATGAAGACATGACGTGCAGAGTTCTTCATGAAGGACAGCTTACAGAACCATTTGGGATAAGAACAGGAGTGCGACAGGGATGCTTCTTGTCTCCATTTCTTTTCTTGCTGGCAATAGATTGGGTTATGAGATCATCGACAACACACAACAGAAATGGAATCCAGCGGACTCTGACTAAGCAGTTGGATGATCTGGATTTTGCTGATGATTTGGCTCTCCTGTCCCATAACTGTAATCAGATGCAGGACAAATTGAAAACACTTGATGAGAGGTCACAGCAATTGGGTCTGAAAATACACAGGGAAAAGACAAAAATAATGCGAATAAATGCAGGTAATGAAAACAGGGTTGAACTTGAAGAAACGCCAATACAAGATGTAGAATCATACACATATCTTGGCAGTAATATAGATAAAGTTGGAGGGACAGACAGCGATATCAAAATAAGAATACAAAAAGCAAGAGGAGCTTTCATTGCATTGGGAAATATATGGAGATCAAGAGAAATAGGATCCAACACGAAAATAAGAATCTTCAACTCAAATGTGAAGTCAGTCCTATTGTATGGCTCGGAGACATGGAGAACAACAAAGACAACAACCAAAAAGCTACAGACTTTCATAAATGGGTGCTTGCGTAGAATAGAGGGATTAAAATGGTATGACAAGGTTACCAATGTGGAACTGATGACAAGAACTGGACAAGTGCCAGTGGAACAAGAGATGAGAAGAAGACGATGGCGATGGATAGGACACACACTGAGGAAACCTGTTGATAGCATTACAAGGCAGTCCTTGTTCTGGAACCCCCCAGGGCAAGAGAGGCAGAGGAAGACCAAGAAGTACATGGAGAAGAGAGTTGGAAACAGAGGTGAAAATGATGAGGAGAACATGGAAAGAACTTGAGATGATGGCACGTGACAGGAGGACTTGGCATGTGTTTGTTGAAGGCCTATGCTCCTTTGGGAGTGGAGGGTTATGAATGAATGAATCTTCCTGAACACGGTATGTACAGACATCTGTCTGGCGTAGGCACGCAGAATATTCTGATAAACAGAGGTGTGCCGGAAGTCTTAGGTAACGATATGACATCACTGTGTAAGAGGCCACGCGTGTATATTAAATTTAATATTTTCAAATACGCGTCGGATGAGTAATGATAAATTTCCCCACCCAAACAGTGCTAGATAGATTGGATTGTTTCGCCAGAATCTACTATGATTTGACTGTAACTTTCGGCGGAAACACAGCTGAGATTTGAAACTAAGGGTTGTGAGATATAATCTTACAAACTCGGAGTCACCGCACACAGACAGACTGCATCACAGCGTCAACTAAACACCTCCTACAAGACAGAAGAAAGAGGATAGGACTTACAATTCCACAACTATAAGTACCAGATCAAGTATTTGGCAACTTTGGAATTCACAAGTAAACGCGCCATTTTAATACAAGACTGGAAACTTGGGAATTACGAGTATATCACAAGAAGTCATAAGAGGAATTATAGATTTCCAGACCAAGTGTTTCACCCGTCATAAGAGAAATTATAGATTTCCGGGCCAAGTTTTTCACCCTCATAAGAGGAATTATAGATTTCCAGACCAAGTGTCTCACCCGTCATAAGAGGAATTATAGATTTCAAGACCAAGTGTTTCACCCGTCATAAGAGGAATTGCTCAGACTTAAGTGATTCGAACAGCATCCAACTACAGGGCTGTGGGTCCATTCTAAATCTGTGCAAGGAGACGTGTATTCCCAAAATTTTGGGGTAAGTGTAAACAAATTATTTACTAATGTAAATTCTACAGGTTTCTTGCTAAGTGGTTATATATGAGGCTGGCAACCTCAACATATAAAAATAATATATTCATTAACCACTACTGCGAGGAAACCCGACAGAAGAGCGACCTAGACCCCGACAGGAGTAGCGACGAGTAATGAGGGATGATTACATCACATGTGCCTAAAGTGTATAGAATCATTTTGTGAGATTTATATACCTTCTTAATTGTATTTCAGGCAAATCATTATTCATGCACTCCAGACGCAATTTCCTAGTTGACACCCAGAAGGATATTGGTGAATTTTCATCATGTTCACGGAGTACATTGTGTGCTCGGGAATTTTATTCTTCTGAGAAGTTAACATTGGTGGGTGGAGCGCACAAAAATGGGCCTGTTAGTTTGCGGAGAACAAATGTACTGAGGCATTTGTTTCTTTCTAATCTGTCACAGTTCGTGGTTACAATACATCAGACTTAAGTTCCTACGCCACTAGTGTGAGAGAAGAGTATCACCACCAACCGCCTACAGTGAACGAATTACGTGGAGAAGTGTACTCATCACCAAAAAAGAAGTGACGGAAACCACAGCTGCAGGACTCACCTGCAGTTAAGTTGTGTGTAACGGGCTACAGCAAAATGACGGACATTCTTATTAACGCCCTACCAAAACCTCAATGAGGAAAAATTTAATATATCTTTCAATCCATTTAATCCTTATTTTAACATGTTGAACTAAGTGACTATTAAATTTGTTGTATGTTATTTTACACTAAACAATAATAGTTGATTCAGTTTATATGTACGAAAGCAAACGTGTGAGCCAATTTTTCTGTATATATATATATAATATATATTATTATATATATATATATATATATATATATATATATATATATATATATATATATATATATATATATATATATATATATCGAGAGCCATTACTTATAAGAGGGCATTCGTTGGATTATTCCAACTGGGGGCTTGACGGGCCAGAATCAGTGCATAACCCCTTCACGAAAGGCGACGGACCAGATAATAAGTTAACAAATTTGTTCAGCCCTTAAGCAGCGTTTTGTTCTTGACTTCTGGGAATATCATGTGAAGGCTCCCCTAAGGTAGAAAAGTCATTCCTCTTCTATCTACATCTTTGCCAAGAGTAATCTTGCGGGAAGATAGATACCTTGGACGACCTACTTTTAGATACGTTTGCGTTGTGACCATTAGTGGACCACAACTGCAAAGCAAGGGGAGGCAATTCCGTGACAAGAGAGAGAGAGAGATAGAGAGAGAATATCAAAGAATGATAATGCAGTAAAGAAGGCGATGTATTTAAAACCCATAAAAATCAGTCTAACTAACAATGAACCTCTCGGAAGGTGTGCTTAAGAGGAGAACTTGGCTGACTTCATTTATCAGAACAACATACCTTTACCCCGTCTCTCCCGAATCTATTCTTCCATGCCCATTCCCGTACAATGCACGCACAAACAGTCTATTATATTTATTACTTTAGCAACTCTGTTTTTAACCTCTCCATTAACATTTTCATTGCCAGATCTGAACTTCTTATCCTGCCAACAGGGGTGTCCAGCTGTTTCTAGATTAGCACCAGAACCATCTGAATAAATAAGGTTGATTATATTGATAGCAGAAATAATTCGCACTACAAATTTAGTTAGACATTGTTTCTAGACCTTGACAAAGGCCGATAGAATAAACTAGAAGTTGGGGTTGGGGGGGGGGGGGAGAGGAGATAGAGAGAGATAAGTCGCTAATATCTGAACTATATCCAGTCGAGCACGCTTTGTATTAATAATGAATTCACGCGTAGTTCGCTAGGCATGGATCCACGCTGCCTTTTTTTTAAACTAGAAAAACTGCACATATTATTTAGAATATATGTCAGCTATAGTGTAGTGACATGTTTTTAACGGTTCCACCGTCGATTGCATGTGCTCGTAAGTTGCTGTTTCGCTCCATATAAGGTATTCCATTTATCTGGCCTCGGAAGAAGGAGCAAATTCCTACCATCATCGAGTGCTGGGCACTCAAAGAAGTCATGGTTAACAGTTTCATAGAAGTACACACCTGGCACTCTGGGGTGTGTTGTGGTTTGATTCTTCTTTCTTTCTTTGATCCTTAGCCGCCAACTGCCAAAGCAGTCAGTGGTTATCACGCCTGGTGGCGTCTTGCAGGGTGTCACAAGATGGATTTTAGTGCGTCCTCTTTCAGATCTCTCTTTCACTACGGCAGTATCAGTTATATTTTTGTACTGATTTCATTGCCATTTTGTTTCCGAGTCGCACCCTTTTCTTTCTGTTTGCTATGGAGCGGAGAGCTTGTTTGTTAAAACATCTTTCGTGATAATACATCGCGTTTGCCAGGGTGCGGCAAAGCTTTGCTTAGATTAGGCCAGGGTGCGCGGTAGATAAAAGATTAATCGTCTATGCGACACATTCTGGGCAGTCAAGCATGACATAATCGTTTCCGGTATACTTTGTTACAAAGACATTACTTTAGCGAAAGTAATAATTTGTTACATCTTACACACATTGTCGTGTGAGGTTACCGATATGTCTGTAAGTTCGCTTGCCTGGCAATCGGATGTTTACAGCTCATTTCCAGAAGAGTAATGTTTGAAATTTTGCACTAGATGAGTCATACAAAATATTCAAATCAGATTTGCTGATCATTTGAGCTCGATAACAAACAGGGTTGGGTAAGACAGTGAATATAACATGACACATTTCAGTGGGGTTTTTTTTCACTGTGAGATTCACGCATGCCAAAGTCACCAGACCTTGCCAGGGTTATAATTCAGAATTCCTTTTATCAGGCCGGAACTTTTCTTGGAAAATCTTGTCGGACTTACGAAGACAGCCCAGGAAATCTCTATAATTTTAATAAGGAAACCGGACTGAGGAAACTGAAAACACACGAAATCAGAGAGGGGATTATCTTATTAAAGAAACGATACCCCTTCGCGTGTAAGAGGCCGATTCAAGTCTCTTTTATTCATCTGAGCAAAATGTCTGTGAGTTAGGATTGGCGTAAGTTGTGATTTTACATTCTATATTTCATTACTAACATGTGAACTAACATATATATGTATATTACCATGTGAATTTTAATATGTAAAAATCGCTTGTGGATGTCCCAGTCATGTGTGGCTGGCAACCTCAGCGTATAGAATGATGATTCATGAACCACCACTGCACGAGATAGTGATTGCTTTATTGCTAGTTTCGTTAAGAGAACTAAAAGCATAAACTAGTCCCTGGTTCCATACGAAGCAGGGTGGAAAAGATGAAAGAAATGATGTACATTCTAAGTATAATACTTACAGTTTCAAACCAGTGTAAATTTCGATGGTAACATATGCACTTTAAAATTAATGGAATTTCAAATTTTTCAAATCAGTGTAAACATAAATGAAAACATATTCAATTTATGTTGTGAACACTTTTCGATCAGTGGAAATGTAAATGTTAACATATTCTATCTGAGCCATTAACCTTTTCATTTAAATGTAATGTGAAGCAAAAGCTATTCAATTTAAATGTAAAAGAAAGTTTTATCCCGAGAGATTAAATTTAATTCTCATGGAGGGTAAATTCTGAAATAAATTGGATGGTAGAATAGAAGAAAGGAGACACATAAGTATGAGTCGGGAAACGCAACACTCAGAAGAGCGTTTCGTTTCTATTCTTTATCATAGTTATTGGTGGTACCAGCAGAAAGTACTATCTCTGGAACAAGAAGTGACAAGTGGCCTACACTTTAAGACGAAGGACCAACTTTGTAGACTCTCCTTGACATTTCTGGGAAACGAGCTACACCCGACAACGTTGACCAGCGACGGGCGGGAGCAGTGTAAAAGAACCAGCCCATCAGAAGGAGCAGAACCGTCATTGGCAGCTAAGTTCCATATTTAAGCTGCCAACGTGAACTTTTTTTCATTATCTCTATTACCAATCAATGATGAAACTTTTATTCTAAACTATTCAATTATTTTCAAACTTTAAAAACTTTGTTTTAATCAGAAGTGATTATTAAATTTTGTTAATTGTAAATTTACAAATTTAACTTCGATTTAATCATTTTAAATTTACTGCATGTTTGTCTCAGTCAATTTACTACACACACTCTAAACAGAGCTATACCAGACTAATAAGAATTCCACTGAGTAAATCAGAGTTGGGTGCTTAACGAGCTAAAATTAATCATTGCTTAATTCTTCACAAAAGTGGTCGGCAGATTCTAGAATTAACGTGCTAAGCCAAAGCAGCATTGTTTTCGCTTATCTGAATATCATGTGAAGACTACCTTTGTGATAGAAGTGTTATTAACCTACTATCTACATCTCTGCCAAGAGTTATCTTGTGCAAAGGTAGACACCTTTGAAGCCCATATTAGATACTCTTGAGTTTTGGCCATTGTTGGACCACTACTGCAAAGCAGGGGAGGCAATACCGTCACATAGGGCAGCAACAAACTGTTTCCACTTTGCTCTGTCGGCGGCCATCGTTCGTGCTGTGCCCCAGCTATGGTTCAATATTTGCATCTCGGCCAAGTTGTTTTTGGTCTGCCTCTCTGTCGCTTTCCTTCGGGGGTCAATATCATAGCTGTTCTTGTGATGGCATCGGGGTCTCTTCTGAGTAAGTTGCCAGCCCAACTCCAGCGTCCGACAGTTATGATGGTTAGCATGTCCTCTTGGTCACTCCGAGTAAGCGCCCTGAAGATCCTCACCAGACCTGAACAGCAGCCACAAGCTAAGATAGTAATCTTCACTGACTGCAGGTCATTACTTGAATCAATACAAAACACCAGAAATGATAACATGATGAATGAGATCAGATCTGAGCTTAACATCATCCAAAGGTCATCAACCATTGCCCTCCAGTGGTTACCTGCCCATTGTGGAATCGCTGGTAATGAGAAAGCAGATGCTCTATCAAGAAGTGGCAGTAAAATGGAACAAAACAGCCACCCATTGCCCTATCGGGAAGCAAAAACCATCATCCACAACAAGTACAAAAATCAGTGGAAGGAGGAAGGGGATATATACAGCAGAGATGACCCAATCCACCACCTAAACAGACACCAACAGACGACAATTTTCCGCCTGAGAACTGGTCACTGCAGATTACTTGGACATCTCTATCGCCTCAAGATATCCCACACGAATGAATGCCCATGTGGAACTGATATCCAGACTCCAGAACACATTCTCCAGAACTGTCCAACCCATGATAAATTGCGACGTGCGACCTGGCCAAAAGGTGATGAGCTCCAGCAGAAGCTATGGGGCTGCCGCGCCGACCTGGAAAAGACTGTGGACTTCGTCCTGGCGACAGGCCTGCAGATTTAGCATGACTACAAACCGAACGCAGAAGAAGAAGAAGAAGACTCCGAGTAAGCAGTTCTTGGTTGGTGATGGTATTTCGCCAAAAGATTCGGTGAATTTTCCGTAGAAAGAGGATAATTTCGACATTTCCTTCTCTGTTACTGTTGTGGTTGGATTAAAATACAACAAATTGCTCTTTTAAGCGCACACTGTTGGCTTCTCAGATAACGTATTACTATGCTGCTGAATAAATAAAAACACACTTTCAGCTACCTCGCTTGAGCGAGTTAGATGTTTGTACTGCAGAATATTACTCCACAAGTCAGCAAACAATAATTCATAACAGGGAGTTGTGCTGCCTCGTCTACAGCAAGCATTTGGCATTCCATCAATTATAGAAAGTTCGGTGGCTTGTTCTCCTGTGACAGGTGCAAACATTTCAATGCAATAGTAAAAACAACAGCAACGTACAATGCAGTCTAAAACCGTCTAACGTACGTAGCAGTGCACATGTCAATAGTTTGGTTTCATGAAACATACATATAGTAAACGTGAATTTTGGGCAACTGGGCAGACACGGAGCATATTTTAGTAGAGGAGACATGCCGACATCTCTCTCTCTTTCTCTCTCTCTTTCTCACAAACACACACTCTCTCTGTGTGTGCCACACACACACACTGCAGGTCAAATGTGGTGTTATTCAGAGACGGTTAAGTGTTATTCTATAGGTCCACGAAAATTCTTGTAAAGACACCAAGCAGCGTGACTATGAAGGAAAACAGGCTGGTGAAATTAATGCCAGTGAATCATAAACAGGCAAGCATTACCAAAGAGCAGCCGATGTATGGACACGACAGACGATCATCTGGCAACTGTCTGTGTTTTACCCAGGTTGGAGGTCTCACGCCAGGACCGATGATAGCTTGTAAAGGTCGGTCAGACAGGTTTGTTTAGATGAGCGAGACATTTACAATGTGGAGAATGCTTTAGTTATAAACAAACTTTGTGTGTGCTGATATTTTTCTGTGCTCCCCCCCCCCCCTTTTTTTTTTAAGGGGACCGGAAGATAATTTGGAGGCTTGATCAATGCTGTCGTCAGAATGAAGTGTATTTCTTAAGAGTTTATGTCGACACAGGACACAACAGGTTCTTTAATATGAAAGTATGTTCACATTGAGTAAGAACACTGTCTTGAAAGAAAAATCGCTTACTTCGTATAAATCACGCCGATCTAACCAATCAGCATAAAGAAAGGGTGTGTAGAATTTGCAGTCATCGTATGTTCCTGTACCGTAATTTAAACTCTATCGCACTGTTTCTCTACCCTTGGTCAAGGGAACTTAAGAAAGTCCGTATGCTGTGACCGTACTGTCGAGTAAAACCGTCATTAATCTAGATATAACTTGTCTTATTATATGAAATTATATAATATATCGCACTTAATGGGTTACATGCCCTCAATATGTTGAGAAACACTGTTCCGTGATATCTTGAAGTTCAAATTAACTATTTGTATTCATTTCGGTTGATTTTCACTGAGTGTAATTTTCTTTATCTAATTCGTATTGTCATAGCATTTTTCTTTCAACTGTAACAACAGTTGGTGGAGGCGATCATGTATTTTCACAACTTTCTTTCCCTATTTCTCATTATTATATTTTATTGATATGTTGTTTCCACCCCATGATTTCAGCTGTTCAGTTTTTTTTTTTTTTTTTTTTTGTCTTTGTCGCTCTCTTATATAAGGTTGAAAATATGAACAGACTAATGAAAATAGCAATATCAAATCTCACCCTGCCCTAATACTATTTGCCGTATTGCTCATCTAACAGTGGGCAAATTCTACAGAAAAATTAAAAAGAACAAGAATGAAAAAATGGATTGGGCAGACCATCAAAATGGCACAGGAAGCAAGCAGGAAATTCAGCTAACAGAGAACATTTTTTTTTTAAGGCGGGGGGGAGAGGGGGGGGGGAGAGCGGAAAGACAAGATCGCAGAGGCCGATCTCAAGGCACCGAGAGAAGAATGGGCATGAAGTTTGACTCAGAGAGCACAGTCACTCGCTCTGCTTCACCCTAGAAAATCAAACAAAGTATGAAAATGAACACACTATCGTTAAATAATTTATAATCAACCTTTCGTAATCATCACCCGTCAGTTAACCAAGGAAGCCTTCAACAGACGTCTGCCAAGTCTCTCCTGTCACGTGCCATCAGCTCAAGGTCTTTCTATGTCTACTTCATCCCCTTCATGTCTGTCTCCAGTTCTCTTCTCCGTGTGTTCTTTGGTCTTTCTCTACCTCTCATACCTTGCGGATTCCAGAACAAGGATTGCCTTGTAATGCTATCAACATGTTTCCTCAATGTGTATCCTACCAATCGCCAGCGTCTTCTTCCCATCTTTTGTTCCGTTGGCACTTTATTTTAAAATAATTTTTTATTTAAAACATGTACTAACGTATTGTTCATTCATTTCATTTTTCTCGTTTCCTATTCCTCTGCTTAACAAAAAACTGAATCTGGTCTCTCTTTTTAGATGATTTTACCTTAAGAGCATAGAATATACTTCTGTTTTCCTGTCTTTTTATTTTCTTTTTCTGTCTGGCTGACTTTACAACAGAACAGCTCAACATCATTAGCTTCCAGAACGCCTCTTCGCTCTCTCAGACGTCGGCTCAGCTTAGGTGTCTTCATTTCTGAGATAGATATCCCACTTTCGCCAGCACCATCGTTTCACATCTCATCCGTGACGATTCCAGCAAGGCATCCACTTCAAACGTGTTTGTAATTATTTCATACTAAACAAGAAAGCTTGGGGCCTGGCAGTGATGTATGACTATCGACAATTTATTACCAGCTCTGAGCGATGAAAAGTTGGATTTCTGCCTTCATTTTTCTGTTAGCGCATTCATATTTTGTTTTTAGAGACATTCCGACATCGCATTTTCGTCTGCAGGAGCAAAAAAAAAAAAAAAAAAAAACAATCTGAAAGCATGGGGGAAAAAAATCCCCTAGATTTTTGTTTTAACACTCACAAAGGAGGAAACAGAACATTTCCTCCGGGGATAAAATTATGGGAAACAAAATTGTTAAAGATAATTGGTTAAGGGAAAAAAAAGACGAATTGAAATGATTACCCCTAAGAGATGTTTGAGATAAAAGCGTGCATTTGTCGCTGCTTTGAAAGGTGCGTATACTTCTCCTGAAGTAATTCCAAGAGCTGTTTCCTATTTTCTGAGTGTTATGCGTAATCCCCTGGGAAAAAAAAGCAGTCTCGTTTGAGAAACAGAAACGCAAGGAAAAGCCACCATTGGGAGAAAATCTGTTTGGCGGGTTTTATGTTTTGAGTTGATCTACAGCTAATTTTTTCACGGGTAGCTTCTCATATCTTCCGTCTCCACTTCCCACCAGAGAAACTGGAAGCACTCGAGGGTACGTCTCACGTGCGGGCTGAGACTAAATATACAAAACATCTGGATCCTGTTACCCCTTGTTCCTGCGAGGACTTGCAATAGAGATAGAACGAAAAATGGCGACGATCGTGCACGATTTATTTTCCTTGAAATGATGAAACAAAACGGAAAGCGGTTTCTTACAGACATAGGAAGTGTTTTGATGTTGTCAGGTACCAGATTGTTTCGGGGGGCACGAAAATACACAGGCTGAAGTTCATTTTCGCTTGCAGTGGAGAAGCTGCAATATGATTTAAAACAAGTGTTTCGTCTCTGGGTATGGATTATCAAAACTGGAAGCTGGGAAAATCTCTGTACCTTTCTTTCACTCTGTTTTTTTTTAACACGGGTAAATGACTCTGTATTTGAGTTAGGGAAGGCAAAGGCAGCAAGGAAAGGAATTGGTTAATCCCACCTCCTAAAGCTGAGACTTTGTACAATGAAGTCTCTAACACTTCACTCCATTAAGGCAATGTTCCCAATGAAACTGTTTAATTTAATCCTGCGGTCTCTGCGTTCAATTATTTATGTATTTGGTCCCTATTTTAAGCCAGGGTTCGTTTTGAAACCCTTTCATGTTTCGATTTTTTTCACTTCCCAGAACTGTAATGAAAGATAAATAATAATAATAATAAATACTAGGAAAATAGTGAGACTGTGTCATCATGCCTCTCGGCCTCAGAAACATTGTTGTAGAAATTCCAAACATATCCTTTTTGAGTCTTTGTCTTTTGATGGGTGTTTGTTTTCATAATCCTTTTTACACTTCTATATACAAGCTTTGCATTAGTTTACTACTATTGTGACATATTTTTTGTTTGTTTTTATTTTTTACACTTCTATATGTCCATGTCTAATGGTAATAAATATAATCGGTAAAAGGAAAAGGCGCCCATGTGTTACCGGGGCCCGAAAGGGGAACAAAGGATATCAACATCGTTCGCTAACAGACACTATCGTAGAAGACGACTAAGGAGGGTTGGGCATCGGGATGGATACCCCAAACAAGAACAAGAAACCCAAAGCAAAAAATTCAGATAGTTCAACTCGGCCAATCAGACAAAAGAAGGCCCTCTACTTATGAGGCTTATGACGTAACCCAGAGAAAGCCAAAAGAAGTCGGTCCTATTGGCTCTTCTCGGAAAGCCCAAAGATGTGAAACCTGGAATTTTCGAACACTTTACGAACCAGGAAAACTGCAGAGGTAACAGCAGAAATGTATCTTTATAAAACAGACCAGAGGTTCTACAGCCAAGGCTTATGAACTATACATAGAAGAAATCACGAAGTAAGAAGATGCATTATAATGAATATTATGAATTATATTGATTAGTTGGCAAGTCGGGGCCGCCGAATGTGTTTCTTTCCTTCCACATCTCCTGTCTCCTGTAGTGCGTATGCGTTCTGCTAGTGATTTCCTCCAATGCCATGTAGCAAGTCCATCTAATAATTTAAGCCTTAGCCTTTCAGTGTTCCTTCCTTTCCCTTTGTCATCATGCATTCTAGATTTTCTCGGCCTCAGAACATGTTGTAGAAATTCTAACTCTCTCCTTTACCTTTACAATGATTTATCTCCTGTTCTCTGAGTCTTCATACGGACTTTCCCATTTAATTCTTAGCCGGTCATGATGTTTTCATAATCCTTTACAGAATTCACATCTCAGTTGCTTCATACAAGCTTTGCATTAGTTTACTATTGTGGATTCTTCATCTCAGTAAAACAGTGCTGGCTGAAAGCAGCCCTGAAGAACCGGTCTACTTACTTTTCTTGAATAAATAAGTAAAATAAATAAATAAACGTAATTAACAGGCACTCGTTGGTCATAAATGATGACACTAGACAACAGAAAAGAAAATATAAGTGAAAGGCTTATCGGGAATCGATCCTAGGACCAAAGATTCCTAGTAAGAATATCACATATATTTTATTGTCTGCTGTCTGGTGTCGCTCGTTATGTCCAACGAGTGCCTGTTAATTACCGTTATTTATTTCTTTTCTTATTTATTTACTCTTCACAGGACTCACGTTTCCTTCATTATTTACTTTTCTTAAAAATAATTCCTATCACGTTAGTGAGTTTCTTATTATGTGGAGTGCTGTCTTCGACTGGGCTGGCGTGCTCTCTGTTCTTATAAAGAATTCTCTATATGAAGTTAAAACTTAACCTATGTATTTGAATTTCTCAGCAGCTGGTATTAAAACCATGCCGTACTAAATTAAAACACTATTTTCCCCAGCCCGGGAAAATCTTAGACGCATTACGTGTTTAACCAACCGCGCAAGTTTAATCTCACTGTGCGATGTCGTGCATCTGCATGCTGGTTCAAGGATAAGGGGAAACAAAAAACAGAACAAAATAAAATCAATACACGTAATTCAAACGCTGGTAAGAACCATTCATTGTAGACTTATCAGCTTCCGTTGCAATAATCAACTTAAATTTGTATTTAACATTTGCATTAGTTCTATATATATATAGATTTAACAACGAAAAAGAGGATGCTTAAAGTTAAATAGAAAACAGAACAAAATAAATAGAGAACCTTATTCACAATGCTAATTAATCGTAACGTTTTTAAAGTGGCAACGAGACAAAAAGAGTCCAATTGCTAGTCTAAACGGGGTAAACTTTTGATGATCCGTTTACTTCCTGCTGGAAAAGCCTGTCAAGTTTCCTGTAACTCATGCATGATCCTTCAGCTTCCCAAGAAGCAGAGGCCTTCAAGAAACTTATGCCACGCCCTCCTGTCCTGTGCCATCCGCTCAATATCTCTCCAAGTATTCTGTATCACTTTAATTTATATATCCAGTTCTCCTCTTCGTGTGTTTTTTCGGTCTTCCTCTATCTCTCTTACCCTGAGGACTCCAGAACAAGGACTGCCTTGTAATGCCATCAGCAGGTTTATATTACTAGTGCAACTTGCTAACATCCTATATATATATATATAAAATTCCAGCTTTTTCTGTGTCCGTAACGCTAAGGGGTGCAACTTTGGTTAAAAGTTAGACATTAACTGTATTGTCTCCCTTATATGTACTCTCCCGAAAATAGTAACACAGTTAACAAAGAAGAATGCGCAAATGACGGTGTGCAAGATCGGGCGGGAGTGGGGATCACAAATATGAACTTAAAAATCGGGGGGTCGGGGGGTGGGGTGGGTGGTGGGGTGGGGTGGGTGGTGGGGTGGGGTGGGAGTGGGGTGGGAGGAGGGAAGTCCAGTAGGCTGGTGGCTTCACTTTCCTGACGTGAATGACCCAGTTCTTCTTTTTTCTATAGCCCTGGTGCGCGATTCCCCACGAGACGCATAGCCTTGAGCGCCAATTGGATGACGCAATCTGTAGCAGTCATTGCAACCACATTTTCTCCTTGTCATCATTTGTGTTGTGGATTCTGTGAGTGCAGACGTGTCGTTCGAGATGCCTCGTGAATGTGTGAACAGTGCAGATTATTTTTGCTATATCTGTGGACAAATAACTTTGCTATCACAAAGGCGACCCATTACACCGATGATAAAGAAAGCTGACAGCCTTTATTTTGGTTGTGAGATCGGTGACCAGGACCGGTATTGGGCCCCACACATATGTTGTCAATCCTGTGCAACGTATCTGCGCTACTGGCTGAACCGAAAAGGACGATCGATGCGTTTTGCAGTTCCAATGGTGTGGAGGGAACCGACAAACAATCTTAATGATTGTTACTTTTGCATGACTCCTCCAATTGGACATAGTATTTCTAAGAAGAAAAAGCGGCCTGTGACCTATCCAAATATTCCCTCTGCTATGCGGCCAGTGCCTCACGGGGAAGGACTTCCTGTTCTTGACCCGCCAGAATCTTATAATCTGGATGATGAAGAAGATAATAAGGCCAGTGGACATCCCTCATCTGTGAAAGCATCTGCATCAAGAGATCCTGATTTCGGCTTCAGTCTGCACAGCCACATAAAATTACCAGAGTGAATTGAATGATCTAGTGAGAGATCTGGAATTGCCAAAAAATAAAGCAGAGCTGTTGGGGCCAGACTGCAGAAATGGAATCTTGTAGAAGAGAATGTGCATGTGTCTGTGTTTCGTGCTCGGCTAAAAGATCTGCTTTCATATTTCAAAATGGCAGATAACCTCATTGCTTGCATTGATATAGTGGGTCTGATGGCAGCACTACACATCAACTACAAAGACGACGATTTGAGGCTGTTCATTGATTCGTCCAAGTTGAGCTTAAGAGCTGTGCTGCTCCAAAATGTTAACGTTTTACCATCTGTTTCATTCAGGTATGCAGTCCACATGAAAGAAACGCACAACAACATGAAACAACTGTTACACACCATCAACTATGACAAGTATAAGTGGCAGATTTGTGGTTACCCAAAGGTCATTGCCATCTTGATGGGGCTACAGCAGGGTTACACAAAGTTTTGGTGTTTCCTCTGTCTGTGGGACAGCCGTGCCAGGACTTCCCACTACAAGAAAAATGATTGGCCCCAAAGACAATCATTTGAACCGGAGAAAAAGAATGTACTTAATGAACCACTTGTAGAATCCCACAAGATCTTGCTCCCTCCTCTCCACATCAAACTTGGACTAATGAAGAATTTTGTAAAGGCCATGGATCGAAATGGGGCAGGATTTTTATACCTTCGTGATAAATTTCCAAGACTTTGTGAGGCCAAAATCAAGGAAGGTGTATTTGTCGGTCCACAGATACGTCAGCTCTTCCGAGATCAGCGTTTTGATGATATCCTCACAGGTTAGCTTGGAATGCTTTCCAGCAAGTAGCCACAAACTTTCTAGGAAACAGGCTGACAATTACCAGGAGCTTGTAGAAACCTTCTTGCGGTGCTACGAGAGATTAGGGTGCAACATGTCTTTGAAATTACACTTTTTACACTCTCATCTCGATTTCTTCCCTAACTGCAGTGCTGTCAGTGACGAACATGGTGAACGATTTCATCAGGATATTACTACCCTCGAAAAAAGGTACCACGGGAAATGGAATGCAGCAATGCTAGCGGACTATTGTTGGACCCTTGTGAGAGATGCTCCAGAAACTCATTACAAGCGACAGGCAAAAAGGCGTCGCTGTGAATCATTTCCGCTATGAGCATTATTATCATGTGTAAAATGTGTAAAACTTGTTTTATAGACCAAAGCAAACAATTCCAATAATTCAACCCAGCCGGCTTCTCTTAAGAGTGTTCATGAAGCAAACAAAGGAAAGCCGAAAGACTCTGGGTTGCTGAAAGGGATAAAGAGAGCATAGTAAGATCTTGAATGGATGGTACAAGATAGGAATTTATTGACGGCGTTTGCTCCTCAAGGGTCATTAATGAATGTAAAAATTATGGCCAATGTAAGAGTATATGAAAAAGTCGTACGCAACAAGAACGTATATATCTACAATGTGGACATAGGGTTTTGTGTTCAATGTTGCATTGTGTGTTCCTGGGTGACAGTATGTTTAGAATGATATTATGCTTTACTTCTATCTTTATGATTTACACATAGCATAAGTCAAATCAAAGGTCTTTTATATTTGGACATGCGCCCTAATATAACCGACTGGGTTGAACGGGATGCCCCTCTCCAAAACGAGGCAATATTTTACATATAAAAAAAATCTTGTTGGCTTTGTCGTTAAATATCTTCACATTTCTCTCTCCATCTGGCTCTTTCTTTCTTTTTTTCTTTCTTTCTTTCTTCTGTCTGTCTTCTGTCTGCCTGTCTGTCTTTCTTTCGTTCTTTGTAAATAATTATTCATGTTAACATACCCTTATAATTAGAAAATCACGCATTGCTTTAGTAAACATTCATAATCCAGACCTCACAGTATAACAATTTACCATTCATGCCACTGACTGAAGTAACAACTAAATACAGAAACACAACGAATGCTATCTGTTGAAGAGGCGCTCGCAACGAAGTATCTGCTCATAGACGTCATTGATTCTTTGCTGAAGAATTTTTATATTTTTGTCAGGAATGACGGCCAAATGTTTGTGTAAGACCTCACTAGAGGTAAACAACGTATGGAGTTCTTCTCCTATACTTGATGATTTATTAAGTCTCTTGATCGTTTCTGCTGTAGACGGCCGAAACACACATAGCGCTTGGAGCAATGACCGGTGGAAGGTGGAATATTTATCAAGAAGTCGATATCCGTGAAACAAGCCGGATTCGTTATCGAAGAACACAAGGCTTCCGTCGACCTGCTGCTCCAGATTGTGAGCAGGACTGCTCATCATATGGTCGTTCCACTGATGATTGAACATGTTATTGATGACGCGGTCAAGATTAGCGGTCAGGTAGTCAAACACAATTAAATCTGACCATTGAACCAGCTCGCACAGTTGTGAGTGGGACTTAGATCCCACATCCTCTAAGGTTGGCTCAAGTCTTCTTCCTTCTTCTCTAAATTCCGCAGGAATGTGGGCCGGTAGAAGCCCGTCAATATGCTGAGTTAGGACCACAAGTTTTGAGTCAGCCCAGTGAGCAAGGGATAGCTGGAGATGAACGGTTCTCCATTTGGAAGAGAGAGTGTCTACTCGAGCCAACACTGTAGGTGGAATGTTGGACACATTAAATATACGTGCGAGATAATAGGAGAAGATCTCTCCCTGAATCTGGTCGGTGTTTAACCTGTAACGGGCACATGCTTTAGATGCATCCCTAAAAGTGATCAGCCTATTCTGCATTCTACCACAACCTTCTTCCATATTCACTACATCTAACACTTCAACTCGCCTTCTCCAAGCCTCGGCATCGTCCAACTGAAAAGGCCTTGGACAAGATTTTTCCAAATGAGGACTCCACAGAATTCCATTCACAATACTTGACATGTATGAAGAATCTGCATGGGATTTTGCATTTGTGTATCTGAATGTGTCTATATTTTCCTTGCTAATATTATTACCCTTCTGTAAACTCAATCGAACACGGACTACTATAGAAACCCTGGAGCTGTTGACTAGCTTAATGTCTTGAACACCACTGATGTTTCCAGATTTCTGGAAAGGTCCACTTTCGAAAGCCGTATCAGTCATCTTTGAATTATGAAAGCTCTCTTTCTGGTTCCAGCTGGATGATTTTTACTGAGACTTCTCCTAGATCGGAATGATAACATGTTTGACAATGGGTATTTATGATATTTCGGAACGTCTTCTGCCGGAAGCGTATTGTCAATTGGCAGCTGCAGAAGCAGGCCAAAGACAACGCCCAGCGTGAACCCAATTCCTGTCATAATCACCAGCACTCTTTTCATTATAATCCCCGGAACATCACCGAGGAAGGTCAAAGTTTCCTACCGTTTAACAATGGAGAGTTTATTTCAACTCATTAAATTTAGAGATCTGACAACATGATCCATGTTTCTTGACAGTGCTCAGTGTGTCGAAGGCAAACAGATCGATGGAGTAGAATCTTAAAATGGATCAATAACTATTGATGAGACTGAAGGTGGCTTACATTGATTTTGTGTCGAATACTCTTCTCTGTTAAAGCTTGCAATCGGGTCATCGTTTCCGGTGTCGTTAACCTGAAATGGAAGAAAAGATATATATTTTTTTAAGTTGTGTGATCAGGCTATTGCATGAGCCATCTGAAATATTACAATACGGTCGTACCACAGCAGAGATAAAATATTTAGCTTCAAAAAAGTTTCCACACTTTAAACATCTTTAGAAAAAAGCCATTAGGAGCAATGAAGAGGAAGAAACAATATCAAATTCCTGAAATTAATAAGAATCCTTGTTTAAACGAACGTCATACATCATTTGAAATGTGATAATGAAAATGAAAATGAAAAAAGAACTCGCTTACGTCAAATAGCTATTCAAAAAAAAAGAAAAAAAAAAGCTTCAGAAAATTACATCCATTTATCAGCCAGAAGCGGATAGAATGTATGACTATTTTAAGTGATGAAAATGATAATAGACACAGAAAAAATAACAATTGATGGACCTGGTCTTACAAAAGAGACATCGTTTAAATGTGTGAGTGCGATATTTAACTATATAATTAAAACGAATTGAAAGATAAACTGGAAGCCAGAATACAGGCCTAAATCGCTGGCGCAAAGGTATAAAAGAAGAATATTTTGTCATAACTCAAATGAATAAATGTAATATCATTATGACAGTTATTACTTTTGTTAAAAGTATTGTTTCTTTGTTCCATTTGCGTGCAAAGACCAGTAAGCCACTTTTCTGTATGTTATTTTTTCAGTAACTTCTTTGTCTTGTCAGGATATGAAACTTGTGAAACGTCAAAAATGTTCACATTTTCGGACAATTTAATATGTTTCAATGTAACAACATTGCGTTATAACGAATATAAACGTGGGCCTTAAGATTCTTGCGTCAGGTGCAAGAGTACAATTAATAGAGATTTAAAAAAAAAAACTGTTAAAAAAAAAAAGGCGGTGGTCGTTCTATTAATCTGGAAATAAGAAAACACGAAAATATCAGCACATATGCATTCACATAATGTACCATATGAGCCTGTGTTTGGTTTGACCGCGGATTTTTTTCCATAATATGGCAGAAAGGTTGTTTTAAAACACAAAAAAGGGGGAGAGGTGGAGAGCGCTGGCCGTGGAAAACAGTTTATAGATTTATTATAAAAGTGACTGCGAATACTTAAGATCTTTATGTCTTATCATTTCTTTTTGTTTAAGGCCTGGTTTCGCGGCCAATTCCAGTCAGTAATTCCATCAGTAGAGAAACGAAATGTTTTCATGGCATCCCAAAATGGCGATATCTGTCAAGTCAAGTAAATTTAACGGTAAAAGCAACGGACATTTTATTTACTATCATAACAATAATATGTTATGACACGGCAAGTTTCTCACCCACGCGCGCCGCCGAACAATCTTGTGTAACTCACATATACACCCGCGCTATATTTCTTTAGTCAGACCACGTAATAAACGCCAGTCCTGCTCAACGATCTAAGTAAATATTTTCAGAGACAATACAAAAAAGCACCTAATAGCAAAGATCATATGATGCGTTCTCCAACACCGCTAGATTCTATTATAACTCACGACTGTCTAGACTAGATCGGCATATTCTAGAAAATCTAAAACTAACAACGTTTGGCTGTATTAGCCATTAAGGAAAAAACAATATTAAAAGCTCTTTCAGTTTCGGTTAGAATAACTCAACGCTACTGTCGTTTTACCATCATGGATTTTTTTGTTTGTTTATTTATCTTTTTATTTTTTTTTATTATTAGTTATGCATTTTTTTTTTATAATGCCACTCTTACTGCTCTGACATTCGATTGGTATATTACCAGCTTAGCAAAAGTGAACAAGTGGTAATCTTCAGATTTCGCACAGGCCACAACAGATTAAAATACTGTCTATTCAACAAGCTAAAGATAGGAACAACTGATGAGTGTAACTGTAGCACCGATAAAGTGAGTGCTGAACGTCTGCAGCAAAGATGCCCGACGTATGAGGAACACAGACAGTACATATGGACGTCACCAGTTTTATTGCTGGATACATTCTTTGGAGACACCAACAAATTCAGGCTGACCACTGCTTTCTTTAAACATAAAGAAGTAGAAAACTAGACAACAGAAAAACAACAGAAGTAACAGGCTTACCGGACACTCGAACCCGTGATCTTCCGAACGGCAATACCGCCTAGCTACGGAAGTGAATTGCACTATTCTCTCTGCCAACTATTCACCAAACAAAACAAAACACACACACAAAATTATTTTAAACATACTCAAGTTCACACATGAAAGTGCACACAGAAGATTTCCTATTTGGTTTCAACTGATATTTTTCTGAATGAAAATCACATGATTTTCTTGGTTGCCTCTCGTCTTTCTTTCTTTCTTTTCTTTTCTGTTTATTGTTTTTGATGCCTGCCATTCCTTTTTCAACACTTTTTTTCCATTTATGTGTATATTTATCGCTCCTACTAGTATTTTTATTGTTGTTCACGTATTTCTAATGGTTACTACTCCCTCATAATGAGTTAAAGGAAGACCAATGAACACATGGAGAAGAAAGCTGGCAACAGACTGGAAGGGTTGAGGAAGACAGAAAGGCCTTGAGCTAATGGTGTGGGACGGGAAGATCTGATGTACGTTTATAGAAGTCCTATGCTCAGTGGGAAGCTTAAGGGTTGTGATGTTGACTCAGAGACAAAGATTACGAGAACAAATGCAAGTAACGACAACCATAGTGTACTGGAAGATGCGTCCTACAAGATGTGAAATAAAACATGCGTCTTAGCAGCAATATAGACAAAGTTGGAGTACAGATAATTATATCAAAATACGAATACAAAACGGTTAAGATTCTTTTTTTAATTAGGAGCTTTTGCTCGTCCTGGCGTAGCGCGCCCCGTTCAACCAAGACATAAATTCCGTCGATTATATTTGGGCGCATGTTTAAATATAAAGGGCCTTGTGGTCTAGAAGTTTTGCTCAAAAAGTAAAAGAAACTTTCAATGCACCGGGAGATATGCTGAAACCAAAAGGAATAAGGTCCAATGAAAAAATAAGAATCTTCAACTCAAAAGTCAAGTTAATCCTTTTGTATGGCTGTGAAACATGAAGAACAACAACAATTTCAGCTAAAAAGTAACACTTTCAGATGTAGTACCTGGCACAGAATAGAAGGACTGAAATTGTATGACAAGATCAGTTATATGGAATTGAATGGGGAAAAACCATACAACACCAAGAGGTAACGAGAAGGCACTGGCATTGGATATAGATCACATAATGAAATCCAACAAATAGCATTACATGGCAGTCCTTGTCCTGGAATTCCCATGGTAAAAAGAAATGAAGGAGACCAAAATACACACATGGAGAACATAACTGGAGACACAAACAAGATAATGAAGACATAGAAAAACCTAGAATGTATGGCACAGGACAGGGCATGTTGTCAATGAGGACATTGGCTTCACGGGCACCTGACAACAAATGTAGTGGTAATTTCTACGGTTGTCTTCTTTGTTACTCATTGTTATTCTCTAGCTGGCACTTACAGTGTCTTTAAGTGTGTACATATAGACACATACGTAAAGACACACCGCAGTAAAGAGAGACCTTATTCGAAACCAGATCGCGTCACGCATTAGTCTACCCAGCCGTAAACTCGTACCAGACTGTGCCGAGAAGGCAAAGGCAGCGTGGAAGGGAACACGTCATATCTGTGACGAAATTGACGACCTCTTCACGATCTTTGTTTCTCTTCGGCAGTATCGGTACATTTGTGGCACTGATTTTTATTTGTGTACTGTTAAAAGTACCAATTTCTTCTCATTATCGGCTAAGGAGCAAGTAGTTTGTATGTTCAAACATTTGTGACACTCCTTGCAGATAATGTTTATCTTAGCTTGCGGTGAGCAACTGAGATAAGATAGTCGCCGGCGTGTTAAGATTGAACCGCTGATAAGACGAGATTACTGTCTGTGTGACACAAGTGGGCAGACAAAGGTGACATAATCGCTTCCGGGCCGACTTGTTATGACAACATTACTTTCTAATAAAGTAATAAGCATTACCGCTTACACATGTTGTTATGTGAGTTCCCCGATCTGTTTGTAAGTTTGTACACAAGCGCATCGGACATCATATTACCATATATGGGAGACGTGACCTTTGCAAAATTGTTCCATGTCGGAAATATTTTGACAGTACCACACCCGACCTGTTTGAATATGATTGGAGCGTTTATTTAACTCCATAACAAACGAACGCTTGGGAAGATAGGAACATAGTCTGACCATTTCGCAGTTTTATTTCACTGTGAATTTCACGCTCGCCAAGACAACATCAGACCTCGCCAGAGTGAAGACTAGATTCATAATTCCTTTTGTTAACCGGACCTGTTATTGCAGAACCAAATAATAACAAAGCACAGGAAATCTCTACATTTTAATAAGGAACACCAGGACGAGGAAACTGAAGAAGCACACGGAGTCAGAGAGGGAATCTATTGTAAAATTAAAGATCCCCCAGACGCGTGTAAGAGACCGACTCGTCTCTTTTATTTATCTGAGCAACAAGTCTGTAGCCAAGATTGGCGTAAGTAGTGTATTTTCATTCTTATTACTAACATGTGAACTAACATACATATATATTACGATGTGAATTTTAATGTCTGACACTCGCTATTGGATGTAAAAGTCATTTGAGGCAAGCAATCTCAGCGTATAGAATGATGATTCATGAACCACCACTGCACGGGCTGATGATTGCTTTATTGATAGTTTCGTAAAGAGAACTAAAAGCATAAAGTATTTCCAGGTTCCCTATGGAGCAGGGAGGGAAAAGATGAAAGAAATGATGTACATTCTAAGAATAATACTTACAGTTTCAAAGCTTTTCACTCAGTGTAAATGTAACGAAAAAACATATTCAAGTTAAAATTAATAGAAGTTTCAAACTTTTCAACAAGTGTAAATGTAAATGAAACATAAATGAATTTATATTGTGAACACTTTTCATAAAGTGGAGATGTAAATGTAAAACATATTATATCTGTACGTTTAACCTTTTCATTTAAATGTAAGATAAGCTAAAGCTATTCAGTCTAAATATAAAGAAAGTTTTATCCCGAGGGATTAAATTTAATTCTCATTGAGGGTAAATTATGACATGGGATGGTAGAATAGAAGAGGGGGCACATAACTATGTGTCGGAAAACGCCATACTGAGAAGAGCGTTTCGTTTCTATTTCTATTATCAGTTATTGGTGGTACCAGCAGAAAGCACTGTCTCTGGAACCAAGTGAAGGTAGAAGTGGACTGACGTTGTGCGAGATGCCATCATAAGAGGGTCTTATAGACAGACGCAGGACCAGCTTGGCCGTTACTCCTTGACGTTCTGGGAACGTGCGGCGCCTGAACTTTGCCCAGAGACAAGTGAGAGCAGTGTACAGAAAACCTACCCGTCAGGAGGCTGATTAGAATCAACATTGGCAGCTAAGTTAACCTATATGCTGCCACTTGAACTTCTTATCAAAAACCATCACCCGAGTGATGAAAACTTTATTTTGTATTTAACTATTATTCCGTTCTTTTAAACTGTTAAACTTAAAGTGATTATTAAATTTTGTTATCTGTACTTATACCAATTTAACTTCGATTTAATCCTTTTAAATGTACTACATGTTTGTCTCAGTCAAAGTTATTACAGAATTAAAGTGCTCAGCAACAGCCAGCATTGTTTTCGCTTATCTGAATATCTTGTGAAGACTCCCATGTGATCAGTTGCGTATTCTCTATGTGTGCTGTGCGTGCTGCGCACACCTATGCGCGAAGGAAAATACAAATTTAATTTATTATTCTATAAAATATCTCTCCTCTAAGTTCTGCTTTCGGACCGCACGCATCAGGATAACGGATTTTCCCGCATAGAATCTACGAGTACATCTAGTTTCAGTTTCACAGACGCGTTTTATAGTGCAGTTTTTATTGGTTGTAGCAATCGCCCGAAGTTTCTCGGGTAATTCCGTCACAATGCGTGCTGGACCGTTCGGATTCACGTCTAAAGACAGGTTTGTGTGAATCGGGGTCATGGGCAGATACGTCAATACAATGCGAACATGCGTGCGGTGGCCTAGCAGCTCTCGGGTTGTAAAAATCGGCTGTGTCCGTCTAGTGTTTTTTGTGATTAATTTTTGTTAGTTGCCGGGAATGCAGATTATTACAGTGACAGTGAGTTTCAAGTTGTAAGTTAATTAGTATTTCTGAGATAATTGACATATACCCCTAATAACTATCGTTGCGTAATTGAATATAGATGGTTTTTAAATTAAGAGGGGAAGAAGTTAAATAGTAGGCGTACATATTCATTTTAAGTAGCAGCACGCCTAGCTCGCATTACCAGGATACGCCACTGCATGTGATAGAAGCTTTACTACTCTTCTATTGACATTTCTGCCTAGAGTAATCTTGTGTAGACTCCATTGAAGCCTATAATAGATACTCTTGAGTTTTGGCCACTGTTGGACCACTACTGCATAGCAGGGGAGGCGATACCGTCACAATCCCAACTCATAAAGCTGATACCTAGAACGACAGTATCTGCGATGGGACTACCTGTCCCTTCACCTTTCTCTACAGCTTTCATTTTTCTTAGACTTCTTTGACCATCAGATTAAATGTACTGAGTGTGACCATCAGGTCAAAGAAACTGAGTGTGACCATCAGGTCAAAGAAACTGAGTGTGACCATCAGATTAAAGGTACTGAGTGTGACCATCAGGTCAAAGAAACTGAGTGTGACCATCAGGTCAAAGAAACTGAGTGTGACCATCAGATTAAAGGTACTGAGTGTGACCATCAGGTCAAAGAAACTGAGTGTGACTTTCAGAACAAAGATACTTTTGTGACCATCAAGCAAAGATACTGAATGTGACCTTCTGGACCAAAATACTGAGTGTTACCATCTGGACAAAGATACTGATTGTGATTATCAGGTCAAAAATACTGAGTGTGACCTTCTGGACAAAGATGCTGAGTGTGATTATCAGGTCAAAAATACTGAGTGTGACCTTCTGGACAAAGATGCTGAGTGTGACCTTCTGGACAAAGATACTGAGTGTGATTATCAGGTCAAAAATACTGAGTGTGACCTTCTGGATAAAGATACTGAGTGTGACCTTCTGGACAAAGATAATGAGTGTGACCTTCTGGACAAAGATACTGAGTGTGATTATCAGGTCAAAGATGCTGAGTGTGACCTGTTGGACAACAATGTTAAATGTGATTATCGGCTCAAAGATACCGAGTGTGACCATCAATTCAAAGATATTGAGCGTGACCTTCAGAACAAAGATACTGAGTGTGACCTTCAGAACAAAGATACTGAGTGCGCCTTCAGAATAAAGATACTGAGTGTGACCTTCAGAACAAATATACTGAATGTGACATTCAGAACAAAGATACTAAGTGTGACCTTCAGAACAAAGATAATGAGTGTGACCTTCAGAACAAAGATACTGAGTGTGACCTTCAGAACAAAGGTGCTGAGGGTGACTATCACGTCAAAGATACTGAGTGTGACCATCAAGTTAAAGATTCTGAGTTTGACTATCAAGCTGAACATACTCTGATTTAATTTTTTTTTAAACTTAGTTTACGGCCCAAAAAGTGATGGTTATTGATGTTAATCAATGTTAAGAGAGCTGGAGAGTTACAGAGAAGGAAATTTAAAAATTGTCCTCTTTTCACACAACATGCCTAAGAAAAATTCTCCGAATCTTTTGGCCGAATATCATCACCAACCAAGATCTGCTTACTCGGAGCAAGCAAGAGGACATGCACACCATCATAGCTGGCAGACGCTGGAGCTGGGTTGGCCATGTCCTCAGAAGAGACCCCGATGCCATCACAAGAACAGCTATGCTATGGACCCCTGAAGGAAAACGAAAGAGAGGCCGACCAAAAATAACTTGGCGGAGGACTGCGGAGGCTGAGATGCAAAGAATGAACCAGAGTTGGGGCACTGTACGAAGGATAGCCGCCGACCGAGCAAAGTGGAATCAATTTGTTGTTGCCCTACAAGACGCCACCAGGCGTGATGGCCACTGACTGCTTTGACGGTCGGCGGCTAAGGATCAAAGAAGAAGAAGATTGATGTTAACACGATTAACAATACTCTGTTGTATATAGACCTGCTTTTCTCTGATAACAAACACTGTAAAATCAATAAGGTTGGGTCAGTTGGTCGGTTGGATGTTCGTTCCACGAAGAAAGTTTAATTGAAAAACTACTAAGTTTGTATGTAACAAAATGAGTTGCAAAAACAAGTAAGCGATACAACAACAACAATAATGTAAACAACATAGGAATGGTACCAGTGGAACAAGAGTTCATGAATGGACCCTGGCAGTGGAAAGGCACGAATTGAGAAAACCAGTTAATAGCCTTATTAGGAAGTTCTTGTTTTTTTTTGAGTCCGCAGGGTTAAAAAAATGGGGAGACGAAGAAGAAAAAAACAAAAACAACAAAACAAAACACACATTGGAGAAGAGAAGAAAGTGATAAAGAAGATATGGAACAATATTGAGCAGATGGAATAGATGGCGCTCTCTCTTACAAACCTCTACACCTCAAGAACAGGAGAGGAGTGGGTAGCGTGTTTTTGAAGACCTATGCTCCATGGGGGTCGTGAAAGGTACTGATCGATGGATAGAAAGGGTTTTGGGAAAAAGAAACTGGGAAGAGAGACAGCAATTGACAATAGATATGTTAGGAGAAGTTCGAAGTACGGAAGGAGTAAAATAACGTTGTGTTTTGCAAATTTACGGTTAAGAGAATATATCAGATATTACATCAAGTTTTCAGCATCTATTTATTGTGAGAAGGCAACATCTTTTTTCTTTACATAATTTAGTTAGATTTCTCAAATCCAGGTCATATCAACAATAAGATGACATGATGTATGGATTTGATGACTCTTGTGACATCTTTCCGGCAGCATCTGCAACCAAGGCGGTTCTAAACGTATTACTGTAGACTCATTCAGTGAGGGCGAAAAGGGATACTATATGTCTGTACAACGCAAGATAATCATAAATCATAAGCCATGCCGCGAAATAACAAGAAAGCTTACAGTCCTTAATGGCCGCTCTTCTTTCTTGCGAGACAGCAAGGTGCCAGCTAGAAAGACGAGTTAAAATTAGAAGGCGTATACATTTTCATGCCGGCAAAATAGAAATAACTATATGAGAATCAGAAACAGACATAAATGGAGGGCTGTCTCAAGGACGGTGGAGAATTTAAATTAAGTTTGCTGCAGCGAATGTTACAGGTCTTGAGATCACGAGAACAATCGGGGACGGAAGGAGAGGAAAATATACAAGACAAGGAAGCTATTGAAGAAAAAGAAGAACATAATGAGGGGGGTTTTACAGGGTGCCCACAATACCCCGCTACCCCTATGTAAAACTGGTAAATACAAATCCCTTGGCACTCTTGGGACATAATATGTATTTATAACAATACAAAAAAAAACCCAGTACAAACACACTAATACACACACACACACACAAAGGATTAATAATCAAAGAGATTATTAATTTCCCCATCATTTAGCACTAACTGATTACAAATGAAGACCCCACTGGAAAAGCCATAAATGTCCCATTTTTATAAAAGCAGAGTTACAGACCTCAGCACATTAAGCATACTCCAAAGAAGGTGTAGAAGCTAAAATTATATTTGAAAACACATTCCTGTCCAAGAGAATGAAGCATAAAAACAGGCCATCTTTCTTTGTGTTGTTGCGTTTCAAATTTTAAAATTCAATTTTCTCTGACTTCATCGTTTGTGGCATGTCTGGTTTTGCCAGTGGAGTCTTCAGATGATATACCTGATAGTGGATGATTATAATGTGAGGGTAACAGGTCTTAGTGGCCACCTTGTTCATTTCACAAGTGTGTACACTGTATCTTATTCCAATTAGGTGTTGACCTCTATTACAATAAATAATAGAGAAACTGAGAAAATAAATTTAATGGCGTCTATGAACATCTAACTTGCGCTTACTACATCATTATGAGAAGATGAGATAAAAGAGTGGTTGAAATACAGACGGTATACAGTATACACAGCGTATATTTGACAGCGTACATATAATGTCTATGTTTGATGTAGTCACAGCGTATATTTAAGGTATAAGTAGACAACGTATATCTGATATTGACACTCACAACGTATATTCGATGAACACATAGACAGCGTGTAGCTGACATATACACAGACAGCACATACATTGCGTATATTTGACTGCTTACATGTAATGTCTACACAGAGTTGCTCTATGTTTAATATATTCAGAACGTATATTTAATATATATATATATATATATTATATTCCTCAACGTATATCTGACAATGACAGCGTATATTTTATGTATGTACAGACAGGGTGTTGTTGATGTTTACAAAGACAGCGCATTCTCAGCGTATATGTGGCAGCGCACGTCATGTATTCACAACGTAGATCTATGGTTGGTAAATTGACAGAGCATATTTTGAAGTTGTAGCGAAATCTGTGAAACAATCGCTAAATTCAGTAAGATTTTACTTCTATGATAATAAATAAACCCGCCCGTGTGTGTTTGCCTATCGTCGTCTTCAACGCCAGTAGAGCGCTGAATTGTAGGCAGTAGAAATCAGTGGCGTATTCTCTATGTGTGCTGTGCGTGCTGCGCACACCTATGCCCGAAGGAAAATAAAAATTTAATTTATTATTCTATAAAATATTTCTCTTCTAATGTTCTTCTTTCGGACTGCACGCACCAGGATAACGGAATTTCCCGCATAGAATCTACGAGTATAATCTAGTTTCAGTTTCCCCAGATGCTATTTATAGTGCAGTTTTTACTAATTGGTAGCAATCGCCCGAAGTTTCTCGGGTAATTCCGTCACGATGCGTGCGGCTCGTGTCGGATTCACGCCTGAACACTGGTTTGATTGGAGCGGGTCAAAGGCCAGATACGTCAATACAATACGTGCGGTGGGCCTAGCAGCTCTCGGGTTGTAAAAATCGGTTGTGTCCGTCCAGCGTTTTTTGTGATTAATTTTTGTTAGTTGCCAGGAATGCAGATTATTACAGTGACAGTGAGTTTCAAGTTAAGTTAATTAGTATTTCGGAGATAATTGACATATACCCCTAATAACTATCGTTGCGTAATTGAATATAGTTGGTTTTTAAATTAAGAGGGGAAGAAGTTAAATAGTAGGCGTACATATTCATTTTAAGTAGCAGCACGCCTAGCTCGCAATACCAGGATACGCCACTGGTAGAAATGCTTAGACAATGATCCCGCCGTCAAATATTATACGCTTTCCTAGTTTCGTCCTTGAGACTAACAATTAACTTGTGCCAGAACTGCGATACCAAACTGCCGTTCTGAATTAACGTACGATTTTAACTTTAACGCCACCAATAGTAGTAATTCGGACATTTTCCAGAAGTGTAGAAAGAAACTGCAGTAAGAATTAACGCAAAATATTACCACCGCCTTGCAAAACCCCTCTTCGCTCGACCCGCCGTTCTCTGTATATATCCACGCTGTTAGACGCGACACAGCCCAAAACACACACACAGTCGTATTCGGGCTAAAAAGTAACTATACGGTAACATGCGGCCAACGCGTTGTCGAATTTTTGTGACGTACTACAAAAGCGCTGGTTCGTTCTGAATGAGAACGACAGTTAAGAAAAAAGGAAAAAATTACGATTTAACGTGAAAATTTTTGAAAATACAGTACGGATAGGGGCAGAAAAGGAGTATAGGACTAGTGTCACGAGTTCGTGTTTACAGATTTGAATTGGCAAGATAGAAAAATATGTTATTTGAGGAAATGAAGAATAAAAACGATACTAGTGAATATAATAAATAAAAGAATAAAAAATAGAACCACTGTGTGACAGACAGCAACAGAATCACTAATTACTTGTCAGAATTATAAACTTTTAGGATATAACTGAGATATTGACGAAGACAGATGGACGAACAGACTTGAATCTTTCTCAGTTTGCCCTGTAGTGGGGATAGAGGGGAAGTTAGTCCTAGATTTGAAATTTGAGTTCAGTTTGAATAAAAAGACGCTAGAAGCGAAACAGTCCCTGATTGGCTGGAGTCTAATATACTAACGGAGGGATAAAACTAATTTGTAGTAGTGTTCGAGGCCACTTGTAAAAGCAATTTTCTACACTAAAGTTATTCTACAAGCAAGATAATAGTACTATCTTGACTTTGCTGATCTGCACCAGCAAGCGATCTGGATTTGACCATATTTATCGCAAATCAAACTTATTAGTGTTCATATTTCTCTGATGCGGTAAGAAAGAAAACATTTATATCACCATTATATTATTATGTATGTATGTATTATTGAATATGTATGAAAATTATGTGGGCAGAAAGTTATCTAGAGGGAAGTCAACATCAAACTATGTGTTGTTTCACAGAGTTGTTAGGAAATATATTAACATGTTGTAGAAAAGCCAGACAGGCTTTCTGACATTGTGGGAGAAAGAAAAAGTAAATAATTAATGGGGAAATTGTTGTACATGATTATGACATAAGACCAGGCAAACCACTGGCCGTCTTCTTCAGCAAGTCACCGTGATTGTACATGACTTGATATTATTAACTTAAAATGTTTCCTTTGTCAAGGAAAGTGTCAAACTGTAGTTTGAAGTTTATTTGACCATGAATGGGGTATACAACCAATTAGGAACGTTAACTAATTGTTTAGTTACCATGCTGAGTCTGAATATGATTAAAAATGTTTAGTAGTTAGGGAAAGAGAGAGAGCTATATGAGAGGTTGAGTAGGACGCATTTATATCGTTCCAGGGTTTATCTATGACTCAAAGTGAGCCCAGGTCAACCTATACCTGTCTATATTTCTGCATCTAAAGAATTGAGGCAGTATCGACTGTGTGCCTCCGTGTTATATTGCAAGAGCAGAATCCTTACTTGGCAGTGGAGGCTGGTGATCTAACCAAAATTCATCCTGCATACCAGGCACCACTCAGTTAAGAAATTGTCTCCGGGCACTTGATATACCAAACTCAACTACTCTCAGTTCCCGAAATGTGTATTAGATCATTCAGATTGTGATGAAGACAAACGTTCTTGTAATCAATACCCATTCATAGGAGCAAGAATAAATTGACACTGTTCCAGTTTGACACATTTAATTACAGTTGTGAATAAGAATATACTCAGTTATAAATTAAATTAATTTTATGTAAATACTTTGAATTATTATTTTGAGTTCAATATTCCGGTATACACAAAATTGTGATACTGGAACAATAAATTGTAAAAAAGATTTCACATTTAAAACTTAACTCTAGGTGTTGTTAATTACCTTTCATAGAGTTCTTAAGTGTATTTGTTGTCATTTATTATACCACAATTTCATTACCCTAGACATTAGACGTAGCTGTCAGACATACTAGTCAAAAATAAGTCTGAGTGAGATCTTAGGGTGGTAGCAGAAAGGTTCTCTGAGAACACACCCTTATTATCTATTAGACTCAGAGGCCTTCACAGCTTGACCTCACTCAGTTACACTATAACAATAACACAAACATTCATAACATCTAAACCTACCACAGAAGTAATCACAGACAGCGTAAATTTGATGTAAAATACAGACTGCGTATATTTTGATGTACACATAGAAACGTATATTTGTTGTTTACACAGACAGCGTATATTTGATTTATACACAGACAACGTATATTTGACACTTACACAGACCCCGCATATTTCACCATGCTTTCCAGGCGGTGTTCCGCCAACTTTAAGGGAGCCAGCAATCTGTGCCTAATGTATCTAGTGCTGGCCCTATTAACTCTGCTATAATTCACAGTCTGAATAAGTGACAATTTTTTGTGTCTGTTAATTAGTTTATATATGTGTGGTGATACAATTTTAGAAGAAACAAAAGACGTGGGTTGGGGGGATTGTGGGGGAGGCTGAGGAGAAGAAAAAAAAAAAGGGGGGGGGGGGGGGGCTTGTAGAATTAGTAGCACTTTACAAGAAATGCGTGCTTAAATGAAAGGTTGAAATTACAGCTCTTTATTCTGGTAGCTGTTCCTATTACTACAGCCGTAAAAACTTACAGCCGTAAAAACTTACAGCCGTAAAACCATACAGACGTAAAACCTTACAGCCGTAAAACCTTACAGCCGTAAAACCTTACAGCCGTAATACCATACAGCCGTAAAACCATACAGTTGTAAAACCATACAGCCGTAAAACCTTACAGCCGTAAAACCTTCCAGCCGTAAAACCATACAGTTGTAAAACCTTACAGCCGTAAAACCTTACAGCCGTAAAACCATACAGTTGTAAAACCTTACAGCCGTAAAACCTTACAGCCGTAAAACCTTACAGCCGTAAAACCATATAGTTGTAAAACCTTACAGCCGTAAAACCTTACAGCCGTAAAACCGTACAGCCGTAAAACCATACAGCCGTAAAACCATACAGCCGTAAAACCATACAGCCGTATCGTTTACATTTTGACATCATCATCATTTTCCTTTGCTGTCCATATGGGAGCATAGAGCCACCACTGTAGCTGGTCCCCATGCAGGAAGCCTGCACCAGGCATCCACAAGCTCTTACACCCCCTGGTTTCTGTGGCAATTTGTTTGACATGATGAGCTTGCCAGCCCATTGCACAACCTCATATAAGTAGCCTAGTACGACATGCCTGAGGGTGTAGTAGTCTTATTATTTCTTTGTCTATACGGTGACCACGTGAGAACAACACGTGACATTTATTTTGACATACATCCTAATAAAACCGACCAGGTATTGCGCCTAGGCTGAACGGGCCGTGCCTCACTAAAGCCAGCCAAAATTTGCAATCTAAAATTTTGAAGGAAAAAAACATCAATTAGCAGTCACACGCAAAGATATAAAGATTTTGTGAAAAAGAGAGAAATTCAAACTACACTATGTTTTTTTTATCAGTTACTTTAGTTTGATGAAAAAAGATTGTGAGGAAAACATTATCTCTAACTCGGGTTTCTCTCAGACAATTTGTAATGAAATATTGCTCTAACTGACACACAAAACACAATGAAAAAATTTTATCTAAGGCTACAAAGCTTTAATGCCCTTCCTTCTTTTCTCTGGTTGAAGTTTTCCCTTCGATTGCAAGAGAGAATACTTGCTTTATAACAATTGAATTAAAAAGAAAGAGCTCACAGTGGTGTCGTAGAATGCACCTTATAAGATCTCTGGCGCCAAATTGTGCTGCCAAACCGCCATAAATGTACGTCTGTTAAAAAATGGTTAATTGAATTGTGCACACAGCAGGATATAAATGGGCTGAATGGAGCTGATTACGAATCGGAGGAAAGTTCGGCGTCTTCATCATTACAATAATAATACGAGTCAGCTGACACCGCAAGCAGCACAGATTACGTTATCTAATAGCCACGCTTAATTTCGCGGTCTTTTCTTTCTCCTTTTTATGCCAAGAGAAGCGCTATATGACTTCACTTGAAACGGTATTTGACTTCAGTTGAAGCGCCATTTGACTTCAATTGAAACGGTATTTGACTTCAGTTGAAACGGTATTTAATTTCCGTTGAAACGGTACTTGACTTCAGTTGAAACTGTATTTTACTTCATCAGAAATGCTTTTTATTTGTCTCAAGTGAATCGATGTTTGACTTCACTTGAAACACGCAGTAACTTCAGCTGATACGCAATTAGACCAGTTGAAACGGCATTATAATTTAGTTGATACGCAATTTGACTTCAGTTGAAGCGGTATTTGACTTCATTAGAAACGCTTTTTTGGTAACATTAGAAACACTTTTTGGTCTTATTAGAATCACTTTTTGGCCTCATTGGAAACACTTTTTGGCCTTATTAGAAACACTTTTTGGCCTCATTGGAAACACTTTTTGGCCTTAGAAACACTTTTTGGCCTTATTAGAAACATTTTTTTTTTTGGGTAACATTAGAAACACGAAACACTTTTTGTCATCATTAGAATCACTTTTTGGCCTCATTAGAAACGCTTTTTGGCCTTATTAGAAACATATTTAGCCTCATTAGAAACACTTTTTGGCTTTTTTAGAAATACTGTTTGGCCTCGTTATAAACGTTTTTTTGGCTTTATTATAGACACTTTTTAGCCTTATAAGAAACACTTTAGGCCTTATTAGAAACACTATTTGGTAACATTACTCGTAAAAAGTGGTTCTTTCAATAAGGTTCGATCTTTCAGAAGGTTCGATTTCGCATAACTTAATGCCTTCCGTGTACAGTGTAGCATTGATCAACAGCTGCGTGTTGGGACTTAAAAGCTCATCTTGAAATAACAACAAACACTGCAAGAGTACATGAAATGCTGTCATTCAAGGTTCCTCCAAGCGGGATAATTGTTGAGGTGACTCCGTGGATCTTAAGAATCGCAAATGGACATCCTTTCATTTATTTATCATACGGAATTAGACTAAACAGGGCATACAAAACCACATGCAAGTCATAATCACCCTTCAGCTCCCCGAGGAGCATAGGCCTTCAAAAAAGTATGCCACGTCTTCCTAACCTGTGCCATACTCAAGGCCTTTCCGTGTTTTCTTCATCGCTTTCATCTTTGTCTCTAGTTCTCTTCTCCGTGTCTTCTTTGCTGTGCCTCTACCTCTCCTCGTTCAATGTCCACTCTGCAGATTTTCCAAGATGAAAAAAAGGTTATTCAGCAAAAAAGACTCGGCTTTCTCTGTCTTACGTCTTGAACCTTATCAGAGAGCTCTCTCTTGTCTTGGAAGGCTGAGTTTTATTTTCTTTAGTCCATGTTGTTTGTTCAAGTTTTTGGTGGCTAAAGATTTTCTACAGATTTGTGTAGCCGGTCCCGTGCCCAAACCTCCTTAGTTGCTTCTTCCGACATGTATGATAGTTACAGTGTCACTATTCTTTGTTCTCATTTCGTACCCCAGTAACACACGGGTGACATACAAGTGCACGGGAAACAAAATAACGGAGACGCTGCAAGGAAATATATCTTATATCTTCTTCTTCGTTTAACCTCAATATCAGCTTGAATACGTTCAAAGAAAGCAGGGGTCAGTCTGACGCTGTTGATATCTCTGTAGAGCTTTTCCAGGAATGGTACTGGTGATGGCCATATGCGCTTTCTCTGTTCCTCATATGTTGGGTATCTTTGAAGTAGATGTTCAGCAGTCGTTATATCGGTGCCACAGTTACACTCAACAGTAGTTCCTATCTTTAACGTGTTGAATAGATGGTATCCCAATCTGTTGTGCGAAGTCTGAAGATTACCACTTGTTCACTTCTGCTGAGCTGGTAATAAGCATCACTTTTATTGTTTCGCCTGGATGCTCTGCTTCCCACTTGCTCCTTAATCTGCGCTTGATAAAACTCACGGCCTCTTCATAGAGTCCTAACCACAAAATACATAGAGAAACATTACCTAAGAAACACCTGGATCAATGAATTGACAGATGGATCAGCAACAAAGGCAACAGTAGATGGGAGTGGAGGAGTCTTTCTCAGCTTAAGCAATGGCACACACACAAAAGCTGTCAGTAGCAACAGGAAAATTCTCGAGTGGCTTTAGAGCAGAGGCCTTAAAAAATGCAGCAGAAGTCCTAATGACAGAAGAAAGCTCAGAGAGACAACTTGCTATCTTCTCAGACGCGCTGTCAGTAACTGCAAAGCTGAAGAATCAAAATAATGCCGACCTGTATGACCTAAGAGTATAACACTCCATAAGCAGTGTCAGCTATTCAGAAGAGATGTGATACTCTGCAACATCCCCGGAAATGAAGAGGCTGACAGACTGGCAAAGGAAGGGGGAAAGCTACCTAAACTTGACACAAGCATAACTTATGAGCGGACAGAACACTAACAACTCTGAGCATTGAAGAAAATTTACATTAACAAGAGAAATTCTACATATGATTCCGTCAAGTTTTTGTTGAGGATTGTGATTTTGACTTTACAAACAAATATGACAAAAATACGCTCATTTTTAACGCGGTCATTACATTGTAGGTCCCTAATAGCATATATCTTCAATCAGGTCACGACAAGCTCTCATGACTTGTGCCAGTCTGATCAGTTTTTACTTATTGTTATTTTTTTTTAATCAGAATTTACATTACGGCACTCCGGGCAAACCCATAGGTGCTCAGTCTCCCTCCGCAAATGTAGAAGTGTATGAATGCCAACCAGGGCCGGATTATGGCCAACTGATGTCCTACGCACAGACCTCCAATGGTGCCCCCCCCCCCCCCCATTCCCCGCGCTTCCATTGCTTAACTGACAAGTCATTAAGACCCAATAAATGCTGAAGAGACTGAAAATTCAATTTTCTTCCTAGCCAGACTCCACTGAAATTCATGCAGAAAAACATTGGTAAGACAGGCAAACATACTGAACTCTTGGTCTATGTCTGACACTTTCAGTCACTCACCATACCAAAAAAACGTTTTTTTTTTTTTTTACAATTCGGATTAAAGTCGAACACTGCAGATATTGAAAATTACAAAAAATTATACTAACGACGACCGTGGCAGTGAAAGAGATGAGCGTTAAAGGTATGATAGCTAGAGGGAAAATTTATGTGGTGCCCCCACTTCCCCCCCCCCTCCCTTGGTGCCCTAAGCATGTGCTTATTTTGCTTAATGGTTAATCCAGCCCTGATGCTAACTGTTGGTTGTATACACGACGGATGCATCCTCTCATAAGTCAATCACTGCTAGTCTTACGTTTGATGCCCAATTGCAGCAATCTTAGCTTTGTTGCTTCATCGAGTCCTTCCTTATCTTTTTTTTTTTACCTTTTTAAGTCCGCCTTCTGTTCACTTCCCGGTGTATTTCTATTTCTTTTATTCTGGGATTCAAGAACAAGGAATGCTCAGAGCAGATTTCGACATGTCTCATATTCAACGCCCGACAACATGTCTCATATTCAACGCCCGACAACATGTCTCATATTCAACGCCCGACAACATGTCTCATATTCAACGCCCGACAACATGTCCCATATTCAACGCCCGACGACATGTCTCATATTCAACGCCCGACAACATGTTTCCTATTCAACGCCCGACAACATGTCTCGTATTCAACGCCCGACAACATGTCTCGTATTCAACTCCCGAAATCTTGTCTCATATTCAACGCCCGACACCAGGTGTCATATTCAACGCCCGACAACATGTCTCATATTCAACGCCCGACAACATGTCTCATATTCAACGTCCGACAACATGTCTCATATTCAACGTCCGTCACCAGGTGTCATATTCAACGCCCGACAACATGTCTCATATTCAACGCCCGACAACATGTCTCATATTCAACGCCCGACAACATGTCTCGTATTCAACGCCCGACAACATGTCTCATATTCAACGCCCGACAACATGTCTCGTATTCTTCTTCTTCTTCTTCGTTCGCCCTGAAAAGGACGGTGGTTGCGTTGTGTCTGTTTACAACGTAGCTGCGATATCTGCACCTTTCGGTCGACACATCCGACTTCTGCACGGCATTTTTTAGGACCGGGTTTGCCTTCCCATTTCGATCCACACTCGCTCAGCCAGCCTGCACAGCTGCAGACTGTTTCCAGGACCACCACGTGGAGGTGGAGTGCGGTCTTGACCAGCTCTGGTTCGCTGGTCCTGACGCAGGCAGTCAAGCTATGAGTCGCTGACTGCGGTCTCTATTGCTGCGTCTTGAGGTCCCGTCTCGTATTCAACGCCCGACAACATGTCTCATATTCAACGCCCGACAACATGTCTCATATTCAACGCCCGACAACATGTCTCATATTCAACGCCCGACAACATGTCTCGTATTCAACGCCCGAGAACATGTCTCATATTCAACGCCCGACAACATGTCTCATATTCAACGCCCGACAACATGTCTCGTATTCAACGCCCGACAACATGTCTCATATTCAACGCCCGACAACATGTCTCGTATTCAACGCCCGACAACATGTCTCGTATTCAACGCCCGACAACATGTCTCATATTCAACGCCCGACAACATGTCTCATATTCAACGCCCGACAACATGTCTCATATTCAACGCCCGACAACATGTCTCATCTTCAACGCCCGACAACATGTCTCATATTCAACGCCCGACAACATGTCTCATATTCAACGCCCGACAACATGTCTCATATTCAACGCCCGACAACATGTCTCATATTCAACGCCCGACAACACGTGTCATATTCAACGCCCGACAACATGTCTCATATTCAACGCCCGACAACATGTCTCATATTCAACGCCCGACAACATGTGTAATATTCAACGTCAAAGTCTTGTTTTAATTTCTGATTCCTTTCTATTTGATTATTTCTATATTCAAGAGATATAATTCTTTCTTTGTACGCTGGGGATCCTTTCATACAACTTTAATCCTTTACTCTGCGAAGATTCTATTTATGAAATTCTGTCACTTCGTGGTCTTCTGTATTTTTTTCATGTTTCACGGCTATACAATAGGACAACATTACCATTTGAGCTGAAAATTTTTTATTATTTTGTGTCCTGATTTCTTTTTATTTCCATATATTCCCAAATGCAATGAAAGCGTATATAATGCCTTTTGTATTTTTATTGTATAACTCCGTTTTTTCAACTTGTGTATATGTTGCTGCCAAGTTGCATGTATGAGTTGTTATCGTGGTGGTTTGTTTCATCAAGGTTAATCTCGCTATCATTTGCCAATTTATTCTCAGAATACTTGTCTTTTCTCTTGTCTATTCCACATTATCTAAAAAATAATAACGTAGTCCCTGTTCATACAATCGTAGACTTTTCGAATATTTTATGAGTTCTGATTATCTGCCCCCTCCCCCCCCCCTCCACCCACCCTCCACCCCCCCCCACCCACCCCCCTAATGTGATTATTTTTCCGAACAAATGATATAACATAGAATGTAGGTTTAATGATGATGTTTGTACTTTTCAACATATTTTATTTCATGGTGATACTTAGTTTGTACTTTTCAACATATTTTATTTCATTTTTATAATTAGATACTGTGAATGTGAGTATGCTATTATTTTACCTTTACAACGTTGAATTCTTTTACATTGATGGGTAAAATGCATGTGAGAATAAATGAAATCAGTATAAAAGACGAGAGAAAGGAAGGGCAGAATGTCAGACGGGCCTGCGTGCCCAATTCTCAACCCTTTGAAAATAAAGTTCGTTCGTTCGTTCGTTTTCTTTGGATTTTCAAGTCTAACTGCTCTGACTTCTCATCCAATATTTTCATTTCTGTACTGTATCTGGTTCCGGTTACGGGATAGAACGGCAAAAACATTGGCAAATTCTAGGTTGTAGTGTAAAAATAAAATAGAAGTCTACTTAGTTCTGTTTATGATGGTTTTCATAATTCAATCTATAGCCAGAAGGGAGGGAATCTATGATAAATAGCTTCACTGTCGCACAACATTTCTTCTCCCATAGGGCTATGTAGTCCTTCATAAAAAATTCAGCCTTTACTGTCTTCATATATTTTCCTTATTAAGTTAATGAGCATTTGGGGGGCTCCGTATTGCCTCACCAGTTTCAAACCCACTTCTCTGTCTCAACTATCAAATGTCTTTTCATAGTCCACAAATTTGATGTAAGGCGACGATATTCAGTTCCAAGCTCTGTTCTACTTTAATGGTATGTACAGGAACTGTTTGGCTGAAAACCTACCAATTTCTCCTTCCATTGTCTGTCTATGATCGTTGTAGGCTCTTATATGATTCTGTTAAATATTTTCCCTGACATTAATAGCAACATGATTCGTCTGTAATTTGTGAACTCTTGCAATCTCTTTTCTTGTGCAACTTGACCAGATGTTTTTCTCTATTCCACACTTTACCAAGCCTATTTTACCAAAACGTCAGTGAATTTCATTTGCTCTCTTCTGATACTTCTTCTTACTTCGTTCCTTGCTTGTATTATTAGCTCTTGAGGCTTGACTGGAACTTCTGATTTTGTTTCTGTTTAAGTCTTCTTTCTTGTCTTTGTTTTCCCCGCCGAATCCAGTGATGATTCTTGTTGTTATCCATGCTCAGAGCAACTCTTGGAAGCTTAAATCGGCAGGCGTGATGTTGACCACATCACCACTAGTCAACCGATGGTTAAGAAAATATGGGCCTAACACCATATTCCTAATATGCCTCAGTGGACGTGTGACGGGAACCTTTACCTTACCCGTGCTTACCATGCTCTGTGCTGGCGTGTTTTTCCATAAGAACTTCTCCATATGCTTCATTGCATGTATTTTTGTTCTGTTGTAGTTAGGCTACTGCTGTGAAAATATGCGACAAGAAGTAAAAAATCAAATAAAGTTCTACATACCTGGAAAACAAATACCAAACTTTTCAATAATTAGTTCTCATTTGAAAGTCCAACGCAAGAGAATGACAAAGATGAAAAACAACACCTAAGCTGAAATAACTAACAGAAGAAAAAGCAAAAAATAAGTATTTTTTTTTTATTGCTCAGATGACCTCAGTCATTCCAGGAAAATAATTCCACGTAATGCCTGATGTTTTAAACTCATTTATTTAGCGCACCATTTGTGAAGAATTTCAATTTAAAAACTATCAAGTTTCAAGAAAGAGTGACAGAGCAGCCTGGAATATCTCTCAATTTCAAGCGCGGCAATATTGTTTTCTTTGAGAAAGTGATGTGTGATGTTCGGGGAGGCTCCACGGAAATGTTCCAGTTTCTTTTCAAATATTTTTTTTTATTTTGCCCTGTCTTTAAATGAGTGACATGGATTCATGGAACAGCTTTCAGAGCTAATTTCAAGATGAATGGACTGCGTGAGCTTTGTAGGACAAATAGATTAATTTGATGTGTGGATTAATACCTGACGATATTTTTATGAAAGTATATATCAGTTCGACCTCATCATTATGTATACATTTTTTTAAGGTGGGGAAGGAATTGTCATATGCGGCATATATCTATAAATCTGTGTATACATTTGCAATGTACTTATATACCTACCTACCTAATTACATATATAATACATACATACATACATACATACATACATACATACATACATACATATCAGAATCTTTATTCTCCAGAAGATACATTGATATGTACTGACATGATATAATAAAATACAACATGGCATATAGGAGAATCATTAGAATTTACATAAAGTAAATTTACATAAATTCATACAGCGTTAATGAGGGCTGTTACCACATACATACATACATGCATTCATATCAGAATCTTTATTCTCCAGAAAATACATTGATATGTACTGACATGATATAATAAAATACAACATGGCATATAGGAGAATCATTAGAATTTACATAAAGTAAATTTACATAAATTCATACAGCGTTAATGAGGGCTGTTACCACATACATACATACATACATACGTACGTACGTACGTACGTACGTACGTACATACATACATACATACATACATACATACATACATACATACATACATACATACATACATACATACATACATACATACATACATACATACACATACACATACACACACACACACACACACACACACACACACACACACACACACACACACACACACATACATACATACATACATACATACATACATACATACATACATACATACATACATACATACATACATACATACATACATACATACATACATACATACATCATACACACATACATAGATACACACACATATTCACACAACATTACGAATATAAAAGCGGCGCCAAGTGTCACTGCTATGTGGTAATTAAATAAATAAATTAAGGGGCTGCTGTAAAACTGGTAAGGAATATAAGTACATAAACTAATAAAACGGTATTGAATCAGTTTTACAAATAACAGTTCACATGAAACAAGGGACGTTTCGGGTTTTACCCTTCCTCAGCCACAAACAGGTTAAAAACAGTTCTTATCACCGTATGTTTTTGTAGTACCTAGGACTATATGTAATTCTTGTCTTTATTACGTGTTTGTGGCTGACGAAGGCATGACGTAAAAGGCGACTAATATGAGGATTGTGCATGAGGCTAGTAACCATTATTTACAACGAATAGCCACCGGCACCAACTGTAGCAAGATTGTGTGGATGATTGGTGCAGGCTACCTGCAAGGAGACTAGCTACAGTAGTGGTTCTATGCTTCATAAGGAGCCCAAAGGAAAATGATTATGATAAGCTGCTAAAAACTTGTAGCAACTTATTCTGACCATGCATTCTGACTAGATTCATTTTTTAATGCATGGGAAGGAACTCATGAAATTGTAGTCACTTTTATTTCTACAGTCGTCTAATCTTGATAGCTATCGTTAAGAAGTTGTCTTATCTTGATAGCTAGGGTTGCCGATAGCTGTGTGAACGATTTTGAGTCACGACCATATATGGAGCGCTCAGATCGTCAGTTCTTTGAAAACAGTTGGCAATCGCAATGTTTCAAGATTCATTTCCTTTTAAGGTAATGGGTCTTAAGTCGAACATTGTAGAACATTCTGCGTTTCGTAAATTGGCCTGAGTTGTATTCGATTCGCGTTTTCTGCGCATGTCCCTTTTTGTGGCGTTGGTAAAACGATTTCCGCCCAGGTCAGTCTGTGCTGAGAAGCTGTGAAGGCGAGACGTAGCTATGTGCTAGTCTTCGCTTAGTTTATTCAGGAAGGAGTCCTCATGATTGTTGTTCCTATCTTGAGATGATATATCTCTGTGTTATTCCTAATGCCTGGAGGCATATGTGATTATTCATTTAATTCCTTATGAACAGGTAATTAAATCCCTTTTTTTTGGCTGAGTAACTTTATCGCCATCTTGTGATGTTGACTTTTGCTTAGCCTGCCTTATTCTAAAGTCTACGATATGACTAGTTTGCTCAGCTCACGATCCACTTAGATTGTCACGCATCGATTGATGCCTGTCCTACGGACTATTTGCTTCCTGAACTTTGTTGATGGATCTAGGTTTGATACCTTTGCTGTATAAGGAACATAGAGGACGATAATGTGGCGCTCAAAAGACATGCCTGTCTTGTTGAGGTCAAATCGAGGAGACCATCTTTAATCTCCTAGTTGATATTTCTAGCTCTTATGGAAAGGGGAAGTTTACTACCTGACTACATGTACAGCGGCTTTACGATATCCTAAAAGGCAGATGATGCACATTATTTTGATGCTGTCTGCTGTGCCAGTTGAATTGTCTACATATGTAATAATGACTGTTTGATCGTACCTATGATGTACCTGCTTGTTTATGTCTACACACTTCGTCATTGTGGCGTTTATAATAAATTATACAAAACCGTCACTAGCTGTTGCAAGCATCATTGACTTTTCACATCGTGAGTTAACGTGACGTCATTGTGTGGATTGACTTGTTCGTAATGCTCACTGTCTGTATACACATCTACATCACACTTAAACCAGACTACAGACACCAAGTTACTACGCCTCATCATCCCTGGTGTCTGAGGGTGGCACACTACTCCGCAAAGGCCAGGATTATCATACCTTGAGAGGAGCAGATGAATTACAACACCCTCAACGTTGTGTGGCAAATGCGACATCCTCCACAGAACATTTATCAACACATATAATACTTACGCAACATTTGCTACGCTACATTTGGTGGCCATAAGCTGGTTTGATCTGGTACCAGCATACTCGGGGTCCCTTACCCGCTTCATTCAGCACTCTACAACAGTCTACAGACAACATCTACAAGACAACAACAGAAGTGCAGAGTTACGAAATTACTCGGCGTTGCCCAGGAACTTTTTTGGAATTTTCAACAATTGCTGTTCCAAGTCAAGAAAGTGACATTTCCCAGTTTTGTTACATACGGGAGAATCGATTTGTTGCTGTTCTGCTTTGGAGAAGGCCAAGTTCCATCGCTGACGAGTTCTACACTTCTTGTACACTGCATGTACCGTTTGAAAACTCAAGTCTCAACCATCGTCGTAGCTGTTTTGATGCAAGTACAGATGGCAATCAACGTTGGATCTTTGATCTCAGAATGCTGATTACATCCTGTTTGCTGTACTGACGATTGGAGTTCCATAAGTTAAGTGGCCTGTTTGTTTGTGAACTGTGCCCTTATACTTCTACTGAGTCTTCTGTGTTTCATCTCATTCTTTTGTTTACATGTTATATGTTTATATGTTATTTGTATATTTATATTTATATGTTTATGATTCTGCGGGTTTTTCGGTTGGGCGGAGTCTCCTTTAGATCATACCACGTGATAGAGGTCATCTATTGTGAGCGTTTTCTGTAGGGTGTGCAATTTTCGATACTGGAATTTGCAAAGCGACTTCTGTTGCTAATTTTTTGTTAGTTGTGATGCCATGTGTTAGTATTGTTTTCGTTATTTTTCTGCATTCTTTAGTTCTGTTTTGATTTGTTTGTACTTGCTAGCCTCCTCTTTACTATAGTTTAGTTTCATACAACATTTTTGTTTATACACTGTGGTGTCTTGTATTTGTGTTATCTTCTCGTAGATATCATCACATTTTTTGTGATATTTCTTTAATTTTCGCTTTATTTTTTGTTGATTTCTACGAATGTATTCGTATTGTTGCTAAATCTTTGTATTGTTTACATTGTATTGTTTACATTGTATTGTTTACAGTGTAATGTTTACATTGTTATTGTTTACATTGTGATTGTGTTTACATAGTCATTGGTTACACTTATAGTAGTTAATTCACATTTAATAGTGGGTTATGCTTATGCATTACTACTACACTGATGATTAATAAATGATGAATAGTATTGTGCACTATTGAATGGGAAGTGCACCTATGATCAAGAGTTGATTGATGATATTTCAAAAAGGTATATACACAAGTTCTTTGATATAAGACTTTTTTCCCACAGAGATTGGGATAATAATATAGTGTTGTGAGTAAACAAGTGCTTCATTTAAGACTTGTTATAATTAAATTTGAAATAAGATAATTAATTATTTCAGGTTGTGGACTCATATTATTACTCATCATGGCTACATTTGAGCACTTTATTGAGCAGGGTAAATTGCTTGGGAAGACTGGTGATAAGTTAGAAGAATTTGCAACTGCTCAATATGATAAAGCAATGGAAGCTGAACAAAAGAAACTGCAAATGCAGGTGGATGAAAAAAGATTCCAAATGGAAATGGAAAAACAAAAAAGAGAAGCAGAAGCAAAAGCTGAAGAGAAAAGACTTGAAATAGAGGCTGAAAATAAAAGACTTGAAATAGAGGCTGAAAATAAAAGACTTGCAAAAGAGGCTGAAAATAAAAGACTTGAAATAGAGGCTGAAAATAAAAGACTTGAAAAAGAGGCTGAAAATAAAAATGAAAAAGGTTAAAAGAAAAGCAAGCTGAAGTTGAAGAAAGGAAGTTACAAAGAGAGTCTGAAGAGAGAAAAGCAAAAATGGAGCATGAAGAAAAACTCTTAGCTTTGGAAGTTGAGAAATTAAGGGTGATGAACATAGGTAATGCTAATGATGCAAATAAGGTCTCTGATAAGACTAATGCAAGCACTTTCAAACTTAACCTACCACCATTCAATGCTTCCATCGACGATATAACATTCTATTTGGACAGATTTGAAACTTCATGTAAAGTACATAACATAGATAAATCATTGCAGGTTTATCATTTGTCCAAAATACTTAGAGGTGATGCTTTGAGTATGTTAAGCATGGTAGATGAGCCTGACAAGAACAACTATGATGTTGTCAGGGCTATATTGTTAAAAAAATACCAACTTGACGAAGACGGCTATCGTCTTCAATTTAAAAATATGTTACCAGAAACTGGTGTGCAATTCTCTGAATTTATTTCAAAGACACGTCTTACTTTTTTACGTTGGGTGGAGCTGTCTAAGACAGAAAAAACTTATGAAGGACTTATGGACTTAATACTTAGAGACAAAGTCATGTCTTCTGTTAATGAGTCTTTCCTTGCTTTCCTTCATGAACGTAAACCTAAAACAATAAAAGAAATGGAAGATTTCTGTAGCCAATACATAACTGCTCATCCTCACGCAACCATTGGTAACTCTAAAGTAAAAGAAGGTCTGCCAGTTGCTTCGGCAGCACCTTATAGTCAAAACACTAGTAATAGATTCCAACAAAATTTTGATAAGAAAAGTAACCGTAGTTACGGTCAAAACTATGGAAATCAATTTCAGGGTGATTCTTCGTCGAAGAATTGGAGACGAGCTGACAGTCCTCGTTACTTCCAACATAATAATTTTAGGCATTTCAGAAGAGGATATGGTAACAGAGGTTTTTCCTCGCGTAGACCTCAAAACCAAACAAATAGATGTTCACATCAATGTGGACATGATAATAATCATGGAAACTGTAGTTCGAAACATGATAACAGTTATAATAGAGACAATAATAACTACAGAGACAATAACAACAGTGATAACTTCAGAGGTAATAGTAGTCGCGGTAGATCTCAATACAAAAAAAAAAGAGATATCAGCAGGCTAACTCGGTTCAACAAGAATCTCAGGGAGCCTGTAATCAGGTTTCTGATAATAAAAACTCTGACACTGTCACTTGTTCTTCATTTGACTTTGGGAGAGCAAACAAGTGCCCCCAATGCAGTACTTTGTTCGAACCGACTACAATATCGACTTTGAGTTGTGGTCACCCTCTCCCCGCTCTTCCTGCTTCGGTTGCACATGACGGGAGAGGTTCTCTAATCCTACATAAGGGTCTTGTTAATAATACTCCGGTCTCACTACTTTTCGATTCCGGATGCACCACTATTGGTGTTAGACAATCGCTTGTAGATCCATCCTGTGCGACAGGAAGGGTTATCAAATGTGTCACATTTGGCGGCACTCTAGAGAAATATCCTACTGCTATAATTCACATTGCCACTCCTTTCTTTACGGGAGATGTGCATGCCTGTCTCTTACCTAATCCTATTGCGGACCTTATTATTGGTCGTATCCACGGAGTTAGGGAATGTACCCCACAGCAGATTGCTGCTTGGGAAGATGATAATATGCAAGCTACCAATGCAGTGGTTACAAGAGCACAAGCTCTACAAACACCGCAAACTTCGTTGAATAATGATAATGAAGTTCATAGCCAAGATAGTACCTTGGTTATTTCTCGTGACTCGTTCATAAAATTACAAGAAGAAGATCCTACGCTAAAGAAATTCTTCATTCTTGCGAAGAAAGGTGATCCAAATAAGGATACACAAAGAAAATCTTGGATAGAAATGAAAAACGGCGTACTTGTACGTATGGTACAAGACTCGGCTACGTCAGCACATTCGCAAATTCTTGTTCCCAAGAGTATGAGAGTGCAAATATTGCAACATGCTCATGACTCGCAATGTGCTGGACACATGGGATTTTCCCGTACAAAGTCGAGAGTCCTTGCGGCTTTCTTTTGGCCCTTTGTTAACAAGGACATCCGTATATACTGCCGATCATGTCAGGTATGTCAGGAGGTCAAATCTAGAGGACCACGACATGCTGCGCCTATCCAGGCTGCTGACATCCCTATTCGGCCATTCCAGAAAATGGCCATAGATATTATTGGCCCTTTTAAGATAAAGTCGGCCAGAGGACATCAGTTTATTCTTACATGTGTCGATATGTGCACACGTTGGCCAGAGGCTATCCCTCTAAAGAGCATATCTACTACAGATATCGCAGATGCTCTTTGGCTGATATTTTCTCGCTTGGGGTTCCCCAGAGAAATACTGTCAGACCATGGAACTCAACTCATATCTGATACTATGTCTCAAGTAATGTCTACCTTACACATTAAAAGATCTCTCAGTAGCATCTATCATCCTATGTCTAATGGGTTAGTTGAGCGTCTGAATAGAACGCTCAAGACATTGCTTGGTAAGATAACTGAAGACCATCCTCAAGATTGGGACAGGGTTTTACCTGCGGCTCTCTTTGCCTATAGAGAGGTCCCAAATGAGCACACAGGATTTTCTCCCTTTGAACTTGTCTTTGGCGCGCGTCCGCGCGGCCCTATGTCTTTATTACACGATCTCATCACTGCCGATGATATTAGTGATGACACTCAATCTTCATATGAGTATGTCATTGCTCTGAGGCAAAAGATCATTGAGGCATGCAAACTAGCGACTGCTTCGTCAGAAATTGCTAAAGAAAAAGCAAGGCAGTTTGCTAACAAGAACAGATGTCTACGACAACTTTGTCCAGGTGACAAAGCATTCGTCCTACTCCCCAGTAGGGAAAATAGACTTCTGATTGCATGGAAAGGTCCATATGCAATAGTCTCACGAATTTCCGATGTTGACTATGTGGTCGATATAGATGGAAAGCATAAGACTTTCCATATCAACATGCTGACGGAATTTCATGAGCGTCCAGACTATTTGCTGCCTATTTTTCAGGCAACGGACGAATCTTCGGTACCTCATGGTCATTACTCATCCCTGTCTGTCATACAGGATGAGGAATCTGTTTTTTCTGATGTCGATCTCCCTCTTCCAGTGGTTCCACTACATTCTATGGAATCTTGGAAAGATGTGTCCATTTCTCCTAATCTTTCTGTTGATGAACATCGTCAAGTCTCGTCGATGTTACAGACATTTAAGGATGTTCTAACCGACATCCCTGGTCACACGAATGTCATAGAACATGACATAATTCTTACCGACAGTAATCCTATTAGGGTTAGGCCGTATCCTATCCCTATACACTTTCAGTCACAAGTGGAAAAGGAATTGGATGAAATGATCCAATTAAACATAATTGAACCATCGACTTCTCCATATTCTTCTTCCATGGTTATTGTTCGGAAGAAAGATAAGAACATACGAATTTGCGTTGATTATCGCAAATTAAATCAAGTCACAAAGTTCGATGCTGAACCTATGCCTTTACTAGAGGATCTACTTAGTAGACTTTCTAATTCTAGATTCTTCACTAAACTTGACTTGTCAAAAGGTTATTGGCAAGTGCCTTTAGCAGATCATGCCAAACCTCTGACTGCTTTCTCTACACCTAGGGGTTTATTTCAATGGAATGTAATGCCCTTCGGTCTTATGAACGCCCCTGCTACTTTCGTTCGCATGATGCGTCGAATTCTTTCTCATCGTTCAGATGTCATCGCTTACTTAGATGATATCTGTCTCTTCAGTGATTCTTGGGAAGATCACTATCTGGGTTTATATGACCTACTGTCTACTCTACGTGAGTATAATCTGACAGCAAAACCTTCTAAAGCTTATATTGGTTTTGGGTGAAATTTCTTTCTTGGGTCATCGTGTTGGTCATGGTCTCTTGAAGACAGAAGACCACAATACTTCGAAAATATTGAACATCTCTGTACCTAAAACGAAGAAACAAGTCCGGAGTCTCTTGGGTTTAATTCAATTCTATGGGAGATTTATTCCGAATCTATCTTCGATAATGGCACCTCTGTCAACGTTGTTGAAGAAAGGGTCGCCTAATCTGATTCGTTGGTCTCAGGAATGTCAATCTTCCTTAGACCAGATTAAAAGTATATTTTCTTCTCCTCCCATCCTAAGATTACCTACTCTTGATAGAACTTTTGTTCTTCGAAGTGATGCTTCATCCACTGGGATCGGAGCAGCACTTATGCAGGAATATGCTGAAACTCTGCATCCTGTCATGTACATTTCTAGAAAACTAAATGCGGCAGAGAGGAACTACTCGGTTTTAGACCGTGAATTGTTAGCTATGGTTTGGTCTATTCTCAAACTAAAAAGATTCCTCCTGGGCGCACATTTCATTCTAGAAACTGATCAGAAAGCTCTTACAGCTATTCAGACTAAGAACTTGAAGAGTTCGAGATCCACTCGATATGCTATTGCTCTTCAACCTTTTCACTTCACGGTACGAGCTATCCGTGGGTCGGATAATGTGATGGCTGACATTCTGTCTAGATGCCCACATGATTCCAACTAATACTTCTGTTCTATTTCTATATATACGACAGAGCCATAACACACCTATATTACTACAATACATTAGCACATCTGTCCTCACTTTAGGTGAACACATACTATTGTGCTTTGTTATCATCTTCTTCTGTTCCCATCTTTAATATAAGAAGAAGACTGAGTAGTTAATATAAGGGCCGAAAGTTCCAAAGGCCACAATTATTAATAATAATGTATTGTATAGTATGAAACTTAATGGCTATTAAATATAATTATATTGTTTGTTTTTTCTCAGCACGTTATTGTTGATCTGAGAAGCTACCTTTCTATTGTCAAACATGGAGAGTTCCACATTGTACAGTTTCTTTGGAACGACAGGAGATGTGTCCTCGATCTTCATTTATATTTAATTTCATTGTGTAATGGTAATATTAAACATTTAGATAATGTAATATTTAACATTCAATATCAGATGTGTACATCCATTCTAAGCGGTATTAGATTATGACACTGCTATTTGATTATAATGATATGAACTTGCATATTTATATTGTATTTTCATGCAAGCGTAGTGTGTGTTGGTGGCTCCTCCCCGATATATTTTTTAAATCAGATTTTTTTATCTTTTGAGAAATATTCTCACCAGACACTTTATGTGTCAATTTAGCCTCATATTAGGCAGTGCAATTAGTTATCCCCGCATAATTCGTGCGTTGTTAAACCGTTTTTTGGTTTTACTCTTGGATATTTAAAAAAAAAAATGTTGCACATTTTTTTTTTATCGGGAGGTGGCGGTAATGTTGCTGCTAAAAACTTGTAGCAACTTATTCTGACCATGCATTCTGACTAGATTCATTTTTTAATGCATGGGAAGGAACTCATGAAATTGTAGTCACTTTTATTTCTACAGTCGTCTAATCTTGATAGCTATCGTTAAGAAGTTGTCTTATCTTGATAGCTAGGGTTGCCGATAGCTGTGTGAACGATTTTGAGTCACGACCATATATGGAGCGCTCAGATCGTCAGTTCTTTGAAAACAGTTGGCAATCGCAATGTTTCAAGATTCATTTCCTTTTAAGGTAATGGGTCTTAAGTCGAACATTGTAGAACATTCTGCGTTTCGTAAATTGGCCTGAGTTGTATTCGATTCGCGTTTTCTGCGCATGTCCCTTTTTGTGGCGTTGGTAAAACGATTTCCGCCCAGGTCAGTCTGTGCTGAGAAGCTGTGAAGGCGAGACGTAGCTATGTGCTAGTCTTCGCTTAGTTTATTCAGGAAGGAGTCCTCATGATTGTTGTTCCTATCTTGAGATGATATATCTCTGTGTTATTCCTAATGCCTGGAGGCATATGTGATTATTCATTTAATTCCTTATGAACAGGTAATTAAATCCCTTTTTTTTTGGCTGAGTAACTTTATCGCCATCTTGTGATGTTGACTTTTGCTTAGCCTGCCTTATTCTAAAGTCTACGATATGACTAGTTTGCTCAGCTCACGATCCACTTAGATTGTCACGCATCGATTGATGCCTGTCCTACGGACTATTTGCTTCCTGAACTTTGTTGATGGATCTAGGTTTGATACCTTTGCTGTATAAGGAACATAGAGGACGATAATGTGGCGCTCAAAAGACATGCCTGTCTTGTTGAGGTCAAATCGAGGAGACCATCTTTAATCTCCTAGTTGATATCTTCTAGCTCTTATGGAAAGGGGGAAGTTTACTACCTGACTACATGTACAGCGGCTTTACGATATCCTAAAAGGCAGATGATGCACATTATTTTGATGCTGTCTGCTGTGCCAGTTGAATTGTCTACATATGTAATAATGACTGTTTGATCGTACCTATGATGTACCTGCTTGTTTATGTCTACACACTTCGTCATTGTGGCGTTTATAATAAATTATACAAAACCGTCACTAGCTGTTGCAAGCATCATTGACTTTTCACATCGTGAGTTAACGTGACGTCATTGTGTGGATTGACTTGTTCGTAATGCTCACTGTCTGTATACACATCTACATCACACTTAAACCAGACTACAGACACCAAGTTACTACGCCTCATCATCCCTGGTGTCTGAGGGTGGCACACTACTCCGCAAAGGCCAGGATTATCATACCTTGAGAGGAGCAGATGAATTACAACACCCTCAACGTTGTGTGGCAAATGTGACATCCTCCACAGAACATTTATCAACACATATAATACTTACGCAACATTTGCTACGCTACAATTTGCAGGAGCGGCTGAGAGAACATTATCGACAACCAAGCTGGTTAATCGCAGGCGCGGCCGATATCAGTACACAGATTAGCACGTACATCGCCCAGCGCAATCTGCTTAATCACTGATAAGGCACGGGTGCGTCTCCGCCAAGGTTGTAAAGAGACAGATTTTGTGTGTGCTCAAGCAACGGATAAGACATTACTTTAGCGAAAGTAATAATTTGTTACATTTAACACACGTTGTCGTATGAGGTTAACGACGTGTTCGTGTGTCGGTACACAGGGCAATCGGATGTTTACAGCCCATTTTCAGAAAAGTAATGTTTGAAATTTTGCACAAGATGAGTCATGCAAAATATTCAAATCAGATTGCCTGATCATCTGAGCTTCTTAACAACGAATGCGTGGGAAGGCAGTGAATATAATCTGACGCTTCAGTCAGTCAAAACTACTGTGAAGATCGCTTGCCATGACACCAGACCTTGCCAGAGTGAAGCCTTGAATTTAAGTTCCATTTTATCAAACAAGACACCTTTTATTTGCGTATTTCTCAGGACTTACAAAAACAGTCCAGGAAATCTCTATCATTTTAATAAGGAAAGCCGCTGTCTGAGGAAACTGAAGGAAACACACAAAGTCAGAGAGGGAACGTATTAAATTAACGACCCAGACGCGTGTAAGAGGCCGATTCAAGTCTCTTTTATTGATCTGAGCAAAAAGTCTGTGAGCCAGGATTGGTGTAAGTTGTGATTTTACATTTTATATTACTAACATGTGAACTAACTTATATACATATATATTACCATGTGAATTTTAATTTGTGAAAATCGCTAGTGGATGTCCCACTCAATTGAGGCTGGCAACCTCAGCGTATAGAAGGATGATTCATGAACCACCGCTGCACGGGCTGGTGACGGGTTTATTGCTAGTTTCGTAAAGAGAACTAAAAGCATAAAAATGTTCCAAGTTCCATATGGAGCAGAGAGGAAAAGATGACAGAAATGATGTACATTCTAAATATAAGAGTTACAGTTTCAAACCAGTGTAAATGTCTATGTGAAAATATTCATTTTAAAATTAATGGAAGTTTCAAACTTTTCAAATCAGTGTAAACATAAATGAAAACATATTCAATTTATATTGTGAACACTTTTCAATCAGTGGAAATGTAAATGTAAACATAGGCTATCTGTACTTTTAACCTTTTCATTTAAATGTAAAGTAACTATAAAAGCTATTCAATTAAATCTAAAGAAAGTTTTATCCCAATGGATTAAATTTAATTCTTATGGAGTGTAAATTCTGAGTTAAATGGGATGGTGGAATGGGAAGAAATGGACCCATAACCATGGGTTGGAAAACGCAATACTCAGAACAGCGTTTCGTTTCTATTCTTTACCATAGTTATTGATGGTACCAGCAGAAAGTACTATCTCTGGAACAAGAAAGAAACAGTGGCCTGAGCTTTAAGACGAAGGACCAACTTTGTAGACTCTCTCTGACATTTCTGGGAAACGAGCTACACCCGACAATCTTGACCAGCGACGAGTGTGAGCAGTGTAAAAAGAACCAACCCATCAGAAGGAGCAAAACCGTCACTGGTAGCTAAGTTCAATATATGCTGCCACTTGAACTTCTTGTAAAAAAACAATTTACCTCCTATCACGACCGTACTGATAACTTTTCTTAATCTATAACTATTCAATTATTTTCAAACTGTTAAAACTTAAGTGATTATTAAATTTTGTTGTTTGTAATTTTACAAATTCAACTTCGATTTAATCATTTTAAAGTTACTGCATGTTTGTCTCAGTCAATTTACTACACACACTCTAAACTGAGCTATACCAGAATAATAAGAATTCCCCTGAGTTAATCAGAGGTGGGGGCTTAAACGAGCTTACATAAACCATTGCTTAATCCTTCACAAAAGTTGTCGACAGATTCTAGAAATAACGTGCTCAGCCAAACGCAGCATTGTTTTCGCTTATCTGCATACCTTGTGAAAACTCCTTTGTGGTAGAAGCGTCATTAACCTTCTATCTACATATCTGCCAAGAGTAATCTTGTGCGATGGTAGACATCTTTGAAGCCCATACCTTGTGAAAACTCCTTTGTGGTAGAAGCGTCATTAACCTTCTATCTACATATCTGCCAAGAGTAATCTTGTGCGATGGTAGACATCTTTGAAGCCCATATTAAATACTCTTGAGCTTTGGCCACTGTTGGACCACAACTGCAAAGCAGGGGAGGCAATACCGTTACACAACTGCAAGAGTATGAATGTTTGGTGCTGGCTTCCTGCAAGGGGACCAGCTGTATAGTGTGCTCCATGCTCCTTAAGGAGCCCAAATGAAAATATTGATGGTGATAATGATTCTATGCTAGTAAGATAAAGGTAGTATCATAGCAGATACTGTCGTAGGGGAGTGAAGTGTTAGTGATTTCACCATACTAGGTCCAGCATCCAGAGGTTTGGTGACCAGTTCCCTTTCTCGCTGCCTTTTCCTCCCCTTACTCAAAGTCAGGTACCCATTTACAGCTGGGTAGACTGGAGCGTGTCGGTACCGTGATTCGAACCCGACACCTTTGCCGCGAGAGACCAACGCTCTAACCACTCTGCCAATCGGACACTCGATATGCTAGTATACACATTAAATGCGTCTTGCTCTGTTAGTGTAGAGATATCACTCCAGACGATGTTACGGTTCATAAATGACATAAACGTGTCTTTAGTATTAGAAAAGAAGCAGCCATGCGTGGTAGATCTAATGCTTGTTACCGCTAAATTTATTTATTATTATTATTTATTTATTTATATTTTATTTATTTATTTTTTTTATTTATTATTTATTGATTACTTTTTTCTCACTCTTTTCCAGTCCTTGTTTTCATTATTTCTTATTTGTATGTACTATCAACTTCCTCTTTCCGGTTTAGTGGCAGCCATCTTGCTTTGCTTCACATGTGACTGGACTTAATATTAAGGGAGTTTTTTTCTCTTATTTTTATAGTTTCATGTTCTCTACTTAATTCTCATTATCTTTCCCTCCTGTCTCTTGTTTGTCTGTCCCTGACGAAGGCCTTGTGGCCGCAACGTAGGTTTTTCTTGTCCTTCTCCTTGTAAGACGTATTACTATTTGTGTGGGTGTGTGTGTTTTTTTTTTTTTCCCTGTTGAGACGGTTTTCAGTTATAAGCCCATGAGATCTGGTCTGTTTCCCATCGCTGTCTTTTGACAGGGACCCAAAGTTACTATATGGGTGTTTTGTGTTTCTAGGTGTCTCTTTCCTCTGTCAGATCAAATCTCTTAATTAAGGGCTAACGAGACAGGCAGGGCTGAGATGTATAGGAAAGACATAGAAAACATAGAACGTGCAAATAGATAAATAGATAGATGGACAGACAGGCAGATAGATAGATAGATAGATAGATAGATAGATAGATAGATAGATAGATAGATAGATAGATAGATAGATAGATAGATAGATAGATAGATAGATGGATGGATGGATGGATGGATGGATGGATGGATGGATGGATGGATGGATGGATGGATGGATAGATAGATAGATAGATAGATAGATAGATAGATAGATAGATAGATAGATAGATAGATAGATGGGTGATTGGGTGGATGGATGGATATATGTATAGATAGATAGATAGATGGATAGATAGATAGATAGATAGATAGATAGATAGATAGATAGATAGATAGATAGATAGATAGATAGATAGATAGATAGATAGATAGATAGATAGATAGATAGATAGATAGATAGATAGATAGATAGATAGATGATGGTTGGTTGGGTGGATAGATAGAAAGATAGATAGATAGATAGATAGATAGATAGATAGATAGATAGATAGATAGATAGATAGATAGATAGATAGATAGATAGATAGATAGATAGATAGATAGATAGATAGATAGATAGATAGATGAATAGATAGATAGATAGGTAGATAGATAGATAGATAGATAGATAGATAGATAGATAGATAGATAGATAGATAGATAGATAGATAGATAGATAGATAGATAGATAGATAGATAGATAGATAGATAGACAGACAGCCTAGAAAGACGAGAATGAAACGCCGTCGAGCTTTGTCTCACACGGTCTATGTAAACTACTTGACACGATTCGACGACGAGACAATGAGACGACAAAGGCTCTTAGCACGGGATGATGTGTTCACACCAACATTAGAAGACAGTAAAGTTTAGGCTCCACGAAAGCTCAGAACTTTATTTGTTTGGAATACTGAACTCTTTCACTACTTCTCCTGTAAACTTCTCTGCTTAGACCCCGACACCTGACGATAGTGGTGAGTCCTCAATGTTAACTTGGCTAAAATAATCCATTTGTATTCAAATTGAAGAGCTGCTATCGGTTCGGTAAACTGAAATTAGATTGTCCTGAATTAAACTTGGGCCAGGGAAGTAGAATGAATAAACATTAAATCGTTAACTAGACCACAGATAACCACCACACCGAAATAAAATATAACACCAGCGCAAATTGTGTCCCGTCACCACAAGGCCCACTGTTTGGTTTTTAAGGACCGTCTTCATTGCGCACGGACAACACCATAAGTGCTCCGATCTCCCACCTTAGATCACACAAGGAGGATCTCAGCACAGTGCCACGAACTCCGTAGCGATAGCAAAGATTCTAATGTGAGTATAAAGGAATGACACATTCTATAAATATTTGTGTGATGGCCAGGTTTCCTAATTTTTAAATTAATTTTTAAGAACCAAGTATTATAAAGAAATATCGCATACTCCATGTAAAAAGGTAAAGGCATTCCCTCAGAAAATACACCGTATGGTCCAACAATTTGACCACTAAGACCAATATGGCATGTCGTAAACACCGAATAAGAAAGAAAGGATGCGGCGCGAACGATAGCAACTGAATCAAATACAGAAATAACTACTGTTGCAGGTGCAGATTAATCGTTTTGGCGCAATCTTCCTGCGGTCAGACCTACAACTAGGTACTACCAACTACAATGATAGCGCCGTGCTCTAACAGAAGCGAAAAATGAAAACACGAAGAAAAACAAAGGTAAGCTAGGTAGGTTGTGATGACAATATGTAATATCTTTTCTTCATAAGCAAAACCCCTTTTTTTTCTTTTTTACTTCAAACACATTGCATACATGCGTGTACGTATGTCTGTCTGTGTGTCTACAGATCTATCTGTCCTTCCATCAGTCTAAAAAAATGTGAATTAACATTTCTCGACTTAATGAATTGCCTGTACTCTATCCTGTCAACCAGCTACTTGGAAGTGACAGATACCGAAATACCAGTCAAGAGCTCGACTGAATTAATCCTGCAAATCCCACCACCTGTACACAGAATAAACATAGGTACATTTACTAGAAATTCCGCGGGAATTTGTCACGTCCAAGGTAAGAATGCTGTTTACCTGCAATAATTTGTTTAGCCGGCTTTGAGGATAACCGAGATGTCGAGCGTAATATGTAATTAAAACTGTATTACACGTGTAGTTCGTGGGAGTCTCTGATAAGACAGGAAAGGAATATGCCGACTACTCCATCAGGCGTGTCGTACAAGGCGACTACTCCATCAGGCGTGTCGTACATGGCGACTACTCCATCAGGCGTGTCGTACAAGGCGACTACTCCATCAGGCGTGTCGTACAAGACGACTACTCCGTCAGGCGTGTCGTACAAGGCAACTAATATAAGATTGTGTATGGAGCTGGCAGCCTCATCGTGTGAAACAAATTGCTACATAAACCAGCTGTGCAAAAGCGTGTGAAATCTTTGTGCAGGCTTCCTGTAAAGTAGCCACCTACATTAGTGGTTTTATGCTCCATAGGGAGTGAAAATGAAGAAGATGATGATGACGATGATGGTGATGATGATTGTCGTAGATTTTTGATAGGGGAATTAAGACTTGGGTTGGTCCCTTCTGAATAAATTAGAATAAGCGATACCAACAGTGAGAGATAATAGTAGAAATAGATTTCCACGAGTGAGATGGAGAAATTAATAGAGTCTGTCCCTGAAATCGAGAATCTTCTCTCTTTCAGCCTATCTTCTACAACAGATCTAGAGGAGTCAGACAGTCTATTATAATATATATATTAAGATTATATCTCTCCACTTACATACACACACACACATAAGTGACGACAGTTAGACGCACAGACGTGGAAAAACTATAACAATGAAATATAGATATGCTGGAACGAGCTGACCGACACGCTTGAATAAAGTTTATGTAAATTTATTAACATAAGGAAAATTTACCACAACACATAAATGTTAATATCAAGCATAGAAAATACATATAAGGTAATGAATTACTACGAGTATAATAGACCCATAGGTGTAATCTTTTCCCTCGATGTTTAGCCCACGATCCTGTTAGAAGAAAAGTGATAGCCCCAAAGAGTCACGGATATATACACTATAGTCTCAGATTTCCCTCTAAAGTTGAGAACAGAAGGTATACCCTAATCTATCCTAAGAGAGGAAAACCCGCATTTAGCAACAATTTGCATAAATGAAATTACAAAAAAATGTGGGTGCACAAATCTATATCATAAAAGAATCACTCAGTCTACTTTCACTCTGTTCTTTCAGCAGGGGCCCCTGTCTCACTTTTCTTACCTAAAATCTTGCTGGTGTTCGCCGTCTGGCGCACGTTAGTACACACACACCGTTTAATCTGTCTTTCTCTTGATGAAGCGGATCCCAGCTCTGCAGATTTTTTGGTTTCATCCAATGGGTCCGGTGAGCGTCCTCTTCATGCGATAGTTTTCTTTACAGATTTAAGTTAGTGTCAATTTACTCAGTTCAGGTAAGAATTAGATTTAAGCGGGCACACAGTGTCAGAATCACGAGGTTTCCCTTATTTAGGAAGATGACCGGTTGGTAAATTATCTCAATAGATAATTATTGGTCACACCACAATTAGTTAAAATGTCGGAATGTTAATGTTTTGTAATTTTTCTCGCCACAGGGCTGCATGTACATGAGAGTTTGAGAAGAAATATAATCTGGCTCAATAGGCACAGTATAGGCATTTAGTCTTTAAAACCGTTAGTGATATTTGTACTCTGTCTATTTCTGGAGGCACACACACTGCCAGACAGGTGTTAAAATGTAAACCCACGTGGTTAACGATAAAAATGTTTCTTCTCTTAGTTGTACTAAAACCGCTGGTAAAAGTTGGGCTGACCCAAAACTGTGTAAGGAAGAGAAAAGTACAAAATACTTAACCACAATATTATACACACCTCCTATCCTCGCGTAAAAAATAATATTCATAAAATCAATCATCATGAATTAGAAATACATAGTATTTCGTCAATACTCAATGATGAATCAGTGCAGTTATAAGTTAGTTTAAAATATTCTTGACTGACTACTAGCAATTTAATTAAATTTTATTTACAGCTGCATGAGTTTAAGCTAGAAATAATAATTTATTCTGTTTTCCACTGTAACACGTCAACTAGAGAATATAACAGACTTATAATTTAATCCCTCTGCAGAGAAATCTAACTAGTGAAAATAAAATAGGCGATTTACCACTTAAATCACTCACAAAATACTAGATATATAATATTACCTCCAAACAGAACTACGGCAATCACCACGAAACTAGAATTTATTCACTAGATAGGTATTCTAGAAGCTCGGCAAAAATTTGACGAGAAAACTAAGAACTTCGCTATACAAGCTTATACTCTAGCACGAGCGATCCGTCTACTGCAACTTAGGAGTACTGAATGCCTGAAGTCTAACTACTGGGGTTTATATCTTATGAAAAGAAATAATTTTCTAATTCTCGAAAACCCGAAATAGTTCCCGTCTTAACGCCTACATAAAACTCAGACGACGGCACTGAAACTGCCAGACGCGTTTCACACCTGCCGTTACCTATGGTCATTTCCCAGCTATGCATGTTGGCGCCTTTCACACCCATCATCGAGAAACTAAACCGTAGAAGCTTCGTGACAGATGAAAATGCTAGACGATATGTCTGCCATCCTGTCTGTCGAGAACGAATTTCACACTATTCGGTCTACTAAAGAACTTAGCTTAACAGCAATAAAAATGTGTTGCTAAATAAGAAAAGAGACAGGCGAAGGTATGAATGGGAGAGTTTATTTTTTCACAATCAAACGAATGCGAAAAAAAAGAAAGGATAAAAGAGCGATAATAAAGTAGAAGACACGGGTAGAATAAAGAAAAGATATAGAAATTTATTAATCATAAATCTCTCTGCGACAATGATGACGATGATGGTGATGATGATGAATGTGATGTTAAAATCAGTAAAAGGTACGGATTTTCATGAGAGCGTTCCCATGTATGGGTCGTGTTTATTTTTATTGTTTGATAAACTGTGACAGTTTGTTAAGTTACTGCACATACTTTTTGGCGTATTGCTTCAAATTCTTAATCAAAGTATCCATTTTCTGTAACAAAGCTGTATGGAAACATACATTGTATTGAAACTAAACGACGGCTGATTAAATATTATATTCATACGAACTTTGCTAATCAGTGTGAAATGTGGTCAATGACAAAATCACATCCTGTCAGATGAGACACTTAGGGGCCGTTCACAAACTACCTAACGAAATTTTTGACATTTTCAGTCCAGACAACAGGATCTTTTATATTTGAAAATTCGCCCTGATATAACCGACGGACCTTGTGTCTACGCTGAACGGTGTGTGGGCCTCTCCAAAAAAAAAAAAGGCAACAATCTTTTTTTTAAAGGGTATAGGAAAGACAAGAGTACGATGGACATAGTAGTTATAGCGCTGGTCTCTCGTGGCAAAAGTGCCGAGTTCAAATCCCGGTACCGACACACTCGAGTCTACCCAGCTATAAATGGGTATCTGACTTTGAGTTAGGGAAGGACAAGGCAGCGAGGAAGGGAACTGGTCGCCCCACCTCTCAATGCTGGACCTCGTATGGTGAAGTCTCTAACACTTCACTCCTATACAGCAGTATCTGATATAGGACTACCTTGACCTCTATAGGACTACCTTGACCTCTATAGGAAAGAACCACATATTTCATTTATCAATATCATTTTCATTCTTTAATATCATCGATCGAACTGGTTACTGATATCTGCAACATAACTAACGCTCTTAAAACTGAAGAAAGGTAAGTTTTAAAAAATGTAAAATCCCAGTACTTGTTACCGAGTATGCTAAGATTTCCAAAAGGAAATTGGATGTTGATCTTCAGCGGAAACTGTCACGCCAATGTAAACAGCTAGACACACTAGAATCAGCTCGTGCGAGGCTAGTTCAGAAGTCGAGACGCGCGGACGAGCCAAGGTAAAACGTAACATAAGAGTCTCGTTGTTTGCTTCTGAGGGGCAGTCAAGTAGTCTTGGGGGTCGCCGAGGCTGGGGAGGTCAGGTACTCTTTATGAGTTCAATTATCTTCTTTCTATCTTCTAACTTTTTCGAGATTTTAATACGGCTACTTAAAAGTAACGTTTTATAGTCTCACAGCAGATACAGTTGGGAAGTGAATTGTTAAAGACTTCACTATATACCAGGTTCAGCTTTTATGAGATGAAGCGACCAGTTCCCTTCCTCGTTTCATTTGCCTTCCCAAACTCAAAAGCAGAGTTAGGTACCGATGTGCAGCTGCGTAACGCTACCAGGTTCAATCCCGGAACCCGGTAACTTTGTCGCGGCAGGCAAGTGCTCTAACCAATTAGCCAATCAGACGGTCTAAGGCCACTTACTTTTATCTCTTATTCTAACACAGTGATTCCTTTCTTACTTTGCCTTTTAATCACTCTTATTGTTTGTTTTGTCTTTGTCTTGCTTCCTTCTACTGAAAACGTTCTTTGTTATGTCTTTAGTTATGTCTTTGCTTTACCACTTTTCAACTTTGGAATTTTCTATGATTTTCTATGGCTTCTTTTTGTTTTTACTTTTATTTTCTTTATTTTTATTAACTTTGTGTGTGTGTGGTGAAAAACTTTTCTCTGCAGTGTCATTTTCCCCTTCTTCTCTTCCTCGTTCTCAGAGTGCTTCATTAGTCGGTCTATTTCTTTGATTTATTTTTCTTTTGTTTCCATTTTTCCTCTTACCTTTAAATATGACTAGACAACCTTCATATGAAACCAACAATACACGAGGAAGTTCCCACAACATAATTTACCTTTGTTGCTCATTTTTCCTTTTCCATTCTCTTTTCCATGGCTTTCAAATAATGAGGTACTCTTTAAAAACTTGTTACCAATACCCCTATAAGATGTAGATTCAAACATATATCGTGAGAGCTAATAGACAGAGTTGGATATATATATATATATATATATATATATATATATATATATATATATATATATATATATATATATATATATATATATATATATATATATATATATATATATATATATATATATATATATATATATATATATATATATCAAAATAAGGATACACAAGGAACGATGAGCATTCATTGCATTGGGAAATATGTGGACTCTTCAGCTCAAATGATGTCAGTCCAATAGTACGGCCCTGAAACACTAAGACCAACAATAACAACAAAGGAGTTCGAAGTTTTCATCAGTGGGTGTCTGCGTAGATTAGACGAATTGATGGGATGACGTGATCAACAATGTTGAACAGATGAAAAAAAAACCATGCTAGTGGAAGAAAACATAAGGCAAAGTGGCTGGCGATGGATGTGACATACACTGAGGTAAAGTGGCTAGCGATGGATGTGACATAATGGATGTGACATACACTGAGGTAAAGTGGCTGGTGATGGATGTTACATACACTGGGGCAAAGTGGCTGGCTATGGATGTGACATATACTGAGGTAAAGTGGCTGGCGATGGATGTGACATACACTGAGGTAAAGTGGCTGGCGATGGATGTGACATACATTGGGGCAAAGTGGCTGGCGATGGATGTGACATACACTGAGGTAAAGTGGCTGGCGATGGATGTGACATACACTGGGGCAAAGTGGCTGGCGATAAATGTGACATACACTGGGGCAAAGTGGCTGGCGATGGATTTGACATACACTGGGGCAAAGTGGCTGGCGATGGATGTGACATACATTGAGGCAAAGTGGCTGGCGATAGATGTGACATACACTGAGGTAAAGTGGCTCGCGATGGATGTGACATACACTGAGGTAAAGTGGCTGGCGATGGATGTGACATAAAATGAGGTAAAGTAGCTCGCGATGGATGGGACATACACTGAGGTAAAGTGTCTGGCGATGGATGTGACATACACTGAGGTAAAATGGCTGGCGATGGATGTGACATACACTGAGGTAAAGTGGCTGGCGATGGATGTGACATACACTGAGGTAAAGTGGCTCGCGATGGATGTGACATACACTGAGGTAAAGTGGCTGGCGATGGATGTGACATAAAATGAGGTAAAGTAGCTCGCGATGGATGTGACATACACTGAGGTAAAGTGTCTGGCGATGGATGTGACATACACTGAGGTAAAATGGCTGGCGATGGATGTGACATACACTGAGGTAAAGTGGCTGGCGATGGATGTGACATACACCGGGGCAAAGTGGCTGGCTATGGATGTGACATACAATGGAGTAAAGTGGCTGGCGATGGATGTGACATACATTGAGGTAAAGTGGCTGGCGATGGATGTGACATACACTGAAGTAAAGTGGCTGGCGATGGATGTGACATACACTGGGGCAAAGTAGCTGGCAATAAATGTGACATACACTGGGGCAAAGTAGCTGGCGATGGATGTGACATACACTGGGGCAAAGTGGCTGGCGATGGATGTGACATACACTGAGGCAAAGTGGCTGGCGATGGATGTGACATACACTGAGGTAAAGTGGCTGGCGATGGATGTGACATACACTGGGGCAAAGTGGCTGGCGATGGATGTGACATACACTTTGGCAAAGTGGCTGGCGATGGATGTGACATACACTGAGGTAAAGTGGCTGGCGATGGATGTGACATACACTGGGGCAAAGTGGCTGGCGATGGATGTGACATACACTTTGGCAAAGTGGCTGGCGATGGATGTGACATACACTGAGGTAAAGTGGCTGGCGATGGATGTGACATACACTGGGGCAAAGTGGCTGGCGATGGATGTGACATACACTGAGGTAAAGTGGCTGGCGATGGATGTGACATACACTGGGGTAAAGTGGCTGGCGATGGATGTGACATACACTGAGGCAAAGTGGCTGGCGATGGATGTGACATACACTGAGGTAAAGTGGCTGGCGATGGATGTGACATACACTGAGGCAAAGTGGCTGGCAATGGATGTGACATACACTGGGGTAATGTGACTGGCGATGGATGTGACATACACTGAGGCAAAGTGGCTGGCGATGGATGTGACATACACTGAGGTAAAGTGGCTGGCGATGGATGTGACATAATCTGGGGCAAAGTGGCTGGCGATGGGTGTGACATACACTTTGGCAAAGTGGCTGGCGATGGATGTGACATACACTGAGGTAAAGTGGCTGGCGATGGATGTGACATACACTGGGGCAAAGTGGCTGGCGATGGATGTGACATACACTGGGGCAAAGTGGTTGGCGATGGATGTGACATACACTAGGGCAAAGTGGCTGACGATGGATGTGACATACACTGAGGTAAAGTGGCTAGCGATGGATGTGACATACACTGAGGTAAAGTGGATGGCGATGGATGTGACATACACTGAGGTAAAGTGGCTGGCGATGGATGTGACATACACTGATGTAAAGTGGATGGCGATGGATGTGACATACACTGGGGCAAAGTGGCTGGCGATGGATGTGACATACACTGAGGCAAAGTGGCTGGCGATGAATGTGACATACACTGGGGCAAAGTGGCTGGCGATGGATGTGACATACACTGAGGTAAAGTGGCTGGCGATGGATGTGACATACACTGGGGTAAAGTGGCTGGCGATGGATGTGACATACACTGAGGCAAAGTGGCTGGCGATGGATGTGACATACACTGAGGTAAAGTGGCTGGCGATGGATGTGACATACACTGAGGCAAAGTGGCTGGCAATGGATGTGACATACACTGGGGTAATGTGACTGGCGATGGATGTGACATACACTGAGGCAAAGTGGCTGGCGATGGATGTGACATACACTGAGGTAAAGTGGCTGGCGATGGATGTGACATACACTGGGGCAAAGTGGCTGGCGATGGATGTGACATACACTGAGGTAAACTGCTGATGACATTACAAGGCAGTTTTTGTTCTGGAATGCCCGGGCTAATGGATGAACAAGGAGACCAAAAAACACAAGGAAAAGATAACTGGGGACAGAAATGAACGGAATAAAGAAGACACATAAGACACTGAGAGGGTGGTACAGGAGAAGTAAATGTGGCAAGAATTTGTTGTAACAACAACAAGCAATTTGATCACCAGAACTTCCAACTTCACTTCTGGTTGTATCCATTCTGCCAATTTAAAGTAGTTGTGAAAGTAATACATTTTTCTGGATACAACTTAACTTACTTACTTAGTCGAGAGAGCACCATACTAGTATATCGGCTGTCTTCTTCCTGGCCTGGTTCCGATCTAGTCCTCGGACCTTCAGAGATTGTCTAATGTCTCTGGGTCGTCTTGGTGGTCTGGATCCCTGGTTCTTGGTTCCTCAAATGTGTCGTGGTAGCCTACCTTCTCCCATTCTGCAGACATGGCCAAACCATTGTGATTGTAACTGTTCTACTTGGATCAATATCTGCTGGGAGTTGAGGCCATGACGTATCGTTTGGTGGCGGTCCATGTCTCTTCTTGTTACTTCAACCATCTTCCTCGGATACCTCATTTCTGAGTTTTGACGCTGGCTTGTGTGGGTTGAAGTCATTGCCCATGGATACAAATTATTGCCTTGAATTCCATAGCCAGTCACAGGTTGTTCCGCACTCAACATGATGCCATTTCGGCAGTTTCACCAAGGTGTGTAAGTACCCTTGTTCTTGACTATTCCATTCAGGCCCAACTGTTTCAGTTGATCATACACCGAGACGGCCACTAGAGCGTTCTGAAGAACTCTCTTTCTTACTACCATTGACAAACATGTGTTGTAAAAAGTAATTTTCATTTCATAGAAAGCTGCTTTTGCCTGGGCTATTCTACACGTCACCTTTGAGACGCATCTTCCATTTCATGTTGTTAACGTGTCTAGGTATAGAAAATTTTTCACGAAATTTACCATCACGTAGCAAATACTGTTGACAGCATTACATGGCAGTCCTTGTTCTGGAATCCACAGGGAAAGAGAGGCAGAGGTAGACCAACAACACATGGAGAAGAAAACTAGATACAGAAGTGAAAATGACGAGGAAAACATGGAAAGAACATAAACGGATGGCACGTGACAGGATGACTTGGCACGTGTTTGTTGAAGGCCTATGCTCCCTAGGGAGCTAAAGGGTACTGATTGATTGAGTGAATAAAAATAGTTACACATCTAATTCAATCAATTTTCGATGTGAAGACGGCACATGATATAATCAACTACGTTGAACGTCTTTCCCACCTCTTAGAATAAAGTATTTATGTTTTTCTTTTGTTTATATACTTATTTATTATTATTTTCACTTCTAGCACAGACCCAAGCATCAAGCTGTTTCGCCACCTGCGAGATTTTTCTGTTGCTAAATATTGTTCTTACCATATATTTTTTTCTGTCACTGATAACTGACCTTTATACTTGTTATTGCTAAAAGTGTTAATGTTTATATATAGCGTTAAGTTTATGAGTCTGAATCATCTCTAAACAACGGTTCTTTATTGCAAGGAAACGCAATCCATTTCACCATTCCTTATTTTAACGCTATCTTTAAGCAAATACAAAAACGAAGTTATGGCCGTTTTCTCGCCTTTTTAAGGACACAAATGTCCACATTTAGCTCTCAGTGGCAGATGATAAGACTGAATATACCTTCTTTGTATCTCATCACTGACTTTGATTTTCGTGGTTTGGATATTAAAGTCACAAGAAATAACGTAGCGGATGTGGACGTTTGAGTAATTGTCGATGTCTTCACAATGTTATTTGATCATTATTTTATACGAGCGTCATTTGGACATTTTGTTGTAGGTCTCTCACAACACAAATTGGGAAGTATCGATAAGGTAATTCCAACTTAGCTCCCAGTTAAAAAAAAATAGTTTGCACGAAGCTTCCTTATCATCTTACGAAATATATTAGATATCCATGACACATTTCAGTTGCCATTAAGGAATAAATATAATAAACACGAAGTATGATTCACATCATTAACATATAGGCATAAGATAAACATTGTTCATTATTAGTAAGAAATATTATTATATGTTTTTAAATTATTGCAAAATCGGGTGGTATTTTATCATTTAGTAAGAAGGAGCAGAATTGATGATAAGAACCAGACAAGTGCCAGTGGAACAAGAGTTGAGAAGAAGACGCTAGCGATGGATAGGATACACATTGAGGAAACCTGTTGATAGCATTACAAGGCAGTCCTTATTCTGGAATCCACTGGGAAAGAGAGAGGCAGAGGTAGACCAAAAAACACATGGAGAAGAGAACTGGATACAGAGGTGAAAATGATGAGGAAAACATGGAAAGAACTTGAGCGGATGGCACAGGACAGGAAGACTTGGCATGTGTTTGTTGAAGGCCTATGCTCCTCGTGGAGCTAAAGGGTATTGATTGATTGAAGAGGGAGCAGATGCAAAAGTTGCTTCATGCTCTATATAGAGTCAACAGAGAAATTATGATCAATGAAGTAGCGGACATCAACGAGATCAAGTGAGAAAACATTTTGGCCTCCGAAAAAAAGAAAGAGAAAATAATTGAAGATAAAGACTGAGGATAAGAAAGCTAACTGAATATCATAATTTACAGAATAAGAGAGACATTTCTCTTCCAATTACCAAACAAATTCAGACACATTTCCTGGCACTGGACATATAAAATAACATAATAATTCTACATCAAGATAACAGGAATCCCAACTTTTGAAATGATCAGCAAACAAGGAAATAGAAAGAGAGGGGCAGAGAACATAAATGCAGAAGGACATTTTCTGATAAAGACTATCAAGAATATTCATAACTGCAGGCATAGGACTCCTGTAGTAAAGTCCCATAACAAATTCTGTCCTAGGGGACTGAAGTGTTAGAGACATTTACTATACTTGATCTCAGTTTTATGAGGTGGTGTAACCAGTTCCTCGCTGCTTTTGCCTTCCCTAATTCAAGAGCAGAGTCAGGTACCCCTTTACACATTGACTAGAGCGTGATATTAACACGTTTCGAACGCGGTAACTTTGTCCCGAGAAGCAAGCGCTCTATTCACTCTGTAACTAGACATTCACTCTGTCAATAGACATTCACTCTGTCACTAGACATTCACTCTGTCACTAGATATTCACTCTGTCACTAGACATTCACTCTGTCACTAGACGTACAAGTGAACTTCAGGAGTGAATATTTAACATTCTGCCATTACCGTCATCTGGTTAAAACAGTGGGTTCATAGATTTGTAATAACTACAAAACACTCAAACATTGGTATGGAACCTTGTTAAATAACTCTTTCTCAAAAATGTATTAAAAATTATACAATGAACTGAGAAGTTGTACTTGGTGTTCGAACGGTTTCTTTAAAAGTACTGAGAGTTCGGTTAAATCAAACTGAAACAGTCAATTTTTCTTCTCTCCTCTCCGTTAACGACTTGCTCCGTTTTTAAGAATATTATTTCTCTGAGTAGTTGCCTCGTTTTACAAAAGTGTATAACATCATAAGGAAAATTTGAATTCGGTTAGAACCCTGAGAAAACTGAAACCAGCTCAAAATGATTGGCATTATATTTTGTTTCCGCTTGAGATTCAAGCACGAAATTCCGAAGATTGGATGGACTCAAATTCCATGAACCAGTAGAAGCATATTGACCAAAAAAAGTGCTGTTATGTTTCAGTTGGTCTGGAAAAGTTACAGCCACAGTTAACCCATACATCCTACTGGTTTACGGGCCACTGATCTGAAACCTCACTTGCTCTGACTGGGAACTACATGGTAGGCCTGCAGGCAATAAGACGTCTGCAGGCAAAGGGCGTGTGGTGAAGTGGGATGTTATAAATATTTATAGGGACTTAGTGTACTGACTGAGATCAGCTGTGAAGGTATCTATATCTATTAAGAGTAGTGTATTATAGATAACCTTACTTGCTACCACATATCTATATATCTCAGTCAGAATTATTCTGCAATAGTGTGATGACTACGTTATGTGTCTAGGGTATGTGTAGGATGAAGTGTAAGTCAAAACAACAACAGACAGATAAACAATTTAATTTATTCCACTATACTTGACAACACTGGGACACTCACATACATATAACACTCTAAAGGATATCTTAAGGAGTCACTGATAACTTTTCAAATAACAATATGTATTCATTGCTGATATGAATGAATATGTGTCCTGATTCAATTACAAAGGAACCAGGAATCACAATCAATTTTCATTACAAGTTATGTACAGAATGGATTAATATGAATATTGTAGTGACATATATTATTAAAAATATCCTATGTGTGTCAGTTGTGTAGTAGTAAAATGAGGTAATACTGGTTTTGTTTTGTTCAAGCTCTGTTGGTATTTGTCATCATGACTTCAATAGTTTGTCTTAAGGAAACTAGTATTGGAGATGTTCTCAGTTCCTGATATTAATACAATTAAATTCCCCCTCTGAATGTTATTTTTATACAGTCATTTCAAGATGAGGGGACATAATGTTGAGCTCAGCTGGCCAACTCAGCTTATCTTGAGTGATGGCGGCAGGAAAGGACTCCTCTGCTCGAATTCTCCTCTGGGCTCTGGAGACACCTCACTGATAGCTAAATGGACCAAGGAAAATGCTGTCCGACTCTGGATTCAGCAAAGCTCTGACCAGGTGCAGCTCAATACCATCAAGACCACGGTCCCTGAAAACAAGAAGGATATACCTTCTACTTCATAACTAATTGATACTCTAGTTCTACACTGAACACAATACAACACAAACATTGAGTTCAGAGCGTTAGGCCAACTGTCAGCTTCATCTGAAATACTTTATACCAGTATTTACCTCCTTAATGGTTACCACGCCTCTGCACTTCCAGCATTATTTCTGTCTAATCAATCATCCAGGTGTCAGTGTACTATTTGGAAGAGCAATGGAAAAATAACAGTGCTGTCACAAAGAATGTACTCGAAATCCCCCTTGTTTTCTGCTACGTCTGCAAATTGTAACGCTTTCACGTTGATATAAAAGCTTACTGTATTATTACCCGCTTTCTTCAATGAAACGTGTGCTGTATTTCTTGGAAAAGCATTGAGAGGCCCTGCGTAATGACCTAAATTAATCCTAACATTAATTATACTGCGTTACCAAAACGAACGAACAGATGGACTAAAGGATAAAAAGAGAAGGGAGAGGCAGAAAGCCGAACACTAAACCCGCGTCGCGCGATACACAAATGCTGCCATCACGCGTGTAAGGCCATGCACTAACTTTTTTTCAGACGGACAGTGATAAAATACATTAACCATCCCAGAGTTAGGTTTTAAAATCATAAAAAAACGCTTATTAGGAAAGATAACAATAGATGGGTTTACGGTTGAAAACATAACAGTACCCAGACAGCACATCTTCGAAACAGGAGGTAGAAGAAATTGCATATTTTGAATGCAGCCACGTAGCTCCTTTAAATTTGTATTTTTGGGTTCCGTAGGGCTTGCTGACAAATAATATGTAAAACGTTACGCAAATAGTCCAGGAATTAATAAATTATACCCAGAATAAAATATTGGGGGTGCCTGACAGCATAAAATCATTTCTGCTCATAAAATTTTTTTATAACGTGTTTGTTTGAAAAAACTTTGCGTTACAGAAATAGCCTACCATGTAAACTCCCAATTGATTGGAGCGCAACAAATGAAAGCCTAACCACGATTGGTCGGGCTATAAATACTATCTTTCGTTGTTAGGGGAAACGGGGAAAGGTAACATTTTTTCAAACACTTGTCGAAACGGGGCTCATTGGTCAGACTCGCTGATATACACACTTGGGAGCGTTAGTTCGAAACCACTTGTTTAAATAAGCTTGATAAAGCATCAGTGCGTTGAAGCCAGCTTATATTTTGCTAAATAAAAGCCTGGAAGATAAGCAGATGGGAATTTGTGCCAGTTTGTGCCAGAATTCATTGCTAATCAACGTATCTGTGTTTATTCGTATGAATTGTGGTAAGCTTGAACCATTCAATATCTTTTAATGAAAATTGAATGTGAATTGTTGATTTATGCCTGTATATATATGTGTAGTTCAGTGGCCAACGTGAGGTAAAGCCTGTAATGCTCCAGCCTGAACAGAGGGTGTCGGAGAGAAGTAAAACGGCATGGAATGGCCAAACAGTACACTGACACCTGGATGATTGAATAGAAAGAAATAATGCTGGAATTGCAGAGGCGTAGTAACCATTAAGAAGGGTAATACTGGAATAAAGTATTTCAAATGAAGCTGACAGTTGGCCTAATGCTCTGAACTCAATGTTTGTGCTGTGTTGTGATCAGTGTAACAAGAGAGTTTAAGTTAGTTATGAAGTAGAAGGTACATCCTTCTTGATTTCAGGGACCGTGGTCTTGATGGTAGTGAGCAGCACCTGGTCAGAGCTTTGCTGAATCCAGAGTCGGACAGCATACTCCTTGGTCTTTTTAGCTATCAGTGAGGTGTCTCCTGAGCCCAGAGGAGAATTCGAGCAGAGGAGTCCTTTCCTGCCGCCATCACGCCAGATAAGCGAATTGGCCAGCTGAGCTCAACATTATGTCCCCTCATCTTGAAATGACTTTGTAAAAATAATATTAAGAGGGGAAATTAATTGTCTTAATATCAGGAACTGAGAACATCTCCAATACTAATTTCCTTAAGACAAACTATTGAAGTCATGATGACAACTACCAACAGAGCTTGAACAAAACCAAACCAGTATTACCTCATACTACTATTACACAACTGACACACATAGGATATTTTTAATAATATATGTCACTACCAGATTCATATTAATACATTCTGTACATAACTTGTAATTAACATTGATTGTGATTCCTGGTTCCTTTGTCTTTGAATCAGGACACACATATGCCTTTATGATAGAAATGAATACATATTGTTATTTGAAAAGTTACGAGTGTCTCCTGTAAGATATTCTCATAGAGTGTTATATGTATGTGAGTGTCACAGTGTTGTCAAGAGTAGTGATTAAATTAAATTGTTTATCTGTCTGTTGTTGTGACTTACACTTCACCATACTCATACCCTAGACACATAACGTAGCATCACACTATTCCAGAATAATTCTGACTGAGATATATAGATATGTGGTAGCAAGTAAGGTTATCTATAATACACTACTCTTAATAGATATAGATACCTTCACAGCTGATCTCAGTCAGTACACTAAGTTCCCTATAAGTATTTATAACATCCCACTTCACCACATATATTGGGGTCTCGCTCTTGGGATTTTGAATCTTTAACTATTAAAAATATTGGGGGTAATTCACTTCAGGGAATATAAGAATTAAAAGGTATCCTTGGGTGGAATTAAATAAGGTTGAGCTCACGGTGCCTGTGTTGTCCATTAGAGATTGAATTGTTGGTTAGACATTATATAAAGTTACCTGATAGACAATGGCGGACCTGGCCAAATTTCGATCTGCTGCGGTTCAGACTGCAAAAGAGTTAGGATTAGATGGGCAAGTTATGGTTGCCTATGTCACGACGGAATGTGACAAATTTATTGAACGCGAAGAAAGAAGGTTTGAAGCCGAAAGAAAGTTAGAGGCTGACAAGGAAATTAAGAAGTTACAATTTGAAGCTTTACAATTTGAGGCTGAGGCTGAGACTAAGAGGTTGCAGATTGAGGCTGAGGCTAAGAAATTGGAGGCAGAAAGAGAAGACAAAAGATTGGCTGCAGAAAGAGAAGAGAAGAAATTAGCTGCAGAAAGAGAAGAGAAGAAATTAGCTGCAGAAAGGGAAGCCGAGGAAAGAAGACAGGCTGCAGAAAGAGAAGAGAAGAAATTAGCTGCAGAGAGGGAAGCAGAAAAGGAGGAGAAAAGATTACAAAGGGAACATGAGTTACGACTAAGGGAGTTGGAGTTTCAAGGCCATGCTCCTGAAAATGGTGCCAGCCCCTTTGCCTCTGATGCTACGGTTACTCAAGGAGCCTCAACCTCAGCTATGAACTTTCATTTAGATCATTTTGTTGAAAAAGACGATGATATTGAGAGCTATATAAATAGGTATGAACTATTAGCTACCACGTATGGGTTAGAGAGAGAAAGGTGGAGCTTAAAGTTATCTCAGGGACTTCGTGGGGCAGCTTATGAAGTTTTTGCAAAAATGAGCAGAGGTGATCAGGAAAATTATGACATGCTAAAGCAGGCTCTTTTGTTAAGGTTGAAAAGAATGCAGAATTTTATAGGAAAAAATTTAGGAATGCTAAACTACTGTCAGGTGAAACCTATCACCAGTTCTCTGCACGAATAGAGACATACTTGGAGAAATGGACTTCTCTGGGGAAAACCCAAGATCTTAAGGAAATGGTCCTTATAGAGCAACTAAGAGAGTCCATGGCTCCAGACCTGAGAAAGTTTCTCATGGAACAAGGTGCAGAGAGGCTGGGTGAGTTGCTAAATGTTGCTGAAAGGTATCAAGCAGCTCAAGCAGAGGTAACAGGTAATAAAAAGAAACAAGTGGATAACTTTAGGGCACCACAGAACTTTAATAAATTTGATCCTAAGGATCAAAATAAAGGTAAGCACCAATTTGATAGGCCACGGTATGAAAATAAAAATAAATTCCCACAATTCGATGAAAGGAAATATGATGAAAGAAAATCTTTCAACCAAGGAAAAAGGTGGTGTAAAAATTGTCAGATGGACAATCATGACACTGACCGTTGCAGAAGGAAACCTGTGTATATGGCAACCCTTCAGGTCAGGTCGACCTCAAGACAGGAGGAGGATATTATGTTAGATACCACTCCAGAAGAGATGAGGAAGGCACAGGCTGGGGATAAAACACTCAAGCCTTGTTTCAGAAAATTGTCAACTTGTCATACAACTCCAGGCAAGGGAGATTTTTACATGAAAAACAAGTTGATGTATAGGAAGACTGGAACTAGATCCAATGGTCACGGACAGCTGGTTCTTCCAAAAAGATATAGGACAGACTTAATAAGGAGCCTACATGTGAAACCAGATGGGGACCATGAGAAGATAGGTACCATCATTCAAAAGGTGGCTCACAATTATTATTGGCCCAAAGCAAGATGGGACATTGAAAATTTTGTAGAAAGGTGTAGCATAGCACATGAGGGAACACCCACAAGTGGGAACATGGATCAGGACCTGGACACGCCCCGGGGCAAAATTAGGCCTGATAATAAAAAGAAAAATAGATTTGATAAAGTGGACCAAATGGAATGGGAAGCCCCTTTTCACGGACAAGCTTCACTTAACTGTTTTACAATGGCCACTATGCGGAGAGTGCAAAAAGATGTCTTACCCCAGGATAAGCCGAAAATCCCTCAATCGGACTTAAACAAACTGGAGGAAGAAGATGTAGAGAGGAAATCTCTCATCAAGAATTTTAAGTGGGGGGAAAGCCCCAGGAAAAGAAAAATTGGTAGCGGTCGTTTTGTGAATGAAAATTCTGGGAGGAAAAATCATCACTATAAAGCTTCGAGTGGAAGAGACCATACCGGTGCATGGACAAATAGGTCCACACAATTAAAGGTCCATATGTAGCTTTGTTAAGAACGTGGACTGATGAAAAGGCAGAGGAAAACATTACATCTTCATACCAATATGTGAATGAGCTGACCACTCGGTTAAAAACTGGCTGGAAACTTGCCAATGAAAATTTGAAACAAGCCAGGAAGAAACATGCTGCCTATTATAACAGGAAGGCGAAAGACAGAAATTTGGCTGTGGGAGAGAAAGTACTGCTTCTTTTGCCTGGAGTCAGAATAAGTTACAAATTGGATGGCAGGGTCCATATACAGTTCTAGAGAAGGTGTCTAGAACAAATTATAAGATAGATAAGAAGGGGAAAGAAAAAATCTATCATGTGAATCTCCTGAAGAAATATTTGGAAAGAGAACATCAGGAAGAGACACACTTGTTGACCTTGTCCATCGCCATGGAGATGAAAAAGGAACCACTTTCATCATTTGAATATCCATTACACCCCTGTGAGACAGCAGCACAGGTGAAAATCAGTACACATTTAACGAAAACTCAGAAAGAGAGAGTGCAACAGGTTCTAAATAATCATGCAGAGGTGTTAACAGACCGACCAGGGCATACAAACCTATTGGAATATGATATGAAACTAATAGACTCCACACCTGTCTGTATGAAACCATATTCGATTCCGTTTGCTAAGGAGAAAGCTTTGAAGGAAGAGATAGATTATCTATTGAAGGAAGGAATTATTTCGCACAGTGAGTCTTCGTATAGTTCCGGTGTTGTACTCTTAAGGAAGCCCTCTGGAGAACATAGACTCTGTATAGATTACAGGAGACTGAATGCTATTACAGAAGGACAGGTGGATCCATTGCCGGATACAAATCAGCTGTTTGCCAGACTAAATAAAGCTAAATATTTCTCAAAAGTGGATCTGAGTAAAGGATACTATCAGATTCCAGTAAAGCCTGAGGTTAGACCATACCTAGCTTTTAGTACCTCAGAAGGACACTATGAGTTTAATAGATTGCCATTTGGATTGAAGAATGCGCCTAGTGTCTTCTCTAGAATGATGAGAAAATTATTGGATCCTCTGAATAATCCCTGTATAACAAATTTTATGGATGATATCCTTATAGCAACAGAAACATTTGAGGAACACATTGACTCTCTGAACATGCTGTTTATCGACTTAGGGAGGCAAATTTAACAGCCCGACCAACCAAATGTTGCGTTGGATGTAAAGAATTGGAATTTTTGGGACACACAGTTTATCAGGGAAACATGACCCCTGACCCAAAGAATTTAGAGAAACTACAGAAAGCCCCGAGACCACAAACCAAGAAGGACGTGAGATCCTTTGTCTCATTATGTGGTTTCTACCAGAAGTATATATCAAAAACTTTAATTCCATATGTGCACCGTTAACTGAATTGACACGTAAAGGACATCCAGATCGCATTACATGGACACCACAATGTGAAATGACTTACCAAGAATTGAAGGAAAAGCTCACAAGTAAACCCATTTTGAAATTACCTGACTTAAGTCAAGAATTCATAGTAAGGACGGATGCAAGTAATATTGGGCTGGGTGCAACTCTTCTACAGAAATCAGATGCATTGGATGGGGGAATTAAGCCCAGTGGCATATGCTAGCAGAAAGTTGAATAAAGCTGAAATCAACTACTCAACTAGCGAAAAAGAATGTCTTGCAGTAATATGGGCAATAAAGAAATTCAATATTTATCTATATGGGAAGGCATTTAAGTTGCAAACAGATCACAAACCTTTATCGTTTTTAGCACAGGCTAAGCATGAGAACTCTAGGTTACTCCGATGGTCTTTGCTTCTGGCTCCATATAATTTTAGCATTGAGTATATATCTGGAAAAACAAATCTGGGAGCGGATTTTTTAAGCCGCCATCCGTGTGATGAGAATCACCGTAAACCCCAGAAATAATAATAAATTTCTCTATGTGTATATAGAATAAAGGACTGACATATAATGTCTGTTTTAAGAGGGGAGGTGTCATGGAATATTCTAATCCACATATATAAATTATTAGGTAAATATGAAGCCTAACAAATAAAATTAATAAAGAAAAGAGCAATGGAAAAATAACAGTGCTGTCACAAAGAATGTACTCGAAATCCCCCTTGTTTTCTGCTACGTCTGCAAATTGTAACGCTTTCACGTTGATATAAAAGCTTACTGTATTATTACCCGCTTTCTTCAATGAAACGTGTGCTGTATTTCTTGGAAAAGCATTGAGAGGCCCTGCGTAATGACCTAAATTAATCCTAACATTAATTATACTGCGTTACCAAAACGAACGAACAGATGGACTAAAGGATAAAAAGAGAAGGGAGAGGCAGAAAGCCGAACACTAAACCCGCGTCGCGCGATACACAAATGCTGCCATCACGCGTGTAAGGCCATGCACTAACTTTTTTTTTCAGACGGACAGTGATAAAATACATTAACCATCCCAGAGTTAGGTTTTAAAATCATAAAAAAACGCTTATTAGGAAAGATAACAATAGATGGGTTTACGGTTGAAAACATAACAGTACCCAGACAGCACATCTTCGAAACAGGAGGTAGAAGAAATTGCATATTTTGAATGCAGCCACGTAGCTCCTTTAAATTTGTATTTTTGGGTTCCGTAGGGCTTGCTGACAAATAATATGTAAAACGTTACGCAAATAGTCCAGGAATTAATAAATTATACCCAGAATAAAATATTGGGGGTGCCTGACAGCATAAAATCATTTCTGCTCATAAAATTTTTTTATAACGTGTTTGAAAAAAAACTTTGCGTTACAGAAATAGCCTACCATGTAAACTCCCAATTGATTGGAGCGCAACAAATGAAAGCCTAACCACGATTGGTCGGGCTATAAATACTATCTTTCGTTGTTAGGGGAAACGGGGAAAGGTAACATTTTTTTTCAAACACTTGTCGAAACGGGGCTCATTGGTCAGACTCGCTGATATACACACTTGGGAGCGTTAGTTCGAAACCACTTGTTTAAATAAGCTTGATAAAGCATCAGTGCGTTGAAGCCAGCTTATATTTTGCTAAATAAAAGCCTGGAAGATAAGCAGATGGGAATTTGTGCCAGTTTGTGCCAGAATTCATTGCTAATCAACGTATCTGTGTTTATTCGTATGAATTGTGGTAAGCTTGAACCCTTCAATATCTTTTAATGAAAATTGAATGTGAATTGTTGATTTATGCCTGTATATATATGTGTAGTTCAGTGGCCAACGTGAGGTAAAGCCTGTAATGCTCCAGCCTGAACAGAGGGTGTCGGAGAGAAGTAAAACGGCATGGAATGGCCAAACAGTACACTGACACCTGGATGATTGAATAGAAAGAAATAATGCTGGAATTGCAGAGGCGTAGTAACCATTAAGAAGGGTAATACTGGAATAAAGTATTTCAAATGAAGCTGACAGTTGGCCTAATGCTCTGAACTCAATGTTTGTGCTGTGTTGTGATCAGTGTAACAAGAGAGTTTAAGTTAGTTATGAAGTAGAAGGTACATCCTTCTTGATTTCAGGGACCGTGGTCTTGATGGTAGTGAGCAGCACCTGGTCAGAGCTTTGCTGAATCCAGAGTCGGACAGCATACTCCTTGGTCTTTTTAGCTATCAGTGAGGTGTCTCCTGAGCCCAGAGGAGAATTCGAGCAGAGGAGTCCTTTCCTGCCGCCATCACGCCAGATAAGCGAATTGGCCAGCTGAGCTCAACATTATGTCCCCTCATCTTGAAATGACTTTGTAAAAATAATATTAAGAGGGGAAATTAATTGTCTTAATATCAGGAACTGAGAACATCTCCAATACTAATTTCCTTAAGACAAACTATTGAAGTCATGATGACAACTACCAACAGAGCTTGAACAAAACAAAACCAGTATTACCTCATACTACTATTACACAACTGACACACATAGGATATTTTTAATAATATATGTCACTACCAGATTCATATTAATACATTCTGTACATAACTTGTAATTAACATTGATTGTGATTCCTGGTTCCTTTGTCTTTGAATCAGGACACACATATGCCTTTATGATAGAAATGAATACATATTGTTATTTGAAAAGTTACGAGTGTCTCCTGTAAGATATTCTCATAGAGTGTTATATGTATGTGAGTGTCACAGTGTTGTCAAGAGTAGTGAATTAAATTGTTTATCTGTCTGTTGTTGTGACTTACACTTCACCATACTCATACCCTAGACACATAACGTAGCATCACACTATTCCAGAATAATTCTGACTGAGATATATAGATATGTGGTAGCAAGTAAGGTTATCTATAATACACTACTCTTAATAGATATAGATACCTTCACAGCTGATCTCAGTCAGTACACTAAGTTCCCTATAAGTATTTATAACATCCCACTTCACCACACTTACCACAATTTCATGGAAATAAACACAGATACGTTGATTAGCAATGAATTCTGGCACAATTACTGGCACAAATTCCCATCTGCTTATGTTCCAGGCTTTTATTTTAGCAAAAATGTGAGCTGGCTTCAACGCACTGTCGCTTTATCAAGATTATTTGCACTAGTGGTCTCGAACTAACGCTCCTAAGTGAGTATATCAGCAAGTCTAGCCAATGAGGCCACGTTTCGACAAGTGTTTGAAAAAATGTTACCTTTCTACGTCTCCCTAACAACCAAGATAGTATTTATAGTCCGACCAATCGTGGTTCGTCTTTCATTTGTTGCGCTCCAATCAATTTGGAGTTTACATGGTAGGCTATTTCTGTAACGCAAGGTTTTTTCAAACATGTTATAAAAAAAATTTTATGAGCAGAAATGATTTCATGCTGTCAGGCATCCCCAATATTTTATTTTGGTTATAACTTGTTAATTCCTAGACTATTTGCGTAACGTTTTACATATTCTTTGTCAGCAAACCCTAAGGAACCCAAATATCCAAATTTAAAAGAGCTACGTGGCTGCTTTCAAAATATGCAATTTCTACCTCCTGTTTCGAAGATGTGCTGTCTGGGAAGGGTAGTGTATTTTATCACTGTCCGTCTGAAAAAAAAATTTAGTGCATGTAGTCTTACACGCGTGATGGTAGCATTTGTGTATCGCGCGACGCGTGTTGCATGCGTTCCTGATTTTCAGCCCTCCCTCTCTCTTTATCCTTTTGTCCATCTGTTCGTTCGTTTTGGTAACGCAGTGTAGAAAAAGACATGAATGGAATTTAAAATTTAGGTCAACTTGCATATTTCAAGGTTTTTCTTAGAAAGGCAGCACATTTTATTGTGTGTTTGGGAAACGCGTGTATGTTGCAGAAGGCCTATATTTAACGTGGAAACGTTACAATTTGCAGACGAAGCATAAAACAAAGGGGATTTCGAGTACTGTCATTGTGACAGCACTGTTCTTTACCATTCTTCTTCCTTTATTTATTATATGGATTTATTAGGCTTTATATTTACTAGATAATTTATATATGTGGATTAGAATATTCCACGACACCTCCCCTCTTAAAACAGACATTATATGTCAGTCCTTTATTCTATATTCACATAGAGAAATTTATTATTATTTCTGGGGTTTACGGTGATTCTCATCACACGGATGGCGGCTTAAAAAATCCGCTCCCAAATTGGTTTTTCCAGATATATACTCAATGCTAAAATTATATGGAGCCAAAAGTAAAGACCATCGGAGTAACCTGGAGTTCTCATGCCTAGCCTGTGCTAGAAACGATAACGGTTTGTGGTCTGTTTGCAACTTAAATGCCTTCCCATATAGATAAATATTGAATTTCTTTATCGCCCATATTACTGCAAGACATTCTTTTTCGCTAGTTGAGTAGTTGATTTCAGCTTTATTCAACTTTCTGCTAGCATATGCCACTGGGCTTAATTCCCCATCCAATGCATCAGATCTCTGTAGTAGAGTTGCACCTAACCCAATATTACTTGCATACGTCCTTACTATGAATTCTTGACTTAAGTCAGGTAATTTCAAAATGGGTTTACTTGTGAGCTTTTCCTTCAATTCTTGGTAAGTCATTTCACATTGTGGTGTCCATGTAATGCGATCTGGATGTCCTTTACGTGTCAATTCAGTTAACGGTGCACATATGGAATTAAAGTTTTTGATATACTTCTGGTAGAAACCACATAATGAGACAAAGGATCTCACGTCCTTCTTGGTTTGTGGTCTCGGGGCTTTCTGTAGTTTCTCTAAATTCTTTGGGTCAGGGGTCATGTTTCCCTGATAAACTGTGTGTCCCAAAAATTCCAATTCTTTACATCCAACGCAACATTTGGTAGGTCGGGCTGTTAAATTTGCCTCCCTAAGTCGATCAAACAGCATGTTCAGAGAGTCAATGTGTTCCTCAAATGTTTCTGTTGCTATAAGGATATCATCCATAAAATTTTTTATACAGGGATTATTCAGAGGATCCAATAATTTTCTCATCATTCTAGAGAAGACACTAGGCGCATTCTTCAATCCAAATGGCAATCTATTAAACTCATAGTGTCCTTCTGAGGTACTAAAGGCTAGGTATGGTCTAACCTCAGGCTTTACTGGGATCTGATAGTATCCTTTACTCAAATCCACTTTTGAGAAATATTTAGCTTTATTTAGTCTGGCAAACAGCTGATTTGTATCCGGCAATGGATCCACCTGTCCTTCTGTAATAGCATTCAGTCTCCTGTAATCTATACAGAGTCTATGTTCTCCAGAGGGCTTCCTTAAGAGTACCACACCGGAACTATACGAAGACTCACTGTGCGAAATAATTCCTTCCTTCAACAGATAGTCTATCTCTTCCTTCAAAGCTTTCTCCTTAGCAAACGGAATCGAATATGGTTTCATACAGACAGGTGTGGAGTCTATTAGTTTCATATCATATTCCAATAGGTTTGTATGCCCTGGTCGGTCTGTTAACACCTCTGCATGATTATTTAGAACCTGTTGCACTCTTTCTTTCTGAGTTTTCGTTAAATGTGTACTGATTTTCACCTGTGCTGCTGTCTCACAGGGGTGTAATGGATATTCAAATGATGAAAGTGGTTCCTTTTTCATCTCCATGGCGATGGACAAGGTCAACAAGTGTGTCTCTTCCTGTTTTCTCTTTCCAAATATTTCTTCAGGAGATTCACATGATAGATTTTTTCTTTCCCCTTCTTATCTATCTTATAATTTGTTCTAGATACCTTCTCTAAAACTGTATATGGACCCTGCCATCCAATTTGTAACTTATTCTGACTCCCGGGCAAAAGAAGCAGTACCTTCTCTCCCACAGCCAAATCTCTGTCCTTCGCCTTCCTGTTATAATAGGCAGCATGTTTCTTCCTGGCTTGTTTCAAATTTTCATTGGCAAGTTTCCAGCCAGTTTTCAAACGAGTAGTCAGCTCATTCACATATTGGTATGAAGATGTAATGTTTTCCTCTGCCTTTTCATCAGTCCACGTTCTTAACAAAGCTTCAAGTGGACCTTTTATTGGCCTTCCAAACAATAATGTTGCCGGGGCCATACCGGTTGAACTATGGGGTACCTCCCGATAAGCAAAGAGGGCGGCGTGCAGGTACTGGTCCCATGTATCTGGTTTTTCGTGTGCCAACTTTCTCAGGATCGACATCAATGTGCCGTTAAATCTTTCCACTTGGCCGTTCCCTTGGGGATGATACACACTACAATGGAAGTGTTTGGCCTGGAAGATCCTGAAAACTTCTTCAGTTAGTTTCCCCTTGAACTGAGAGCCATTATCAGTCAAGATTTGATTGGGAAATCCTAACCTTGTGAAAATTGTGAGCAATGCCTCTGCCACATGTTTAGAATCAATCGATGACAGGGCTACTGCCTCTCCCCACATAGAACAAGTGTCCACCAGAGTCAGAATGTAGCTGTTCCTTCTCTTGGTTCGGGTGAGAGGTCCCACAAGATCCACGGCAACTCTCTCAAAGGGTGTTCCCACTATGGGCATTTCCCCCAGAGTTGCTGGTGCAGTCCAATGTTTAGGTGCTACTCGTTGGCACTCTGGACAGGATTTTACATATCGTTTGATATCTTCAGTTATTCCTGGCCAGAAATAGTGACAAGCTATTCGCTGTCCTGTTGCGCTGATTCCCATATGACCACTGAAGGGAATCGCATGCCCTAGTTCCAACACTTTAGTCCTATATGAAGTGGGAAGGACCAGCTGTCCGTGACCATTGGATTCAGATCCAGCCTTCCTATATATCAGTTTGTTCTTCATATAAAACTCTCCCTTGCCTGGAGGTGTATGAGATTTGGGCAACTTCTTGAAACATGGCTTGAGTGTTTTGTCCTCAGCCTGTGCCTTCCTCATCTCATCTGGATGAGTATTTATTGGATTATCCTCCTCCTTGTTTGACTGTGATCTGGTCTGCACTGTTGCCAATATCACAGGTCTCTTGGGATTCCCCAAGAAGACATATCTACACCCCAATATCAGAGGGTAGATTGGCTCATTTATCACTGCTGCTTTTATGATTCCTTCCACATATCGCGTTTTCACTTTTATTCGGGCGACGGGAAGTGTCATGGTAGCTACATCCTTGGTTGCAGTTTGAATCTCCACTGTTTCTGTGGTGTATTGATCGGCCTGCACCAGGTGAGAACTCACAACGGAATCGTAATCTAAACCGGTATCATATAAACATCTTATAGTGACACCATTACAGATGACATCTTCACACACTGGGGGATGGTATGGTTCCTGTAATTCTTCAGGTTTGCCCTTCTTTTCCTTTTTCCCCGATGTCATAGCAGCAAAATGAGGAGGTTTCCTTCTACAATGGTCAGTGTCATGATTGTTCATCTTACAATTTTTTACACCACCTTTTTCCTTGGTTGAAAGATTTTCTTTCATCATATTTCCTTTCATCGAATTGTGGGGTTTTATTTTTTATTTTCATACCGTGGCCTATCAAATTGGTGCTTACCTTTGTTTTGATCCCTAGGATCAAATTTATTAAAGTTCTGTGGTGCCCTAAAGTTGTCCACCTGTTTCTTTTTATTACCTGTTACCTCTGCTTGAGCTGCTTGATACCTTTCAGCAACATTTAGCAACTCACCCAGCCTCTCTGCACCTTGTTCCATGAGAAACTTTCTCAGGTCTGGAGCCATGGACTCTCTTAATTGCTCTATAAGGACCATTTCCTTAAGATCTTGGGTTTTCCCCAGAGAAGTCCATTTCTCCAAGTATGTCTCTATTCGTGCAGAGAACTGGTGATAGGTTTCACCTGACAGTAGTTTAGCATTCCTAAATTTTTTCCTATAAAATTCTGCATTCTTTTCATACCTTAACAAAAGAGCCTGCTTTAGCATGTCATAATTTTCCTGATCACCTCTGCTCATTTTTGCAAAAACTTCATAAGCTGCCCCACGAAGTCCCTGAGATAACTTTAAGCTCCACCTTTCTCTCTCTAACCCATACGTGGTAGCTAATAGTTCGTACCTATTTAGGTAGCTCTCTATATCATCGTCTTTCTCAACAAAATGATCTAAATGAAAATTCATAGCTGAGGTTGAGGCTCCCTGAGTAACCGTAGCATCAGAGGCAAAGGGACTGGCACCATTTTCAGGAGCATGGCCTTGAAACTCAAACTCCCTTAGTCGTAACTCATGTTCCCTTTGTAATCTCTTCTCCTCTTTTTCTGCTTCCCTTTCTGCAGCTAATTTCTTCTCTTCTCTTTCTGCAGCTAATTTCTTCTCTTCTCTTTCTGCTTCCAATTTCTTAGCCTCTTTGTCAGCCTCAATCTGCAACCTCTTAGTCTCAGCCTCAGCTTGCAACCTCTTAGTCTCAGCCTCAGCTTGCAACCTCTTAGTCTCAGCCTCAGCTTGCAACCTCTTAGTCTCAGCCTCAGCTTCAAATTGTAACTTCTTAATTTCCCTGTCAGCCTCTAACTTTCTTTCGGCTTCAAACCTTCTTTCTTCGCGTTCAATAAATTTGTCACATTCCGTAGTAACATAGGCAACCATAACTTGCCCATCTAATCCTAACTCTTTTGCAGTCTGTACAGCAGCAGATCGAAACTTGGCCAGGTCCGCCATTGTCTATCAGGTAAATTTCTACAATGTCTAACCAACAATTTAATCTCTAAGTATATCTAATGGACAACACAGGCACCGTGAGCTCAACCTTATTTAATTCCACCCAAGGATACCTTTTAATTCTTATATTCCCTGAAGTGAATTACCCCCAATATTTTTAATAGGGAAAGATTCAAAATCCCAAGCGCGAGACCCCAATATATGTGGTGAAGTGGGATGTTATAAATATTTATAGGGGACTTAGTGTACTGACTGAGATCAGCTGTGAAGGTATCTATATCTATTAAGAGTAGTGTATTATAGATAACCTTACTTGCTACCACATATCTATATATCTCAGTCAGAATTATTCTGCAATAGTGTGATGACTACGTTATGTGTCTAGGGTATGTGTAGGATGAAGTGTAAGTCAAAACAACAACAGACAGATAAACAATTTAATTTATTCCACTATACTTGACAACACTGGGACACTCACATACATATAACACTCTAAAGGATATCTTAAGGAGTCACTGATAACTTTTCAAATAACAATATGTATTCATTGCTGATATGAATGAATATGTGTCCTGATTCAATTACAAAGGAACCAGGAATCACAATCAATTTTCATTACAAGTTATGTACAGAATGGATTAATATGAATATTGTAGTGACATATATTATTAAAAATATCCTATGTGTGTCAGTTGTGTAGTAGTAAAATGAGGTAATACTGGTTTTGTTTTGTTCAAGCTCTGTTGGTATTTGTCATCATGACTTCAATAGTTTGTCTTAAGGAAACTAGTATTGGAGATGTTCTCAGTTCCTGATATTAAGACAATTAAATCCCCCTCTGAATGTTATTTTTATAAAGTCATTTCAAGATGAGGGGACATAATGTTGAGCTCAGCTGGCCAAATCAGCTTATCTTGAGTGATGGCGGCAGGAAAGGACTCCTCTGCTCGAATTCTCCTCTGGGCTCTGGAGACACCTCACTGATAGCTAAATGGACCAAGGAGTATGCTGTCCGACTCTGGATTCAGCAAAGCTCTGACCAGGTGCAGCTCAATACCATCAAGACCACGGTCCCTGAAAACAAGAAGGATATACCTTCTACTTCATAACTAATTGATACTCTAGTTCTACACTGAACACAATACAACACAAACATTGAGTTCAGAGCGTTAGGCCAACTGTCAGCTTCATCTGAAATACTTTATACCAGTATTTACCTCCTTAATGGTTACCACGCCTCTGCACTTCCAGCATTATTTCTGTCTAATCAATCATCCAGGTGTCAGTGTACTATTTGGCCATTCCATGCCGTTTTTACTTCCCTCCGACACCCTCTGTTCAGGCTGGAGCATTATAGGCTTTATCTCCTGTTTGCCACTGAACTACACATATATATACAGGCATAAATTAACAATTTACATTCAATTCAATTTTTCATTAAAAGATACTGAATGGTTCAAGCTTACCACAATTTCATGGAAATAAACACAGATACGTTGATTAGCAATGAATTCTGGCACAATTACTGGCACAAATTCCCATCTGCTTATGTTCCAGGCTTTTATTTTAGCAAAAATGTGAGCTGGCTTCAACGCACTGTCGCTTTATCAAGATTATTTGCACTAGTGGTCTCGAACTAACGCTCCTAAGTGAGTATATCAGCAAGTCTAGCCAATGAGGCCACGTTTCGACAAGTGTTTGAAAAAATGTTACCTTTCTACGTCTCCCTAACAACCAAGATAGTATTTATAGTCCGACCAATCGTGGTTCGTCTTTCATTTGTTGCGCTCCAATCAATTTGGAGTTTACATGGTAGGCTATTTCTGTAACGCAAGGTTTTTTCAAACATGTTATAAAAAAAATTTTATGAGCAGAAATGATTTCATGCTGTCAGGCATCCCCAATATTTTATTTTGGTTATAACTTGTTAATTCCTAGACTATTTGCGTAACGTTTTACATATTCTTTGTCAGCAAACCCTAAGGAACCCAAATATCCAAATTTAAAAGAGCTACGTGGCTGCGTTCAAAATATGCAATTTCTACCTCCTGTTTCGAAGATGTGCTGTCTGGGAAGGGTAGTGTATTTTATCACTGTCCGTCTGAAAAAAAATTTAGTGCATGTAGTCTTACACGCGTGATGGTAGCATTTGTGTATCGCGCGACGCGTGTTGCATGCGTTCCTGATTTTCAGCCCTCCCTCTCTCTTTATCCTTTTGTCCATCTGTTCGTTCGTTTTGGTAACGCAGTGTAGAAAAAGACATGAATGGAATTTAAAATTTAGGTCAACTTGCATATTTCAAGGTTTTTCTTAGAAAGGCAGCACATTTTATTGTGTGTTTGGGAAACGCGTGTATGTTGCAGAAGGCCTATATTTAACGCGGAAACGTTACAATTTGCAGACGAAGCATAAAACAAAGGGGATTTCGAGTACTGTCATTGTGACAGCACTGTTCTTTACCATTCTTCTTCCTTTATTTATTATATGGATTTATTAGGCTTTATATTTACTAGATAATTTATATATGTGGATTAGAATATTCCACGACAGGGCGCTTGTAGGCACTTAACCGTAAGTCGGAGCAAGGAAATAAAAAAAGAGGAAAAATTGGAGAAGAAAGTAAATGTGAAAACCTACTTATTCATGACATGAACTTCTTCGCAAACGAAATGACAAAATTAGGCCAGAAAAGTATTTCAGAACTGCAGCTAGATTTAACTAAAATGGTAAAGGTAGCCGCAGATAATGTCGTAGGGCAGTGAAGTGTTAGAGATTTCACTATAATAGGTCGCTTTATGTGGTGGGGTGACTGGTTCACTTCATCGCTGCTCTTGCTTTCCTTAACTCAAGAGCAGAGTCATGTACCTATTTAGACTGGTTTCGAACCCAGAACCCAGTAACCGCCACGAGAGAGAAGCGCTCAAAACAATCTGCCAATTGAACGTTAGCTTGAATAAGGCCACAGTTAAACTATAGCGGACAAGTGGTAATGGTGTAAACTATCAAATTAGCTGGAAGTGATTTTGTTTAATACAACAGAACAGTTATAACAAACACAAACCTTGGAACAGTTTTCAGGGGCGATAATGGTAAAGGTAGTCCAATAGCAGATACTGACGTAAGGGAGTGAAATGTTAGAGACTTCACTATACTAGGTCCAGCATCGAGAGGTGGGTTGACCAGTTTCCTTCCTTGCTGCCTTTTCCTTCCCTAACTCAAGTGCAAAATCAGGTATCCATTACAGCTGGGTAGACTGAAGCGTGTCGATACCGTTAATCGAACCCGACACCTTTGCTGCGAGAGACCAACGCTCTCAGGGGCGATACAAAGATAAAATACGATAAGATTTTCCTTCTATGGGTCATCTATTTAAATAATTCATGTCCAATGCCATCCCTCTAAGATACCTTTGTTCGATAACTGCTGGTTTAGCGGAGACACGAGATCTTGACACAGTTTCGGTTGACCCTTGTGACGAGTGCCGGATAAACCTCCAAAACGCGAAGCTCCACGCCACGAATACTGATTCAATGACCTATTTGAGTGGGCAGTGTGAAGTAATATCGAATACTGATTCAATGACCTATATGAATGTTTGGCTTACTACTCCATACTGCTTCACTTATAACTGTGCTCGTTCCAAAAAGAAAACCATTTGATTCACTTCGCTCTAAGCGTACTAAGACCCGGATTGTGGGGGGGGGGGAGGGGAGGGGATGGGATCGGTTTCAAAATGAATACAACTATCCAATTCTCCGTGCTAGATAATGTACGACTGAGTAGATTATTGGACAAGCCATGGAAGAAAAAAAAAATGTAATTTGACGAAAGTATAATTCTGATGACATCGTATTTTTAACCTCCATTAATTGACAATGACACAGCAAACTGAAAACTACACTGTAAAATAGGAAATCAAAAATAGAAGGAAAAAAATAGTGAATTCAGCGCTGACACAACTTCTATATCATCATGCATGGAAATTTGTGTTTATTGTTTTTTTTTTTAAATTGTGCCTCGTTTTGGCGAAGCACGCACCGTTCCACCTAGACACAGGATCCGTCAGTTATATTTGAGCGCACATCCAAATATAAAAGACCTTGTGGTCTGTTTTTGATTAATGGATTGACTACTTTTTATTTTTATTTAACACTGTAAATTTTAAAACGGTTAGAGAAAATTGTCGTTAAAACACTTTATCCTGTCCGGTGTTCCCAGCTCAACGTGGAAGGTTGGGGAATTCCCCGCCTCTAACTCAAACATTAGAAAAACAATTCCATATAGCACATTTTTTAACTCACGTGCATGCATCTCACGTTAAGTTACAACATTAACGTGTTTTAGCATTTTATATAATAAAATGGCATTCATTTTTCTTCATCTTGACGTTTGTTTCATACAAATTAGTTGGATGGCAGTGAAGAAATAACAGTTTACAAATAGGAAGTGCCTTTTCAATAAGTCTGTAATAAACAATTATAGGCTGCAAACAAGAAAACACATCAGACTTGGCAAACGTCGACCAGCCTTGAAGACAACAAAAAAACTTGAGAATACTGCATAAATAACCAAACTAGCAACCCTGTCCAGGGTGTTATGCGATACATAGAAATAAATAAAAAACGAGATACGATCTTTATATACACATACCGGCACAGGTAGTATTAAAGCATCTTTCTTGTTCACAGATCTGATTGAAATTATTAACCCTCTCAGCGCCAGCTCTCTTTACTTAAAAAATTGAGTATGATGCATTACTCCACTCACCATCACCCACATACCATACAACGTGTATGGGAGATCATTTAACAAATTCTTTACAGAACAAACATCTCCATCAAATTTCAGCCCCATTTCACACTTAAGAAAGAGCAAATATTTTTCATAGCTTAAATCACACCTCTCCCGCCAGCTAACTCTAATTTCTTCACCGTCCCGCCCCCCACTGTCCCCTTAGTTTCACCTCCCCCCCCCCTTCCCCGCCCCCGCCCCCCCCCCCCCCCCCCCACCCCCCCCACCCCCCCCCCCCCCCCCCCCCCCCCCCCCCCCCCCCCCCCCCCCCCCCCCCCCCCCCCCCCATCTGAGAAGCGCGCCTTTGTTGCCATGAGTGCCTGAACGTCAGTGGTCCATTCTTCAATTGGACGCTACCAGCTTGGCAGAATGAGAAGTTCACAGGAGATGATCGAGTTTCGCGAGAACGTGTCTCTACTGACCCGGCAACAGACAACCCGTCAAGTAATTTTTACACTCTTGTTTTTCAATGATGGAAGTATGTCAATTTCAATGAAGTATGTGTGAGTGTTTGTGTCTGAAATGGGGTGATTTCTTTATCATTTGTTGCAGTTTTGTTTTCGAGCACCCCAAATGTTAAAGTTTATGGAAAAATTAACATTTGGGGTGTTCGAAAATAAGTACAGGTAGTTCTCAGTTTACGTCTGTTTAATTTACGTGAATTCGAACTACGGGCACGGATTTTTAGTAAATAAATAAATATTATACACATAAAGGTCACGTGTTTCATGCGCTCGTGAGAAATAAAGAAGCAGAAAACTAGACAACAGAAATACAACAGAAGTGAGTGGCTTACCGGAGAATCGAACCCAGGACCTTCTGAACGGCACCCCCGCCTAGCTACAGAAGCGAATCCCAATATCCTCCCTGCCAGCTAGGCACCACAAAGATAGTGCTTCGAAGACAAGGGTCATTAGCTCGATTTGCAGCATATAACACCGGATACGAACCTAGGGCGATCCAGCCTAATTAATGACGCAATCACTTCTGTTGTCCCCCTATTATACAGTATAGGTCAGATTACACAGGACAAAGACCTTAATACTGTGTCTAGTAAATGATAGAAGAATGAGAACAGTACAGGACAGAGGGTAGGTTTGGTATTTTATAAACATTTAAACAACTAAAGAGGGGAAACCCGAGGCATGTAAACAGTAAATAAATACATATTATACACATCAAGGTATGTTTTTGGGCATTTTTGCTTTATTTACGCGTCAAACTCGAAGATACTAGACCCGATATTTAGAAATGTTTACACCATTTTATCTGCGCACCAGCAAGATGATGCCAGTTCGAATGTTTCTTTGAGGGATTTTTGGAAGACATTCACAATTAAAGATGCACTTTCGCTATTCAAGGCTGCATGGAATGAAGTTCCGCGACGATGCATGAACGGTGTGTGGGAAAAAAAATTAGCCATCTTTTTTAAAATAATATTTTGCCTCGTACTGGCGAGGCGCGGACCGTTTCACCTAGACAAAGGATCCGTCGGTTATATTAGGGCACATGACCAAATATAAAAGACCCCGAAGTCTGAGTTATAAACTGTGCCTTCAATTCTGTCGGTAGAATGGAAAAGGGGGGGAGGTGGAGGGGGCGGGGGGGGTGGAGGTAATACGTCTTACTAGGACAAAAGACAAGAAAAAATTTACGTTGCGGCCACAAGGCCTTCGTCGAGGAAAGACTGTGGTGAACTTTTAAATACAATATCTAAATTAGAATATAACAGTCTAGTGCATAAAGTCAAAGATAGGGTAGTACTACAAATTTTCGGCGAGAATTGTAGTCGTCGCCTACGCCTTCAGCGTATTATTTGATAACGCATTGGCCGAACCAAAAAGGGTACCCTATTTTTCAAATTCGTCCTTGAGACAAACGTACCACTTTTCCAAGTTCAAATGAAGTATTTGCCTAGAATACATTGTAGAAGGGAGGGGAACGGATAGATAACCAACGCACATCACGTCTCACATTGTTTCTAAAAATAAAACCAACTTGCTAGCCTTGCCCTTAGGCGGTTTCCAAAATACGATGTAAATGTTAGAAAATGTGGACACTACGGTCATGAAAACACGCTTAGCTCTTGTTGCGAATGACGTAATTCTCGTGTATTACGAGAGACTCTCGTATTTAGCTTGAAAGTACATGGAAAAAGAATTGAACAGGAGGTAGTTTAAAAATAAACAACTAACAGAAAAAAAGATAGAATTTTGAACCAAGCCACTTAGCCCCATAAAAATCATATATTCGTGTACCTGAAAACTTGCTGACCAAGAATATGTTGTTAGTTATCTAAATAGTCCATTAAATAATCAAATATTGGTAATAATACATAGAGAATCGGAGATACTGTCATGTCAAGTCATGTCTGCTTGGATTGGATAGCATTTTTTGGGGGAAAAAAATTAGGTAAAAGAAAGGCTAAGATAGTACGATGAAGTGGATTGGATGAAATTTGAAGGAAGCCGAAATATTACTGGCTAACCTAAATATACAAATCTAGTTGGTAATAGTAACACATAGTGGTTTGAGATATTTTTAAAAAAATAAAGTTTCATTCAAAAAAAAAAAAGAGATGCTTGGTCTCATTGGCCAAAGCCGTTTACTTTAACGAAATAGTAAGTTGCTCGCTGCCATTTTTTCAAAATATTCTGAGGAACAAGCAGCGATGAGCAGACGTATGCTTTGTTTTAAAATAACTAACAACAGAAAGCAGTCTGAACAGAGGCAGTGATGAAAGTGTGCCATATTCTATTACCTAATTCATCGTTACTTGTTTATATTTCCTTGATATGTGGTAAGATTGATTTTATTGACTTTTTAATTAAAAAGGGTTGTGTGAAAAAAGAAAAGGCCATGTAAAAGATTGTAATTAAATGGTTCCATGGCAGATTTAGGCATGGCCTAGATGTTGATCCATCATATATGGGACTATCTAAGAAGTTTAAAACTACAGGACTATATATATGATGGTCATACATGAACATTACACCTATCTTATTGCATGGAAAAGATTACTGCAGGAATGACAGAGGCGTAGCATCCATTAGGGAAGAGAAAAGAAAACTGGTACCATTTGTTCCATCAAACTAAAGTGGAGAAGCAGGGTTGTCAGAGAGCGCTGACCATGTTCTTTTGTATTGACTGTATGTTTATATGTAAATTAGGAGGAATTAGTTTGATATTAAGACAGAACCATAACTTGCATCGACAGGGGTTCCTGCTGGCACTTGTTTGGTGCTGGTACTCGATGATAGAGAAATTCAGCACGATTTCTAAGAGTCTCTGGTACCTGCTTGTATTAAAGAAGTTCAAGACCAGAGGAGACTGAAGTGTTTGGCCAAACCAACTACAACTGCTGTGATTCCAGGATCCAGATAAGTGCAATATCTGGCCTGGGACAACTTATCACGATTAAAGAAAAATCTCCTGTATAGACAAAAACGTTCCTCCAAAAGACTAACATAAACAATCCTAGTGAAACAAAAGAACATTGGGATGATGATAATCCTCAACCTGCCCCAGTACCAGTAGTTAAATAGAGTAATTAACATCAACTTGAAAATTTGTAACAATGTACTATGGACATATTGTCTGTTGTATGTAAATATCTTTATATATATTTGTAAATATATTTATCCATCTAAATTGATTCTCATTGAACTGTAGTCCTGACCAAAACAACTTTAGGCTCAGGACCAATAAAGTTTAACAAAAGAAATTTTGAATATAAAATTTAACAGCTGGAGTTGGTTGAGTTTATCATAGTAATTAGTATATGTTTGTATATGTTTTGTATTGATATTCTTTAACAACACTCTTACAATACCCTAGACACTTTATGTAGCTTTCAGTCACGCTAGTCAATAAAGAATATAACTTAGAGTGAGATCGTAGGGTGGTAACAAGAAAGGTACTCTGTAACACAGTTGTCCATTGTTTACCTCAGAGACCTTCACAGTTGATCTCACTCAAGTACAACTATACGTACACCAGTCTTCTTAACATCAAAACCCACCACAAAGACAAACAAAAACAGAAAGGACATAAAGTGAGAATTAAATAGAAAACATTAAAATAAAAGCAAACCACTCCATGATTAGGATCACATGGTTGGACCAAAACGGATGTCGCTGCTGCCTGAAGTAGAGAAAAAAATAACATGACTTTGAAGGCTTTAGCATTGAAGACGATAGTACCAGAGCTACTTAGGATGGTGTCAGAATGGCCTAAAGAGCTGGTTTAGATGGAGGTGACAAAAGTGAAATTGAAAATTTGCTTGAATCTCAGAAAGTAGAAATGAGCAATAAACAATTGTTGGCGCTGGAAAAGGTCACCTGGGTAAGCCACTCACGTCTGTTGTTTTTCTGTTGTCCAAGTGTTCTACTTCTTTATTTCTTACGAGTGCCTGAAAACATACCTTTATGTTTGTCTAATATTAATTTACTGTTTACAGGCCTCGGGTTTCCCTTCCTTATGTGTTATTTATGTTCACCACAGAAGAAGATGACGCAGCAACTTGCACCAGTCAGTGATAGCCACCAGCCCGACCACTTACAGTGAAAAGATTAAAGGAGGCCTTCCAACGTCTTGAATCCTGCCTTAGGATCTTTGAACAAAATGATCTTAACATGTACATTAGTTTGATGGTCAGGAAGAAAACGATGGAATGTTTTGCTGCCTACCAAGAAATCTTCCGTGAGCAGAGAAAGTCACAAACTCACATCTGTACACCTTCTTCGTAAAACAATTCATTGCTGCATCGCCTGCTTCTCATTCAGATGACTTACCACCCTGTCGTACAGTCATAATGGGAGGGGCACCAATGGTCGCGCCGCAAAAGTATGATTGGGATGGCCTACTGGATGCTGTCAAGAAGGTCTCCAGAAAATGACTCGTTAAGAAAAAAATAGACCTATTCGAGAAGGACAAGAAGAAAAGAAGGCGAATGCTCTCCACTAGGTAGTGGTTTCTAATAAATCATGGAAAGTCTTCTGTTTCCCTACGACATTAACTTCTTTCCCTGAATTCTCGATTTAAAAAAAGAGCCCCCAACGTCCCAAATGAAGGATTTTGCCTATATGTAAATACTTAATACAGAAAGCACGAGTGATACATTAAATAATCAAACAATGATCAACGCGGTTATACAGTTTATTAGTTAAATATAGGTAGCGCAGTGGTTAGTGCACTGACTTCATAGCTCGGTGCTCCATGGTTCGGTCCCCAGTTGACGTGGGATTTTTTAGACCGCAAACGGCGCCGGGGTCGACCCAGCCTCATGAATTGGGTACCGGAGCAACTCTGGGAAGGTTAAGGCGGCCAGCGTGATGCTGAACACATCGCCCCTAGTGTGCCGATGGTCAAGAAAATATGGGTCTAACACCATATTCCCAATGTGCCTCAATGGGCGTGTAACGGGATCATTTTTTTCTGTACACATATAGGGTTAGTAGATAGTAAAAGGGATGATGATGAAAGACAATTCACATATAGATGACATTTAAAAATGTAGTTAATTAAATATAAGGGTAAAGCTAAGTAAATAGGGAATTATGATGTCATATTTTAAGTGTTATCATCCTGATGATAACTCTACACTGTCCATAAATGTTTCAAATTTCCTCCACTGTATGGTTATATGCAGGAAAGCGCAGACTGTCCAATGTAGATGTTTGTTCACGGTGTCCCCATCGAGGCCAGCTCCTTGACGTGGAGATGGGGCTCAAGTACAGCCATCAGCGGCTGAAAAACCAAGACTGGCCAGGCCCTCCTACACTCGAGCAAGACCACAGTCTGCCCTAGCAAGTCAAGGTGCTGAAGACGGAGGAAACCAGCCAAGAGGCGCACCACAGCAATCAGGATGCCACGCACATGCACTATGGAAGTATGCCTATATCTGCAAAACGTTATGGCACTCGCCCTGTGACGGACACCCAGGCAGGTGCAGTGCCGGGCCCTCTGCCTCGGAAGGGCCCAACCCCTACTACTGGGGGTCCTTCTCAATTGCCCCGTGGAGCCAGGAGGCATGAGAATAGAGCTACTGGCCAAGCAAAGAAAAGACCATTTAAAATAATGCACTGGAATGCTGAAGGCGTCAATAGTAAAAAGACGGCTACAGCAAAAAATTAGAGCTCGAAAATATCTTGAATGAAGAGCAAGTAAATGTATGTTGCTTGCAAGAAACCCACCTCAACAAGGACATAGCCTTCAAAATCAGAGGCTACTAGTGCTACCGATCTGACCGAATAGACAGGCGAAAGGGTGGAATACTGACACTCGTGAGGAATAACATCAGTGCATGTCAGCTTGAAACATAAATGGAGGGGGCGGAATACCAGATGCTTCATCTCAGGACGGAAAGTTCAGAATTCCACCTGCTCAACTACTACTGTCCGAGCGACCGCCCACTGGCACTAGATACAATCCCAGCAAAAGAAAGACTGATTGTATGTGGAGACTTCAACAGCCACTCACACAGCTGGGGCTATGATCACATGGACAGGAGAGGTGAGGAGCTTGAAAACTGGCAGGATGACAATGGGCTTATCCTGATTAACCAGCCAATCGACCCACCAACCTTCTACTCGAGATCATGGCACACCACCTCTACACCAGACCTGGCATTCCACTCACCCAGCCTGGAGTGGAACACCACACGCGTTGTAGGGAAACAACTTGGAGGCAGCGACCACCGGCCAGTCTTCCTAATTGTTGAAAATGAACTTGTCAAGGAGAGCAGCACTCTCTCTAGGTGGAACTACAAGAAGGCAGACTGGACAATGTACCAGCACCGTACTAGTATACTGGCTAGAGATCTGACTGCAGACAAAGACATCAATAAGCTAGTCGATGAATTCAGCAGATGCATATTACAGGCTGCTCGTGAAACAATACCTAGAGGGGCTCGTAAGCACTACAAACCATATTGGAATAGTGAACTAGAGCAGCTGCACAACGACGTGGAAACATCTCGAAAGCAGGCAGAGACCAGTCCATGCCAAGAACACCACAATAACTACCAGCAAGCTAAGGCCAAATTTCAAATGGCCAAGTTGCAGGCCAGGCGAAGAAGCTGGAAGGAGAAAACAGAGTCCTTGAACTTCGAAAGAGATACGAGGAAACTGTGGAAGCTGGTAAAACAACTTAAGGTAGCTGTGTCCCAGAATTTAATCAAATTTCATGAAATACTGCATTTTTGTTTTTTAATGTTTTTATGAAGCCAAACCATTTCTCTCCACAATACATAGGTTTATATTGTCCAGTGATGCATAGTTTTTTACTTTTTAAAGGATAAGTGACCAGGGGGTGATCTTAATTTTCCTTGACAACGCATTGTTTACCTCTGGTTACTAACCACTTTTTAAAAACATTATGATGCGCACACTAAAAAGGTGAAATGATAATAATTCCATAACTCTTCTGTACCAGAAAATACCAGAGAACCATTTATGAGAAGGGAAATTACTCTCCTTGAAGTCAGTTCTTTATGATCTAATGTGAAAAACGTGGGTGTTGCAAGTGGAATTTATGGAAGGGGAAGTAATCTTTAGAATGGTGTTTTGAACATATTAAATTTCGAGTTGCAACGCTTGATTAAGCGGATACTTGTCTGACTTTAGGATAGAATTATCTTTTCCTATTTTTCGGGTGACAGAGTACAGATAAGCGTGTGAACGCTGTTTAATGTATTTATTCTGTACTGTTTTGAGTTATGTGAATAGCTCGCTAGTCTGCATGTGTTATCGAGAACGGTGTTCAAGACAACCGAATCTCGTGACGGGTTTTTTGGCGGGACTAGTGTGTGATTTTGGGGAGTTGTGTTTTGGGCGTGGACCGTGTAGGTCGAGTCCCAGTGTTTTTGGATAATGTATGCCTACGTAGGATTTGAGAAATGTCGACTTATATATTTCGCTGTGTGTACAGCCTATTTGATAAACTGCAGTGAAGACTGTTTAGGCCATATGAAGATTATTATAGCTGCCGTGTGTTGCAGGCTTTATTGAGTAATGCAGTACTGTTTAGGCCATATGAAGATTATTATAGCTGCCGTGTGTTGCAGGCTTTATGGAGTAATGAAGTACTGTTTAGGCCATATGAAGATTATTATAGCTGCCGTGTGTTGCAGGCTTTATGGAGTAATGAAGTACTGTTTAGGCCATATGAAGATTATTATAGCTGCCGTGTGTTGCAGGCCTTATGGAGTAATGAAGTACTGTTTAGGCCATATGAAGATTATTATAGCTGCCGTGTGGTGCAGGCTTTATTGAGTATTGAAGATTTGTTTAGGCCATATGAAGATTATTATAGCTGCCGTGTGATGCAGGCTTTAGTGAGTATTGGAGTACTGTTTAGGCCATATGAAGATTATTAGAGCTGCCGTGTGATGCAGGCTTTATTGAGTATTGAAGTACTGTTTAGGCCATATGAACATTATTATAGCTGCCGTGTGGTGCAGGCTTTATTGAGTATTGAAGTACTGTTTAGGCCAGGATGTGGACAGGCCGTATTATATATATTTAATGCAATGTGGAAATTATATGATTCGTGTTTTGCTGTCGAATGTGTGTCATTTATGTCATCGTGTCTGTGTTGCAACGTAATAAACAGTAGCGAACTGTTCCAGTCGTTTGCAACCCTTTTTTGACTCCTGCATGTACTCTTACGTACGCACTGTGGTGTGCGAACATATCAACACACACCCAGGTCAACATTCCAGACACAGTGACAGGACAGCAGCACACATATATTAAATTAGCCTGCGTGGCGATGATATAGACCAAACCACTACACTCGCAACAGTGGGTGTAAACAGAGATTATATAACATTTAGACTTAGCGCCGTTATCAGCGGTGGTTTCAAAGACATAATAACATTAACGTTTAATTACATTCAGTGAGAAACCAGCAAATCTAGCCGGTATCAGTTGGTGGTTTTCAGTTAACAGGATCTGACATCTACGACTATTCGCGTCGATAGCCTAAGTGGCGTAGTTTTGTATCATTGGATATGATTTAAGATGTGCCTGGGTGGCGTATACGATTAAGAAATTGTTACCTCTACAGTGATATGTACTTGAAGCAAGAGGATAATATGAAGCAAATTTTGTCCACCAGACCATAACATATCTAGAGGATCAGTCACTACAAGTTGGAAATAATACATATGACTTTCACGTGACAAGAGTGTAGAACACTTGACTGTGTTATAATTAGCCTTATGTAGGCGTGGCTTGAATCTGGTGTACTTCAGAACTGTGACCTAAATATTATCTGCGTGGGTGGCGCATTTGAGAAACAACACACGCTTTATTTGATAGAAGGCAACTTTACAACAGTAGCAATTGACGTCCTATTTCGTGCCTATAGACTACAACAACGTCTGCAGTGGTCAAGGAAGTTCAATTAGACTTGGACAGTATTTGTACCAGCATTTGTACGGGTTGTGACAGATTTCTGCAATATTCGGGTTACCTGTGCCAGTTGTCACCATCACAAGTTCAAGATGTTATGATACACGGAGTTGCCGTGTACATTTCAGACTACAGAAGAGTCAAGAGGGGCAGTGTGTGCTGTATTATGGTTCCTGTCAACTTGTGCATTGTTAAGCACATATCATATTGACGAAATTACCTGAAGACAAGCGAATCAAGTTCCAGTGCTTTCCCGCAGTGGAGGTTTTAGCAGTCTATGTGATATCCAGTATCGTGGCGGAAAAGAAGCGGGATCATTGACAAGATAAGTGATTGTGTCTTGTGTAAATTGTGTCACTTCATATATGTCGCTAGGCCTCCCTAATTGCTCATTTTGTTATTATTGTTGTTTATGTCTAATTTGACATATGATTAAGATTTGATGCATAGGTGTTAATGGCTGTTGACATATGTCGATTTTCCTGATAATGATGTGACTTGATAAAGGTGCTATAAAAAGGATTGGTGATACAGAATTGAGGAATAAGCTCATTTCTTGACAAATAGTTAACTTTGTGAGCTGGAAGGGTAATTGTCAAACCTTTTGCGACAGTAATTTGTCATAACTATAAGTGATTACTATATATAGTTGATTAAGTAAGTGAATCACCATGGATCGTGATATGTGCCCTACAGATATAAGGCCTATGTTGGAGTCTGCATTGGTGGTAGGTAGAGATGGTAAGGGATTGAGAGGTGCACGACTTGGAGAATGGATAATGGATGATTTTTTGATTAATGTGTCAACATCCCTTGAGTTATTTGCGAAACATAACTTTAAGTTTGTTTGCAATTTGGTAATGGCCAAGGATTTGGTGAATTTGCTACGGCACCTTCGTGTGTTTTTGCAACAGAATATTGAGCTTGAACACGGACATATAGTGCAAAGCATGTTCAAAATAATCCATAACCATACTTCTGATGAGCAGGAAAGGGAATTGAGAATTGAGAAACAAGCAAAAGTAAACAAACAAAGTGCTCTACAGCAAAGAGAGAATTTCCTAGAAGGTGTTGCTAAAGAGAACGAACTACAGGCAACTGTGTATAGGCTTAAAAGTGAGATACTTGAATCAAACTCAGAACTTTCTAGTGCACAAGCTACATTAAATTCAACTTTAAGCAAAGTCCAAGACTTGGAAACTCAGATAGGTAATCTCATGCGGGAACTTCAAGAACAGAAAGAGATGTATGAGAAATTGAAGGTTGAGAGAAATGTCTGTGAGAAGACTTACATAGAAATGCTTCATGAGGTGATGAATGATAATGCGATGCTCAGTGATCAAATTGGGGAGATGAATATTGTACCCCCCAAGAAGAGTAATGAGATTATGAAAAACAATGATGATGTCCAGACTGAAACACTTCAGATAGAGTTGACTCAGTTGAGGGCAAATAAAGAACAGTACGAGAAAGAGACTTTAGTGGAGTTGACGGCTGAGAAAGAGAAGGTCGCTAAAATTGAAAATTTGCTAGCAGAAGAAAGCGACAAAGTTTTGGCTGTTAAGGAGTTAAATAAAAGGTTAAGTGAAACGATTTCACTTAAAGATAATGAAATTGCGGAAGCAAGGGAAAGAATATTTGGCTTACTAGATATGGTTTTGAAAAACAAAAGGTGCTCTTCTGTCAATGTTCACAATGATAGACAGAAAGTTGCGAAAAGTCAACCCCCATACACTTTTTGCTCAGAGAGATTTCATTCATGGTAAAGATAGATCTTATCGTGGTAAATACAACTTTAAAAGTTCTAATATTACTGGTAGTTCCAGTAATAATTCTTGGCGTCAGACCAACAAAGATTCTTGTGTAACAGCCAGTTCTGTTGGTCAGGAAAAGATAGGTGATAAATTTCAGGTCAAGATTCATAAGAACAAATATTTCTCTACTACTGGAAATACTCAGAAATTAATAGCGGGTGTTGAGACTATTACTACTTGTTCCAAAGATGAAACCCATATGCGGAACAATAGAGATACTATTGTTTCTGGCAGTTGTCAAACTCAGCACAGTCAGTTTGAAACTATTGGTAAATATATTCCCATAAGGGAAAAGAAAAACAGTTCTAGAAAGAGAGATAACCCCAAGAGTAAACAGTACCAAGGGAGATCAGAAAATAATAATTTTCCCTCTCGTAGATACTGTAGACAATTTAACAAATCTCAAAGTTTTGATTGTAAGAATGTTGGAAAGTATGATAGAGATAATAGCTTTTCAAATGTTGCTTTATATCACCAGAGTAATGTTCCTAAACAAAAGACTAAAGTCATTTTTTGTAAACAAGACAACGGTAATAATAAGTATTGTGATCGTAGAACAAATAATAAGCGCAATTGTGCTAATTTTGTTCAACATGAGCCCAGAGTCATTTATAATCAAAGTAAACAGAGTAAAAATAACAGTGGATGCTTGAATACTATTGATTGCTCTACTTGTTGTTGTGAATGTGAGACTTTGTTTCAGCGTAAGACAGCGGCGACATTCAAGGTCGGTCATGTTGTCCCCAAGAATTCTATGATATCTACATGTGATAGAGAGAGCTAGTGACATCGTGAAGAGACCGGGTTTTTACACAAGCCGGTACTGGGTAATTGTAAATGATTTTCGTGATTTCTACGTTTTTTTTTTTTCCCATTAAATTTCACTATTGAGTAAAATGGAAATTTTCATTTGTATTTGTTGACAGAAGCTACGTTGCGATAAGGGTCAAGGCTTCTGTGACATATTGACGGTCAGAAATGTGAGTCAACTTTCCGCTCGAGTAGTCAACCGAAACCTGTCAGCGTCTAATAGCAATCTGAGGTTACTTCTGAAGGTCAAGCATGTTTACAAGAGAGTGGGAGACTTCGCGTCTGAGTTATTTTTTTTTATGGGAGGATAGTAAATATTTTTGTGTTCTATATTAGTACATGAGATGTTGTTGTTTTGGAATAAGATATAATTTTGTTGTAATGATTATTTCTATGCATTCATTTGATTGCCATAATTTTTTTTTGTTATTTATATGTCTGTATTTTGATGATGTATTAATACATTTTTATGCTATTTATATATTATTGTGTTGATAATGTGTAGTATGTAATTATTATCCTTTATACTACTACTCTGTTCAACTTAGAATTTTTTGCAACTGTGTTGTTTTTAGGATAGTTTTGTACATGATGAGATTGCACAAACTCATTTATTGTGTTGATGTAGTGGTTACTTTTAGATAGTCCTGAGCGTTCGTTATTCACTTAATTTATATTTTTTCTCATGTTTTGATGTCNTGATTAATTAATATATAGAACANACAGAGAAGATGTGTATTATCTGGTATGTTTTTGTGAAATGTAATTTTTGAAAATAGCTTGCATGTATCATACATGATCTTGTATTTGGATTTGTTAACTTTTTGTGAAACTTCGATTTTTCCAGAACTTGATTTTCTTGCCAGTCAGACATGTAGATTATTTTCTTAGCAGATTATTAAAAAAAAAAAAAAAACTTATTTTTTGTAGATATTTTTATAGAACCCTTTTTATATTTCATAGTAACAACAAAGTGTAGATTTTAATTTATAGATGTATATCTTATCGATTTGAGTAAGAGATAGAGTTATAGCTAAATAGCATTTTACGGAGCTGAACGTAATTGTCAGCAGAAAGAACTTAAAGGATAAATTAAATTTACATGTGTTGATTTAAAGGTTTCTTCGAGATAGGATTTTTGTTTTATATTTCACTCATTTTGTTAAAATATTGATTTCATTATTAGGCTTTACTCTTAAAGTATTACTGAATTACTTAAAAATTAAATACTGTTTTTATGTAACTTA